>JARPMJ010000714.1:0-228269 GCA_033366665.1 Phoxinus dragarum
CAAAAAAGAAGTCCATATTTGACCCAACGAACAAATTTTTGGCCAAATAATAGTCAATCTTGAGCTTTCTATACATACTCAAAGACTCTTTCTGATGCTTTCAAAAGCCATATAGATGTCCATATAAAAGTCCATATCTGACCAATTGAACTAATTTCTGGTCAAAAAGTCTTCAAATGGATTTAAGCTATATACATTCATAGACTCCTTCTGATGTTAAATCAGACAAACAGAGAGCCCTTTTTGAAATACTGAACATGTTTCTGGCCAAAGATTCCTTAAAGATTAACTTATACATTTAGATTTCATCTGATGTCAGGAAGACACTATTCAAAATATGAATTACTAAACATATTTCTGACCAAAGAGTTCTCAAAATGAACTTTCTATATTTAAAGACTCCTTCTGATGTTACGTCAGCCAAAAAAGAAGTCCATATTTGACCCAAGGAACATATTTTTGGCCAAATAATAGTCAACCTTGAACATTCTATACATACTCAAAGACTCCTTCTGATGTTACGTCAGCCAAAAAAGAAGTCCATATTTGACCCAAGCAACATATTTTTGGCCAAATAATAGTCAATCTTGAGCTTTCTATACATACTCAAAGACTCTTTCTGATGCTTTCATAACCAGTGTTGGGTGTAACGCGTTACAAAGTAACGTGTTACTGTAATAATATTACTTTTTTCAGTAACTAGTAGTGTAAGGCATTACTCGTCTGAAAATAGTAATATTATTACAGTTTTCCCGAGCTAGTTACTTGCGTTACATTTGCCAGTAGCACCATCACACACAAGGCACACAACACAGAGAACAGAAGGGAAGGGGAGGAGGGCGTGAATGTAACAGTGATTGGTCTGGGTTTGGCACGAGGTATCATTTACCATCACCGATTGGTCGACACCCGGCAGCCAGCCGCAGAGCGGCATCCTCAAAGACAGATGGGGGAAAATGGAAGCGTCAACAACGGCAAGCTGAGGAAGGTTCCCAGCAACAGAAAGCTAGTTTCGACGGGTGGAGATTCAGTAATTATTTTGAATATGTTCAACGGAAGGAAAATAACTTGACGGTGAAGTGCACACTCTGCCCGGGGAGAAAGCTGCTCTCCACCGCTTCCGACAGCACGGACACATCAAGCTTGTTGCGAAGCGACAGAGTGACATGAATGAGCAGCCCCACAAGCAGCAAAAAGTTTAGACTTGTTATCCCATACGGAAATGTAATATATGTACATATATGAAATATACATATATGAAATATATCCACATATATAAAATATATACCATATATATGCCCGTATATAAAACTTATTAGAAAATGGAATAATTGACATATAAAACCAGCCCATATATTTTATGTATGTATAATAGTTTTTTTTTTTACATACATGTCACATATATATAATTATCAGTTTTCAAATATAATTTGTGTAGTATTTGTTTTGTTTTTATGAGCTGGTCAAGAAGAGGTAAAATAATAATAAATAATACATTTTATTTATAAAAGATTCGAAAATGAAATGTGGATATGTAGACTTGATCTGTAGACTTGAAATAAATAGTTAAATAGTTAATAGTTTGGCATATATAATAATAATTTAACATTTCCGTATGGGATAAATTGACAATCAAATTTATTGATTGTTTGCACCAGACGGTGTTTGTTAAACATTGAGTAAATTAATACTTGTTTTTTGTACTTGATTGCACAAGGACAGTTGTTTGTAGTTATTTGTGCTAGACAGTGCCAGTCTGTTGTTGGCGTAATAAAGACCCTTAAGAACACTCCTCCTTTGTATGTTCTCCCTCCATCTGATGCGTCTCAGGCAATTATAAAGTAATTAAGAAAAAAAATGTAACTAGTAATATAACTAGTTACTTTCTCCAGGGAGTAATAAAGTAATGTAAGGCATTACTATTTTTGAGAGTAATATGTAATATGTAATATATTACTTTTTTGAGTAACTAGCCCCAACACTGTTCATAACCCATATAGGGTGTTCTTAGTGAAGTCCATATCTGACCAATTGAACTAATTTCTGGTCAAGATTAAGATTAAGATATTTCTGACCAAAGAGTTCTCGAAACGTACTTTCTATACAATGACTCCTTCTGATGTTACGTCAGCCAAAAAAGAAGTCCATATTTGACCCAAGGAACATATTTTTGGCCAAATAATAGTCAATCTTGAGCTTTCTATACATACTCAAAGACTCCTTCTGATGTTACGTCAGCCAAAAAAGATGTCCATATTTGACCCAAGGAACACATTTTTGGCCAAATAATAGTCAATCTTGAGCTTTCTATACGTACTCAAAGACTCTTTCTGATGCTTTCATAAGCCATATAGATTTCCATATAGAAGTCCATTTCTGACCAATTGAACAAATTTCTGGTCAAAGGGTCTTCAAATGGATTTAAACTATATACATTTATAGACTATAAATCTAAATCGATGTCTATATAGAAGTCGTCTCGGGTTACGACTGTAACCCTTGTTCCCCGAGAAGGGAACGAGACACTGCGTCATCATCGATGACACTTTGGGGAATGCCCCAGCATAGCGCGTCTGAAGAATGAATGAAATCCTGTCTGATCCTGATTGGTGCTGCGTCATGACGTAGTAGATGACGGCATAACCGGAAGATACAAGGGGACGCCCGAACACACACACATTAGCTCTTTTGCGATGAAGCAAGCGCTCTGTCCGTGATAGGTGTGGCGACGAGACGCAGTGTCTCGTTCCCTTCTCGGGGAACAAGGGTTACAGTCGTAACCCGAGACGTTCCCCTTCGAGGGAACTCGCACTGCGTCATCGTCGATGACACTTTGGGGAACGTAATGCCCACTAGGCCACACCGTAATCACGCCCGCCCTAGTGTGAAGCTGGGAACCAGGCACACTTAGGACGCGAGCACTCTGGCGCCAGGCGTCACAGGGAGTTGCAGACTGTAAAATCGTATGAAGGTGTGCGGAGTAGCCCACCCGGCCGCCTCGCAGATCTCATGAAGCGAGGCTCCAGAAAGGAGGGCCACCGAGGAGGCCATGCCCCTGGTGGAGTGCGCCCCTCACGGCCATCGGTGAAGGCAAATTGCGCACCTGATAGGCCGTGGCTATAGTCTGGACAATCCAGTTACTGATTGTCTGCTTGGATGCAGGCAGCCCCTTCTTGGGTGAACCAAAACACACCAACAACTGGTCTGACTTCCTCCACTGAGAAGACCTCTCGAGGAATAATATTACTTTTTTCAGTAACTAGTAGTGTAAGGCATTACTCGTCTGAAAATAGTAATATTATTACAGTTTTCCCGAGCTAGTTACTTGCGTTACATTTGCCAGTAGCACCATCACACACAAGGCACACAACACAGAGAACAGAAGGGAAGGGGAGGAGGGCGTGAATGTAACAGTGATTGGTCTGGGTTTGGCACGAGGTATCATTTACCATCACCGATTGGTCGACACCCGGCAGCCAGCCGCAGAGCGGCATCCTCAAAGACAGATGGGGGAAAATGGAAGCGTCAACAACGGCAAGCTGAGGAAGGTTCCCAGCAACAGAAAGCTAGTTTCGACGGGTGGAGATTCAGTAATTATTTTGAATATGTTCAACGGAAGGAAAATAACTTGACGGTGAAGTGCACACTCTGCCCGGGGAGAAAGCTGCTCTCCACCGCTTCCGACAGCACGGACACATCAAGCTTGTTGCGAAGCGACAGAGTGACATGAATGAGCAGCCCCACAAGCAGCAAAAAGTTTAGACTTGTTATCCCATACGGAAATGTAATATATGTACATATATGAAATATACATATATGAAATATATCCACATATATAAAAATATATACCATATATATGCCCGTATATAAAACCTTCTCGGGGAACAAGGGTTACAGTCGTAACCCGAGACGTTCCCCTTCGAGGGAACTCGCACTGCGTCATCGTCGATGACACTTTGGGGAACGTAATGCCCACTAGGCCACACCGTAATCACGCCCGCCCTAGTGTGAAGCTGGGAACCAGGCACACTTAGGACGCGAGCACTCTGGCGCCAGGCGTCACAGGGAGTTGCAGACTGTAAAATCGTATGAAGGTGTGCGGAGTAGCCCACCCGGCCGCCTCGCAGATCTCATGAAGCGAGGCTCCAGAAAGGAGGGCCACCGAGGAGGCCATGCCCCTGGTGGAGTGCGCCCTCACGGCCATCGGTGAAGGCAAATTGCGCACCTGATAGGCCGTGGCTATAGCCTGGACAATCCAGTTACTGATTGTCTGCTTGGATGCAGGCAGCCCCTTCTTGGGTGAACCAAAACACACCAACAACTGGTCTGACTTCCTCCACTGAGAAGACCTCTCGAGGTACACTCTCAGGGCTCTGACTGGGCAGAGCAGGTGAAGTCTCCCTTCTTCCGCCGTCACGTGAGGTGGAGAACAGAAGGCCTGAAGAACCACGGACCGTGCCACATTGGAGGGCACCTTGGGCACATAGCCCGGTCTAGGATGTAAGATGGCCTTAACTCCGCCGGGGGCAAACTCCAGGCAAGTTGGCATTATAGCCAAGGCCTGGAGATCCCCCACTCTCCTCAGAGAGGTGATAGCGAGGAGAAAGGCCACCTTAAGGGTCAGGTTCTTTGCCTCAGCCGACTCCAGTGGCTCAAAGGGGGCCTCAGCCAACCCTTCAAGTACCACCGCCAGGTCCCAGGTTGGGACTCTGGAGCGAGCCGCAGGCCTCATCCTCCGAACCCCACGGAGGAAACGTACAACCAGATCGTGCCTTCCCAGGGGCCCATCACCTAGAGGCGAGTGGAAAGCCGCTATGGCAGCCACGTACACCTTAAGTGTGGACGGGGTAAGACCGGCGGAGAAACGATCTTGGAGGAACTCCAGCACTGAAGCCACTGGGCAGTTAACTGGGTCCACCTCACGCTCTCTACACCAAGTGGAAAACACATTCCACTTCAGGCTGTACAGTCTCCTGGTGGAAGGAGCCCTGGAGCTGAGTAGGGTCTCGACAACACCTGCTGACAGGCCAGCCTCTAGGTACTGATCCCCCTCAGGGGCCAGACCCAGAGGTTCCACAGCTCTGGTCGGGGGTGAAATAATTGTGCCCCCTGCCTGTGACAGCAGATCCCTCCTCAGAGGGACCTGCCACGGGAGGCCATCCAGCAGTGCTACAATGTCTGAGAACCATACCCGGGTCGACCAGCGGGGTGCCACTAGAAGTAGGCTGATCCCTTCCTGGCGGACCCGCTCCAAGACTCCTGGGAGCAGAGTGATCGGGGGAAATGCGTACAGACGCAGCCTCGGCCACGTCTGTGTCATGGCATCCAGCCCCAGAGGGGCTGGATACCTGAGAGAGAACCACAGTGGACAGTGGGACGTCTCTTGAGACGCGAACAGATCCACTTTCCACTGGGCCAAATCTCACGCACATGGCCTCCACCACCTCGGGGTGGAGACGCCACTCCCCGGGCCTCAGCCCCTGCCTCGACAGGACGTCTGCTCCCAGGTTTTGGTCCCCTGGGACATACATCGCTCTGATAGACGACAGTTTCCCCTGGGACCACAGGAGGATCTGGTGTGCCAGTCTGCACAGAGGGCGCGACCTCAGACCCCCCTGATGATTCAGATACGCGACTACAGAGGTGTTGTCGGAGCGTATCAGGACATGGTGGCCGCGGAGGTCCGGAAAAAAAAACCCCTCAGGGCTTTGTAGACCGCCAACATTTCCAGGCAGTTGATGTGCCAGGAAGAATGCTGTGTCTCCCACAGACCTCTCGCAAAGCGACCGTCCATGACCGCGCCCCAACCGGTGAGGGAAGCATCTGTTGAAACGGTTTTCCGGCAACATGATGCCCCCAGCACCGGTCCCTGGGACAGGAACCAAGGTTTCCTCCATATGACGAGAGAACGAAGGCATCTGCGCGTTACTCTGATCATACGGAACGGATTTCCCCTCGGGGAAAACCCCCTTGGCTCTCAACCACCACTGTAGGGATCTCATGTGTAGCAGGCCAGATGGTATGACGCTGGACGCTGCTGCCATGAGTCCCAGCAATCTCTGAAACTGCTTCACAGTGAGGTTGTGGCCTAGCTTCACCCTGGAGACCATCGCCAGTATGGACTCCACGCGTGCGGGAGACATTTGTGCCCGCATCATCGTGGAGTCCCATACGACTCCCAGGAACGTAGTCTTCTGGAGGGCGTCAACACACTCTTCTTTGTGTTGAGTCTCAGCCCCAAGCACCTGATATGGGCCAGAACGACATCTCGATGCCGAACTGCCATCTCGCACGACCTGGCCAATATTAGCCAGTCGTCGATGTAATTGAGTACACGGATGCCCTGGAGTCTCAACGGAGCCAGCGCTGCATCCATGCACTTGGTGAAGGTGCGAGGGGAGAGAGCTAGGCCAAAGGGAAGAACCCGATATTGGTACGCTTCGCCCCCGAAAGCGAACCTCAGGAACTTCCTGTGACATGGAAGGATGGATATATGGAAGTATGCGTCCTTCAGATCTATCGTGACGAACCAGTCCTCGAACTGGATCTGACTCACGATTGCTGGAATGGTGAGCATCTTGAACCTGTACCTCCTCAGAGAACGATTCAAGTGCCTGAGATCTATTATGGGACGCAACCCCCCATCCTTCTTGGGAACTATGAAGTACCGGCTGTAGAACCCGGACTCCCTGTCTGGCAGAGGAACACGTTCTATGGCCTCCTTGACCAACAGGGATTGAACTTCCTGTTCCATAACCCGAACCTGCTCTGGGCCGACCACAGTCCAGACCACCCCGTTGAACTTTGGGGGAGGGGAGCTGAACTGTAGTCTGTAACCCAGCTCTACAGTACGCAGGGCCCACGGAGATATATTCGGAAGGCATGACCATGCGCCGAGATAATCTACTAAGGGAACCAGCCTCTCGAGGCTGGCCTCGGGTGTCAACCGAGACTCGTTCCCGACTTCCTGAAGCGGCTGGCCGGCAGGAAGCGGGTCGAGAACGATTTTTGGTGTGCGGACGCACTCGCCGCCCCGCCGCAGATCTTCTTAGAGGCGGCTGGAGCGACGTGCGTACGCGGGAAATCAGTGTGGCCCGAAGCGTGCTGGACGGCGGGAGCACAGCACTGATTCCCCGAGAGCTCCGGGGGGAAGGCGACCTCGATCGCCCCGCCCCGGGGGGGACAGCTCTCAGCGGTCCGGCCACAATTAGGACCGCTTGGAGGAAGCCTTCTTCGCCTTAGGCTCAGAAGGCTTGCCACGAGAACGGCGCCTCCTTTGCCAAGCTCCCTCAGGAGGGGCGCGGGAGGCGACACTCTCTCTTTGCACATATCGGTGCGAGGAGCTGGTAGATGGCTGAGGCTGCCCCTTTGAGGCAGCCTTCCCCGAGGAGCCAGAGCGGCGAGGGAGGTACTGTTGGAAGGCCGCCGACTGCTTTTTCACCTCCTGAAACCTCTCGACGACGGTACTAACCGCGCCGCCGAAGAGGCCAGCAGGTGACATCGGGGAGTCTAGGAGAAAATGTTTCTCTCTCTCCTTCATCCCCGATAAATTCAGCCATAAATGCCTCTCCACACACACCATACCAGCCATGGAGCGACCGATGGCACGGGCCGTCTCCTTGGTGATGCGGAGAGACAAGTCGGTAGCCTTCCTGAGCTCCAAGATGTCACTCGGAGAGGGACCCTCGCCCTCATCAAGCTCCTTGAGGAGGTCGGCCTGGTAGGCCTGCAACACCGCCATAGTGTGCAGGCAGCTACCAGCCCGCCCAGCCGCCATATAGGCCCTGCCCACCAGAGTGGATGTATCACGGCATGGTTTAGTGGGCAGCACCGGGGCTTTAAGGGACGAGGCAGCCTCAGGGGAAAGATAACTCGCGAGAGCTTCCTCCACCCGAGGTATTTTCCCATAACCACGCTCAGCCGCCCCCAGCACGTTAGAAAAATCGAGCACTGGGGGGTTGGAGAGCCTGGCTGAGTATGGTTTTTCCCATGACTTGCACAACTCATTATGCAAGTCGGGGAAAAACGGAAGGCCCCGGCGTGGGGTTTGAGACCTGCGCCTGAAGAACCTTTCATCCAGCTTACTTGGTGGCTGGATTTCAGGTTCTTCTTGTGGCCAATCAATTTTTAACTTGGCCACAGCGCGGGTCAAAACCTCCACCAACTCCTCTTGGGCGGGTGCGTGAAGTGATTGATCGGGCCCCACATCACCCACATTACCCACATCAATGCTTACAGCATCAGACTCCTCAGAGCCTGATAGCTGAAGCATCTGATCCCCTTCCTCGCGGGAAGAAACCGCTTCGCGGGCTTCCACACGAGGCGGGAGAACATCTGAATCCTCAGACGAGGACCGGGAAGATGCCGCAGCAGTCCCGTGTCCCGTTGAGAGATCCATCTGTGAGCCCCACGATCTGCGGCGCCGCGTTGCCTCGACAACGGCGGGCCCAGAACCGCGGGGCTCGCGAGCTTGGCCGTGCTCATCAAACACGGCCAGCCGCGAGCGCAAAACCCTGAGCGGCAGCTTATCACACTCGCTACAAGCGGCTCCCTCGAGAGCCGCTCTAGCGTGCTGCACACCGAGGCAAAGCACACACAGCTGGTGTGTGTCCGTGCCCGAAATATAACGCGGACACGGATGCACACACCTATTAAATTGCTCGCGTTCCATAACAGTGCTTGTAAACTTTTTCACAGAGACAGACAACACCAAATAAGACTGACAAAACACAGAGCGCTTTCAGCTGAAGAGCAAAAAAGCTAATGTGTGTGTGTTCGGGCGTCCCCTTGTATCTTCCGGTTATGCCGTCATCTACTACGTCATGACGCAGCACCAATCAGGATCAGACAGGATTTCATTCATTCTTCAGACGCGCTATGCTGGGGCATTCCCCAAAGTGTCATCGACGATGACGCAGTGCGAGTTCCCTCGAAGGGGAACCATATCTTACCAATGGCACCTTGAACTTTCTATACATTCTCATAGACTCTTTGTGATGTTACATCAGCCATACAAATGTCAATTTTTGACCTATTGAACATATTTCTGGCCAGAGTCCATGAACATTAACTCACAATACATACAGACTGACTTCTCGTTATGTTATATCAGGAAGACAGTAGTCCATATCTGACCTTTTGAACTAATTTCTGGTCAAAGGGTCTTCAAATGGATTTTAACTACATACATTTAGAGACTCCTTCTGATGTTAAATCAGCCATAAAGAGGTCCCTTTTGACCTACTCAACTTAAATATGGCCCTCAATCTTGAAATTTCAATACTTTCTCTTAGACTCCTTCTGATGTTACATCAGCTAGACAGAAGTCCATATTTGACCCATGGAAAATATTTTTGGCCAAATAATAGTCAATCTTGAACTTTCTAGACATACTCAAAGACTCTTTCTGATGCTTTCATAAGCCATATAGATGTTCTTAGAGAAGTCCATATCTAACCAATTGAACTAATTTCTGGTCAAGATTAAGATTAAGATATTTCTGACCAAAAAGTTCTCGAAACAAACTTTCTATACAATGACTCCTTCTGATGTTACGTCAGCAAAAAAAGAAGTCCATATTTGACCCAAGGAACATATTTTTGGCCAAATAATAGTCAATCTGGAACTTTCTATACATACTCAAAGACTCCTTCTGATGCTTTCAAAAGCCATATAGATGTCCATATAGAGTCCATATCTGACCAATTGAACTAATTTCTGGTCAAAAAGTCTTCAAATGGATTTAAACTATATACATTAATAGTCTCCTTCTGATGTTAAATCAGACAAACAGAGAGCCCTTTTTGAAATACTGAACATGTTTCTGGCCAAAGATTCCTTAAAGATTAACTTATACATTCAGATTTCATCTGATGTCAGGAAGACACTATTCAAAATATGAATTAATAAACATATTTCTGACCAAAGAGTTCTCAAAACGAACTTTCTATATTTAAAGACTCCTTCTGATGTTACGTCAGCCAAAAAAGAAGTCCATATTTGACCCAAGGAACATATTTTTGGCCAAATAATAGTCAATCTTGAACTTTCTAGACATACTCAAGGACTCCTTCTACTCATACTCAAAGACTCCTTCTACTGTTACGTCAGCCAAAAAAGAAGTCCATATTTGACCCATGGAAAATATTTTTGGCCAAATATTAGTCAACCTTGAACTTTCTATACATACTAAAAAACTCCTCCTGATGTTACGTCAGCCAAAAAAGAAGTCCATATTTGACCCAACGAACATATTTCTGGCCAGATAATAGTCAATCTTGAGCTTTCTATACATACTCAAAGACTCTTTCTGATGCTTTCGCCATATAGATATTCTTAGAGAAGTCCATATCTGACCAATTGAACTAATTTCTGGTCAAGATTAAGATTTAGATATTTCTGACCAAAGAGTTCTCGAAACGAACTTTCCATACATACTCAAAGACTCCTTCTGATGTTACGTCAGCCAAAAAAAGATGTCCATATTTGACCCAAGGAACATATTTTTGGCCAAATAATAGTCAATCTTGAGCTTTCTATACATACTCAAAGACTCCTTCTGATGTTACGTCAGCCAAAAAAGAAGTCCATATTTGACCCAAGGAACATATTTTTGGCTAAATAATAGTCAACCTTGAACATTCTATATATACTCAAAGACTCCTTCTGATGTTAACGTCAGCCAAAAAAGAAGTCCATATTTGACCCAAGCATCATATTTTTGGCCAAATAATAGTCAATCTTGAGCTTTCTATACATACTCAAAGACTCTTTCTGATACTTTCATAAGCCATATAGATGTTCTTAGAGAAGTCCATATCTGACAAATTGATCTAATTTCTGATCAAGATTAAGATATTTCTGACCAAAGAGTTCTCGAAACGAACTTTCTATACAATGACTCCTTCTGATGTTACGTCAGCCAAAAAAGAAGTCCATATTTGACCCAAGGAACATATTTTTGGCCAAATAATAGTTGTTGTGGAAAAAATCAATATTCAAAACCCTGGATGAAGGAGACAAAGTCGATTCTCAAAAGATTAAACAAAGTATTTTATTTCTTGCAAGAAATAGGCGTTCAACATACAGACTGTGTCTAAGTATGAGAAGGCCCATGGCATTCTCACGCAGAGAGCATCTGACATGAGAAGGCAAAGGTCAGTCCCTTTTGCCAAGATTATATACCCCCAACATATCCTGAGTGGGTTGCATTTGTCATAAAGATTTGTCTCGTTTACCTTAAAAGGAAACGTCTGTATACGTCTGTGTTCAAGATCTCGTCTAACATAAATTCTATCTGGACAGACCAATGCCCTGCCTGCACAAAAACCCCCTGCTCTCAGCCACTGCTCTTTTTCACACCTATTGCCTATCTCTAGTTCGAACAAAGCTACACACACATATATTCTTCACACTTTGGAGTACAAAAGGTCACTTGGAGTACACATAGTCTTTTGCTACTTAGTTCTTTTATAACTTAGAACATATTGTTCTTGCAAGCCTATTCTAACTTATGCATCTCTAAATGTTTGGTTACTTGCAAGCCTATTCTAACTTATGCATCTCTAAATGTTTGGTTACATATTTTATTATTGTGCTTTAGCTTATATGATTATATTCCTTTAACTGCTCATGAGTAAATAATACATCTTCATCGTTAATAAAAGTTGTACCCATATAAAAGTAAAATAACTCATTAAAAAGTAAAATTTCCATAACAATCCACCCTATGTTCATTCAAAGAACATACACACAATTTGAAATTTACTTTTCCATAATCATAGTAATTTACAACAGGTACATTTTTCCATGGTTACTTAATTTTCTAGTCAAACTCATGTTCGCTCTCGTTCTCATAATCCTCATCATCATCAGCCACTAAAACATTAACTTCATCCTCTGGTGCTCTACGTATCATTGTTATGTGTTCCCCTGGATTCATTCTCATCATTGTGGCAGTCACTGCCTTAGCAGTGATTCTAGAAATACAATTCATTAAACATGGAATCATCAAAAGAAAAATCAAAATCAAACATTCGATTGGCATAAATGTACTTATTACCCATTTCGTCCACCCCTGCAGGCCCAAGAACCAATTATCTAGTGAAGATGACATTTCATCTGGAGTGGCTACGGCCATTTTCATGTGTTCTATTATGTCTGATATATTTTGATAGACGTCAGTCAAATTAAAACCACAAGAGGTTCCTAACATTTTGCATATTTTCCAATAAACCTCCGTTCCTACATCTAAAAATCCTGGATAACAGCACCCCATCCATTTCTTAGGGAGGGTGTGGAAAGCGGTTTGACCACAGACCCATACTGTTCCAGCTGTTGTCTCTTGGAGGCCATCGTCGTCACCTGGACATGTGATATTTGTACCATCATGTGTTATACATTTGTTATTATTCATGATTATCGTGGTTTTACAGTGTGCTGTACCAGCCATTATTGCCCCTTGTTGGGTCCCTAATTTACATAAACATACGTCGCCTAATTGCGCTTTCACTGCCCATACCCTGTCAAAGTCTCTAGTGCTGTGTTCTGATGGGTTCTGACATTTGACTTTCTTTGGAGATAATTTGATTTCTATAGAATTTTCACATTCAGTAATTTCTACATAGTACATGGAATTAACCCTATTAATTCTCCTACATTTTCAGTGATTTCTTCTAATTCCAAAAACTCTGGCATCATTCTAATGTAATGACCCTGAAGTGAGACATACCCCGCCTTGGTCAATAGACCCTCTCTGATAGCATCCTGATTACCTCCGTACACATATTGCCCTTGACATGGATCCTTACAAAAATACATGGCCTTACCCCATTTGTTCAAACGTTCTGGAGTATACCCAGGTCCTGCTGCTGAAATTGGATCACATATTATGCTTATCTTACTCCCTTTACCCTTTGTCATTTTCACCTCTATGCTATCATCTCGTGCTAGGCTTACAGTCACACTAATTAAGAGGACAAGATTTAGTAACATATTGCCACACAGTACAATCCTGTAAGGCGAGAAAATGTTCTTGTGTGAATGATATCAGTCCCGTTTCTCTATGTATTTTTTGGTCTCAGGGCAGGTCTAGTTGATATGATCAGACAGGTTATTCCAATGCCCACGCCGTTAAAGTTCCACAAAGTCCTTGATACAGTTCTGACCACTCCTAAAATTGCCGGATCGTCTCTTACTATTGATTCCTCTGCTCTCCAGTGACGGTGGTTTTCAAATTGGTAACCTACGGGATGACACGCCTCTGGTTAGTCTGATCTCTGTTTGGCCCTCGTTAGCTTTGAGTGGGATTCTTCTTCCGTTGCAGCTACCGCATGAGCTAGATCCTCGACTTTCAACGCATTGTGAGTTGTCAGTAAAACCTGGAATGGTCCCTGTCACCTTTTCGCCTTCCAATGCTTTCGTCTCAGATCCTTTATCAACACGAAATCTCCTCGGATGCTGTCCAGGGCCGTCTCAGCTGGCTCTGGAACTGCTGCCTGGACCTGTTTTTAAGATATCACAGAACACCTTATCCAGCTCAACACAATATTGCAACATGTCATTTTCACACAGAGTGGTGTCAGGCAATGTTTGAGGATTTTGTGCCTCCCAGTCCATCTTTCTCATTCTCATGTAAGTTAGCTCCCCCTGATTCCGGATGTACCCAGGAATGTTTCAAACTGAAATTGCACTGTTTACAAAATGTGAACCATTGTCACTTAATAATTTTTCAGGATTTCCCCATCGTGGGACAATTTTTGTAGGAGCAGTTTTGCCACTCCTTTTGAATCTGCCTTTGTTGTTGTTGCCTTTATTCTTCATTGCACAACGCTTGAGCGTATAAGCAAGCGATGCAACAGCAGATTGCATTGCAAATATCTTTAGTGCACTTTGGATTGAGATAGTTCTTGAATGCATTGTAATGCATTGTCAAAGTGCATGTTACTTTTATTGTTATTCTTTAATGCACAATGCTTTAACGTATGTGCAAAGCGATGCAACAGCAGATTGCATTGAAAATATCTTCAACGCCCCTTTGACTGAGTTAGTTCTTGAATTCATTGCAAGGCAACAAATTGCATGATACTTTTATTGTTATTCTTCAATGCACAACGTTTGAGCGTATAAGCAAGCGATGCAACAGCAGATTGCATTGCAAATATCTTCAGTGCATTTTGGATTGAGTTAGTTCTTGAATGCATTGAAATGCAACAAGGTGCATGTTACTTTTGTTTTCATTCTTTAATGCACAACGCTTTAACATATGTGCAAAGCGATGCAACAGCAAATTGCATTGCAAATATATTCAATGCACTGTTAAATGAGTTAGTTCTTGAATGCATTGCAAGGCAACAAAGTGCATGATACTTTTATTGTTATTCTTCATTGCACAACGCTTCAGCGTATCAGCAAGCGATGCAACAGCAGATTGCATTACAAATATCTTCATTGCATTTTGGATTGAGTTAGTTCTTGAATGCATTGAAATGCAACAAAGTGCATGATACTTTTATTGTTATTCTTCAATGCACAACGCTTGAGAGTATAAGCAAGCGATGCAACAGCAGGTTGCATTGCAAATATCTTCGATGCATTGTTGAATGAGTTAGTTCTTGAATGCATTTGCAGGTCAACAAAGTTAATGATACCTTTATTGTTAGTCTTCAAAGCACACAATGCTTGAGCGTATAAGCAAGCGATGCAACAGCAGATTGCATTGCAAATATCTTTTGTGCATTTTGGATTGAGTTAATTATTGAATGCATTGTAATGCAACAAAGTGCATGTAACTTTTGTTTTCATTCTTTAATGCACAACGCTTTAACATATGTGCAAAGCGATAAAACAGCAGATTGCATTGCAAATATATTCAATGCACTGTTAAATGAGTTAGTTCTTGAATGCATTGCAAGGCAACAAAGTGCATGATACTTTAATTGTTATTCTTCATTGCACAACGCTTGAGCGTATAAGCAAGCGATGAAACAGCAGATTGCATTGCAATCATCTTTAGTGCACTTTGGATTGAGATAGTTCTTTAATGCATTGTAATGCATTGTCAAAGTGCATGTTACTTTTATTGTTATTCTTTAATGCACAACGCTTTAACATATGTGCAAAGCGATGCAACAGCAGATTGCATTGCAAATATCTTCAATGCACTGTTAAATGAGTTAGTTCTTGAATGAATTGCAAGGCAACAAAGTGCATTATACTTTTATTGTTATTCTTCATTGCACAACGCTTGAGCATATGAGCAAGCGATGCAACAGCAGATTGCATTGCAAATATCTTTAGTGCACTTTGGATTGAGATAATTCTTGAATGCATTGTACTGCATTGTCAAAGTGCATGTTACTTTTATTGTTATTCTTTAATGCACATTGCTTTAACGTATGTGCAAAGCGATGCAACAGCAGATTGCATTGAAAATATCTTCAACGCCCCTTTGAATGAGTTAGTTCTTGAATTCATTGCAAGGCAACAAAGTGCATGATACTTTTATTGTTACTCTTCAATGCACAACGCTTGAGCTTATAAGCAAGCGATGCAACCACAGATTGCATTGCAAATATCTTCGATGCATTGTTGAATGAGTTAGTTCTTGCATGCATTGCAAGGCAACAAAGTTAATGATATCTTTATTGTTAGTCTTCAATGCACAGCGCTTGAGCGTATAAGCAAGCGATGCAACAGCAGATTGCATAGCAAATATCTTCAGTGCATTTTGGATTGAGTTAGTTCTTGAATGCATTGAAATGCAACAAAGTGCATGTTACTTTTGTTTTCATTCTTTAATGCACAACGCTTTAACATATGTGCAAAGCGATGCAACAACAGATTGCATTGCAAATATATTCAATGCACTGTTAAATGAGTTAGTTCTTGAATGCATTGCAAAGCAACAAAGTGCATGATACTTTTATTGTTATTCTTAATTGCACAACGCTTGAGCGTATAAGCAAGCGATGCAACAGCAGATTGCATTGCAAATATCTGTAGTGCACTTTGGATTGAGATAGTTCTTGAATGCTTTGTAATGCATTGTAAAAGTGCATGTTACTTTTATTGTTATTCTTCAATGCACAACGTTTTAACGTATGTGCAAAGAGATGCAACAGCAGATTGCATTGAAAATATCTTCAACACCCCTTTGAATGAGTTAGTTCTTAATGCATTGCAAGGCAACAAAGTGCATGATACTTTTATTGTTATTCTTCAATGCACAACGCTTGAGCGTATAAGCAAGCGATGCAACAGCAGATTGCATTGCAAATATCTTCAATGCACTGTTGAATGAGTTAGTTATTGAATGCATTGCAAGGCAACAAATTGCATGATACTTTTATTGTTATTCTTCAATGCACAACGCTTGAGCGTATAAGCAAGCGATGCGACAGCAGATTGCATTGCAAATATCTTCAGTGCATTTTGGATTGAGTTAGTTCTTGAATGCATTGAAATGCAACAAGGTGCATGTTACTTTTGTTTTCATTCTTTAATGCACAATGCTTTAACATATGTGCAAAGCGATGCAACAGCAGATTGCATTGCAATCATCTTTAGTTCACTTTGGATTGAGATAGTTCTTTAATGCATTGTAATGCAATGTCAAAGTGCATGATACTTTTATTGTTATTCTTCAATGCACAACGCTTGAGCGTATAAGCAAGCGATGCAACAGCAGATTGCATTGCAAATATCTTCAGTGCATTTTGGATTGAGTTAGTTCTTGAATGCATTGAAATGCAACAAAGTGCATGATACTTTTATTGTTATTCTTCAATGCACAACGCTTGAGAGTATAAGCAAGCGATGCAACAGCAGATTGCATTGCAAATATCTTCGATGCATTGTTGAATGAGTTAGTTCTTGAATGCATTTGCAGGTCAACAAAGTTAATGATACCTTTATTGTTAGTCTTCAATGCACAACGCTTGAGCGTATATGCAAGCGATGCAACAGCAGATTGCATTACAAATATCTTTAGTGCATTTTGGATTGAGTTAATTATTGAATGCATTGTAATGCAACAAAGTGCATGTTACTTTTGTTTTTATTCTTTAATGCACAACGCTTCAACATATGTGCAAAGCGATGCAACAGCAGATTGCATTGCAAATATCTTCAGTGCATTTTGGATTGAGTTAGTTCTTGAATGCATTGCAAGGCAACAAAGTGCATGATACCTTTATTGTTAGTCTTCAATGCACAATGCTTGAGCGTATAAGCAAGCGATACGAACAGCAGATTGCATTGCAAATATATTCAATGCACTGTTAAATGAGTTAGTTCTTGAATGCATTGCAAGGCAACAAAGTGCATGATACTTTTATTGTTATTCTTCATTGCACAACGCTTGAGCGTATATGCAAGCGATGCAACAGCAGATTGCATTACAAATATCTTTAGTGCATTTTGGATTGAGTTAGTTCTTGAATGCATTGAAATGCTACAAAGTGCATGTTACTTTTGTTTTCATTCTTTAATGCACAACGCTTTAACATATGTGCAAAGCGATAAAACAGCAGATTGCATTGAAAATATATTCAATGCACTGTTAAATGAGTTAGTTCTTGAATGCATTGCAAGGCAACAAAGTGCATGGTACTTTTATTGTTATTCTTCATTGCACAACGCTTGAGCGTATAAGCAAGCAATGCAACAGCAGATTGCATTACAAATATCTTTAGTGCATTTTGGATTGAGTTAATTATTGAATGCATTGTAATGCAACAAAGTGCATGTTACTTTTGTTTTTATTCTTTAATGCACAACGCTTCAACATATGTGCAAAGCGATGCAACAGCAGATTGCATTGCAAATATCTTCAATGCACTGTTAAATGAGTTAGTTCTTGAATGCATTGCAAGGCAACAAAGTGCATGATACCTTTATTGTTAGTCTTCAATGCACAATGCTTGAGCGTATAAGCAAGCGATACGAACAGCAGATTGCATTGCAAATATATTCAATGCACTGTTAAATGAGTTAGTTCTTGAATGCATTGCAAGGCAACAAAGTGCATGATACTTTTATTGTTATTCTTCATTGCACAACGCTTGAGCGTATATGCAAGCGATGCAACAGCAGATTGCATTACAAATATCTTTAGTGCATTTTGGATTGAGTTAATTATTGAATGCATTGTAATGCAACAAAGTGCATGTTACTTTTGTTTTTATTCTTTAATGCACAACGTTTTAACGTATGTGCAAAGCGATGCAACAGCAGATTGCATTGCAAATATCTTCAATGCACTGTTGAATGAGTTAGTTATTGAATGCATTGCAAGGCAACAAAGTGCATGCTACTTTTATTGTTATTCTTCAATGCACAACGCTTGAGCGTATAAGCAAGCGATGCAACAGCAGATTGCATTGCAAATATCTTCAGTGCATTTTGGATTGAGTTAGTTCTTGAATGCATTGAAATGCAACAAAGTGCATGCTACTTTTATTTTTATTTTTTAATGCACAACACTTTAACATATTGGTTAAAGCGATGCAACAGCAGATTGCATTGCAAATATATTCAATGCACTGTTAAATGATTTAGTTCTTTTGAATGCATTGCAAGTCAACAAAGTGCATGATACTTTCATTGTTATTCTTCATTGCACAACGCTTGAGCGTATAAGCAAGCGATGCAACAGCAGATTGCATTGCAAATATCTTTAGTGCACTTTGGATTGAGATAGTTCTTGAATGCATTGGCAAGGCAACAAAGTGCATGATACTTTTATTGTTATTCTTCAATGCACTACGCGTGAGCTCATAAGCAAGCGATGCAACCGCAGATTGCATTGCAAATATCTTCAATGCATTGTTGAATGAGTTAGTTCTTGAATGCATTGCAAGGCAACAAAGTTAATGATACCTTTATTGTTAGTCTTCAATGCACAACGCTTGAGCATATATGCAAGCGATGCAACAAGCAGGTTGCATTACAAATATCTTCAGTGCATTTTGGATTGAGTTAGTTCTTGAATGCATTGAAATGCAACAAAGTGCATGCTACTTTTATTTTTATTTTTTAATGCACAACGCTTTAACATATGTGCAAAGCGATGCAACAGCAGATTGCATTGCAAATATCTTCAATGCGCTGTTGAATGAGTTAGTTCTTGAATGCATTGCAAGGCAACAAAGTGCATGATACTTTTATTGTTATTCTTCAATGCACAACACTTGAGCGATGCAATTCTTCAACTCGAAGCGATGCAACAGCAGATTGCATTGCAAATATCTTCGATGCATTGTTGAATGAGTTAGTTTTTGAATGCATTGCAAGGCAACAAAGTGCATGATACCTTTATTGTTAGTCTTCAATGCAAAACGCTTGAGCGTATAAGCAAGCGATACAAACAGCAGATTGCATTGCAAATATCTTCAGTGCATTTTGGATTGAGTTAGTTCTTGAATGCATTGAAATGCAACAAAGTGCATGCTACTTTTATTTTTATTTTTTAATGCACAACGCTTTAACATATGTGCAAAGCGATGCAACAGCAGATTGCATTGCAAATATATTCAATGCACTGTTAAATGAGTTAGTTCTTTTGAATGCATTGCAAGGCAACAAAGTGCATGATACTTTCATTGTTATTCTTCATTGCACAACGCTTGAGTGTATAAGCAAGCGATGCAACAGCAGATTGCATTGCAAATATATTTAGTGCACTTTGGATTGAGATAGTTCTTGAATGCATTGGCAAGGCAACAAAGTGCATGCTACTTTTATTTTTATTTTTTAATGCACAACGCTTTAACATATGTGCAAAGTGATGCAACAGCAGATTGCATTGCAAATATATTCAATGCACTGTTAAATGAGTTAGTTATTGAATGCATTGCAAGGCAACAAAGTTAATGATACTTTTATTGTTATTCTTCAATGCACAACGCTTGAGCGTATAAGCAAGCGATGCAACAAGCAGATTGCATTGCAAATATCTTCAGTGCATTTTGGATTGAGTTAGTTCTTGAATGCATTGAAATGCAACAAAGTGCATGCTACTTTTACTTTTATTTTTTAATGCACAACGCTTTAACATATGTGCAAAGCGATGTAACAGCAGATTGCATTGCAAATATATTCAATGCACTGTTAAATGAGTTAGTTCTTTTGAATGCATTGCAAGGCAACAAAGTGCATGATACTTTCATTGTTATTCTTCATTGCACAACGCTTGAGTGTATAAGCAAGCGATGCAACAGCAGATTGCATTGCAAATATCTTTAGTGCACTTTGGATTGAGATAGTTCTTGAAAGCATTGGCAAGGCAACAAAGTGCATGTTACTTTTATAGTTATTCTTCAATGCACAACGCTTGAAATAAGCAATGCAATGCAACAGCAGATTGCATTAAAATTTCGTCAACGCACTTCAGATTGAGTTAGCTCTTGAATGCATTGCAATGCAACAAAGTGGATATTTCTTATTTGTCATACTTTCAATGCACAACGCTTGATAAGAGTAATTCAATGCAACAGCAGATTGCATTGCAAATATCTTCAACGCACTTCAGATTGAGTTACCTCTTGAATGCATTGCAATGCAACAATGTGCATATTTCTTATTTGTCATACTTTCAATGCACAACGCTTGATAAGAGCAATGCAATGCAACAGCAGATTGCATTGCAAATATCTTCAATGCACTTCAGATTGAGTTAGTACTTGAATGCATTGCAATGCAACAAAAAGCATATTACTTATTTGTCATACTTTCAATGCACAACGCTTGATAAGAGCAATGCAATGCAACAGCAAATTGCATTGCAAATTTCTTCAATGCCCTTCAGATTAAGTTAATTCTTGAATGCATTGAAATGCAACAAAGTGCATTTTACTCATGTTATTCTTCAATGCGAAACGCTTGATAGTTTTCAAGCGATGCAACAGCAGATTGCATTGCAAATATATTCAATGCACTTCAGATTGAGTTAGTTCTTTAATGCATTGCAATGCAAGAAAGTGCATATACTTATTTTTCAATGCACAATATATTGCAAATATACAATTGTCCATATTTGACCTACTGGATATATTTCTGGCCAAAAAGTACTTGATCTTAAACATTCTATACATAATGACTCCTGTTGGTGTTACTTCAGCCATACACTAGTCCATATGTAACTTATTGAACATAAGTTACATATGGTAACTTTTTTTTTTTCTACACATACTGATTGATCTAATTTCTGGCCAAAGGCTCCTTAAAAAAATGTTTACTATACAAACTCATTGACTACTTCTGATGTTACGTCAGCCAGATGGATCTGGCCAAATGGTCCCCAAAAGGCAACTTACTATAGATTCTTAAAGACTCTTTCTGATTATAAGTCAGCCAGACAGTTGTCCATAATTGACCTACGAAATATATTTCTGGCCAAAATGTACTTGATCTTGAACATTCTATACATAATGACTCATTTTGATGTTTCCTCAGTACAGTATGAGTCCTCAAACTTGAACTTTCTACACATACTGATTGACTTCTTCTGAAGTTACATCAGCCATTTTTGACCTAATGAACATATTTCTGGCCGAGGTGTCCTCGACTTGGTGTTCATTCTCATTGTCTCCTCCTAATGTATACCTTTTGAATATACTTCTTGCAAATGAGTCCTTGATCCTGACTTTTCTGTACATACTCATAGACTCCTTCTGATGATTCATCAACCATATCTGGCCAGAGTTCATGAACATTATATCAGGAAGACAGTAGTCCATATCTGACCTTTTGAACTAATTTCTGGACAAAGGGTCTTCAAATAGATTTAAACTATATACATTTAGAGACTCCTTCTGATGTTAAATCAGCCAAATAGAGGTTCCTTTTGACCTACTCAACTTAATATGGCCCTCGATCTTGAAATTGCTATACTTTCTCTTAGACTACAGAAGTCCATATATGACCCATGGAAAATATTTTTGGCCAAATAATAGTCAATCTTGAACTTTCTATACATACTCAAAGACTCTTCTGATGCTTTCATAAGCCATACAGATGTTCTTAGAGAAGTCCATATCTGACCAATTTAACTAATTTCTGGTCAAAGGGTCTTCAAATGGATTTAAAATATATACATTTAGAGACTCCTTCTGATGTTAAATTAGACATACAGAGGTCCCTTTTTGAAATACTGAACATGTTTTTGGCCAAAGATTCTTTAAAGATTAACTTGTACATTCAGATTGATTTCTTCTGATGTCAGGAATACACCATTCAAAATATGAATTACTAAACATATTTGCAATGCGTTCTTGAAACGAACTTTTTTATATTTAAAGACTCCTTCTGATGTTACGTCAGCCAAAAAAGAAGTCCATATTTGACCCAAGGAACATATTTTTGGCCAAATAATAGTCAATCTTGAACTTTCTAGACATACTCAAAGACTCTTTCTGATGCTTTCATAAGCCATAAAGATGTTCTTAGAGAAGTCCATATCTTGACCAATTGAATGTATTTCTGGCCAAAGGGTCCTTAAATGTTTTTTTAACTATAAATACACTCATAGATTCCTTCTGATGTTAAATCAGACATACAGAGGTTCCTTTTTCAAATACTGAACATGTTTTTGGCCAAAGCTTCTTTAAAGATTAACTCATACATTCAGATTTCATCTGATGTCAGGAAGACACTATTCAAAATATGAATTACTAAACATATTTCTGACCAAAGAGTTCTCAAAACGAACTTTCTATATTTAAAGACTCCTTCTGATGTTAAGTCAGCCAAAAAAGAAGTCCATATTTGACCCATGGAAAATATTTTTGGCCAAATAATAGTCAATCTTGAACTTTCTAGACATACTCAAAGACTCTTTCTGATGCTTTCATAAGCCATGTAGATGTTCTTAGAGAAGTACATATCTTGACCAAATGAATGTATTTCAGGCCAAAGGGTCTTTAAATGGTTTTTAACTATATACACTTATAGACTCCTTCTGATGTTAAATCTTCAGACTTCTGGTCTGAATAGAGAGGTTCCTTTTTGAAATACTGAACATGTTTTTGGCCAAAGCTTCTTTAAAGATTAACTTATACATTCAGATTGATTTCTTCTGATGTCAGGAAGACACCATTCAAAATATGAATTACTAAACATATTTCTGACCAAAGACTTCTCAAAACGAACTTTCTATACATACTCAAAGACTCCTTCTGATGTTACGTCAGCCAAAAAAAGATGTCCATATTTGACCCAAGGAACATATTTTTGGCCAAATAATAGTCAATCTTGAACTTTCTAGACATACTCAAAGACTCTTTCTGATGCTTTCATAAGCCATATAGATGTTCTTAGAGAAGTCCATAACTTGACCAATTGAACGTATTTCTGGCCAAAGGGTCCTTAAATGGTTTTTAACTATATATACACTTATAGACTCCTTCTGATGTTAAATCAGACTTACAGAGGTTCCTTTTTGAAATACTGAACATGTTTTTGGCCAAAGCTTCTTTAAAGATTAACTCATACCTCCAGATGACGTAGTTTCAACGGTGTGCTTGTCCGTCCTATGTCGGTATCAGGAGGGTGCAGACTGTGATGCCAGACAACATATTTTTTCGACATCTACCGCACGTCTAATGTTGACATCCGTGGGACGTCCGTGTAAGGGTTTGTTATAGTCCAAATGTGGTCATTTGTGGACGTCTTTTCAACATCAAATTTAGACAAATTTTACGTTGTTTTTATACAACTTCTATAACTGTAGTCCCATGTTTCAAAAGGGTGGAGAACGTGTTTTCTGTACCATTGTATTTTCATTTATGCATTTGCACTGGACATAATCCTGGCCAAAGAGTACCTGAACATTAACTTGCTATTCATAAAGATTGACTTGTTGGTTATATTAGCCATACAGAGGTCCATATTTGACCCTAGGCAAATATTTCTGGCCAAATAATCCTCAATCTTGAACTTTCCATTTATACTCATAGACTCCTTCTGATGCTTCATTAGCCAAGTCCATTTAGAAGTCCATATCTTGACTGATTGAACTTATTTCTGGTCAAAGGGTCCATAAATGGTTTTAAACTATATGAACTTAGAGACGACTTCTGATGTTAATCAGCCATTCAGAATTCCACAATTGACCTACTGAACATATTTTTGGCCAAAAAAAATGACAAAAGTCCATATTTGACTTACTGAAAATTGCTCTGGCCAGAGAGTACACGAAAATTTAACTTTTTATACATACTCGTTAACACCTTCTGATATTACGTCAGCCAATCAGAAGTCCATATTTGACCAAAGGAATATATTTTCTGGCCAAAGAGTCCTCGATCTTGAACTTTCTATACATACTCATAGACCACTTCTGATGCTTGATTAGCCATATTGAAGTCCATTTAGAAGTCCATATCTTGACGGATTGAATTTATTTCTGGTCAAAGGGTCCTATTTGGTTTTAAACTATATAAACTTAGAGACTCCTGATGTTAAATCAGCCATTCAGAATTCCCTATTTGACCTACTGAACATATTTTTGGCCAAAGAGTCGTCAATCTTGAACTTTCTACATATACTCACTGACTCTTCTGATGCTTCATAAGCCATATATGGCCATATCTGACCTATTGAACTTATATCCGGTCAAAGGGTCCTCAAAAGTTTTTAAACAATATAAAGTTATAGACTACTTTTAATTAAAAATCTGCCAAACAGAGCTTTTGAAATCTATCTTTCTAAAGATATTGACTCCTTCTGGTGTTAAATCAGCCATACAGAATTCCATATTTGACCTACTGAAAATGTAACTGGCCAAAGAGTACTCATAGATTAACACTATACATTCAGATTGATTTCTTCTGAGGTTATATTCGATCTTGAACTTCTATACACACTCAAAGACTCCTACTGATGCTTCATGAGTCCAATAGATATCCATATCTTGAATGATTGAACTTATTTCTGGTCAAAGGGTCCTTAAATGGTTTTAAACTATATAAACTTAGAGACTCCTTCTGATGTTAAATCAGCCATTCAGAATTCCATATTTGACCTACTGAAAATTATAACTGGCCAAAGAGTACTCATAGATTAACACTATACAATCAGATTGATTTCTTCTGAGGTTATATCAGACTGAAAAAAAGTCCATATTTGACTTTCTGAAAATGATTCTGGCCATAGACTACTCGAAAATTCAACTTTAAATACATACTCATAGACTTCTTTTGATGCTTCATAAGCCATATATGGCCATTTCTGACCTATCGAACTTATTTCCGGTCACTTTCTATACATTCTCGTTAACACCTTCTGATATTACTTCAGCCATATAGAAGTCCATATTTTGAATAAAGGAATATATTTCTGGCCAAAGAGTCCTCAATCTTGAACTTTCTACACATACTCATAATCTCCTTCTGATGCTTCATAAGCCATATATGGACATATCTGACCTATTGAACTTATTTCCGGTCAAACGGTCCTAAGTTTTTAAAAAAGTTATAGCCTACTTTTGATGAAAAATCATCTGCCATACAGAGTCTTTGAATTCTGTATACAGAGGTCACTTTTTGACCTACTGGACATAATCCTTGCCAAAGAGTACCTGAACATTAACTTGCTATTCATAAAGATTGACTTGTTGGTTATATTAGCCATACATAGGTCCATATTTTGACCAAAGGAACATATTTCTGGCCAAAGAGTCCTCAATCTTGAACTTTCTAAACATAATTCCTTCTGATGCTTCATAAGCCATATATGGCCATATCTGACCTATTGAACTTATATCCGGTCAAAGGGTCCTCAAAAGTTTTTAAACAATATAAAGTTATAGACTACTTTTAATTTAAAATCTGCCAAACAGAGCTTTTGAAATCTATCTTTCTAAAGATATTGACTCCTTCTGGTGTTAAATCAGCCATACAGAATTCCATATTTGACCTACTGAAAATGTAACTGGCCAAAGAGTACTCATAGATAAACACTATACATTCAGATTGATTTCTTCTGAGGTTATATCAGACTGAAAAAAAGTCAATATTTGACTTTCTGAAAATTGTTCTGGCCATAGACTACTCGAAAATTCAACTTTAAATACATACTCATAGACTCCTTTTGATGCTTCATAAGCCATATATGGCCATATCTGACCTATTGAACTAATTTCCGGTCACTTTCTATACATTCTCGTTAACACCTTCTGATATTACGGCAGCCATACAGAAGTCCATATTTTGACCAAAGGAACATATTTCTGGCCAAAGAGTCCTCAATCTTGAACTTTCTAAACATAATTCCTTCTGATGCTTCATAAGCCATATATGGCCATATCTGACCTATTGAACTTATTTCCGGTCAAAGGGTCTTAAGTTTAAAAAAAAGTTATAGACTACTTTTGATGAAAAATCTGCCATAAAGAGTCTTTGAATTCTGTATACAGAGGTCACTTTTTTACTTACTGGACATAATCCTGGCCAAAGAGTACCTGAACATTAACTCGCTATTCATAAAGATTGACTTGTTGTGATGTTTTATTAGCCATACAGAAGTCCATATTTGACCCAAGGAAAATATTTCTGGCCTAATAATCCTCAATCTTGAACTTTCCATACATACTCATAGACAACTTCTGATGCTTCATTAGCCATATTGAAGCCCATTTAGAAGCCCATATCTTGACGGATTGAATTTATTTCTGGTCAAAGGGTCCTAATTGGTTTAAAACTATATAAACTTAGAGACTCCTGATGTTAAATCAGCCATTCAGAATTCCCTATTTGACCTACTGCACATATTTTTGGCCAAAGAGTCCTCATCTTGATTTCTTCTATACATACTCATTGACTCCTTCTGATGCTTCATGAGCCATATATGGCCATATCTGACCTATTGAACTTATATCCGGTCAAAGGGTCCTCAAAAGTTTTTAAACAATATAAAGTTATAAACTACCTTTGATGAAAAATCTGCCATACGAGTCTTTGAACTCTATCTTTCTAAACATATTGACTCCTTCTGGTGTTAAATCAGACATACAGAATTCCAAATTTGACCTTCTGAAAATATAACTGGCCAAAGAATACTCATAGATTAACACTATACATTCAGATTGATTTCTTCTGAGGTTATATCAGACTGAAAAAAAGGCCATATTTGACTTTCTGAAAATTGTTCTGGCCATAGACTACTCGAAAATTCAACTTTAAATACATACTCATAGACTCCTTTTGATGCTCCATAAGCCATATATGGCCATATCTGACCTATTGAAATTATTTACGGTCACTTTCTATACATTCTCGTTAACGCCTTCTGATATTACGTCAGCCATACAGAAGTCCATATTTTGACCAAAGGAACATATTTCTGGCCAAAGAGTCCTCAATCTTGAACTTTCTACACATACTCATAATCTCCTTCTGATGCTTCATAAGCCATATATGGACATATCTTGACTTGTTGAACTTATTTCCGGTCAAAGGGTCCTAAGTTTTAAAAAAAAGTTATAGACTACTTTTGATGAAAAATCTGCCATACAGAGTCTTTGAATTCTGTATACAGAGGTCAGTTTTTGACTTACTGGACATAATCCTGGCCAAAGAGTACCTGAACATTAACTTGCTATTCATAAAGATTGACTTGTTGGTTATATTAGCCATACAGAGGTCCATATTTGACCCTAGGCAAATATTTCTGGCCAAATAATCCTCAATCTTGAACTTTCCATTTATACTCATAGACTCCTTCTGATGCTTCATTAGCCAAGTCCATTTAGAAGTCCATATCTTGACTGATTGAACTTATTTCTGGTCAAAGGGTCCATTAATGGTTTTAAACTATATGAACTTAGAGACGACTTCTGATGTTAATCAGCCATTCAGAATTCCACAATTGACCTACTGAACATATTTTTGGCCCAAAAAAATGACAAAAGTCCATATTTGACTTACTGAAAATTGCTCTGGCCAAAGAGTACACGAAAATTTAACTTTTTATACATACTCGTTAACACCTTCTGAAATTACGTCAGCCAATCAGAAGTCCATATTTGACCAAAGGAATGTATTTCTGGCCAAAGAGTCCTCGATCTTGAACTTTCTATACATACTCATAGACCACTTCTGATGCTTGATTAGCCATATTGAAGTCCATTTAGAAGTCCATATCTTGACGGATTGAATTTATTTCTGGTCAAAGGGTCCTATTTGGTTTTAAACTATATAAACTTAGAGACTCCTGATGTTAAATCAGCCATTCAGAATTCCCTATTTGACCTACTGAACATATTTTTGGCCAAAGAGTCGTCAATCTTGAACTTTCTACATATACTCACTGACTCTTCTGATGCTTCATAAGCCATATATGGCCATATCTGACCTATTGAACTTATATCCGGTCAAAGGGTCCTCAAAAGTTTTTAAACAATATAAAGTTATAGACTACTTTTAATTAAAAATCTGCCAAACAGAGCTTTTGAAATCTATCTTTCTAAAGATATTGACTCCTTCTGGTGTTAAATCAGCCATACAGAATTCCATATTTGACCTACTGAAAATGTAACTGGCCAAAGAGTACTCATAGATAAACACTATACATTCAGAATGATTTCTTCTGAGGTTATATCAGACTGAAAAAAAGTCAATATTTGACTTTCTGAAAATTGTTCTGGCCATAGACTACTCGAAAATTAAACTTTAAATACATACTCATAGACTCCTTTTGATGCTTCATAAGCCATATATGGCCATATCTGACCTATTGAACTTATTTCCGGTCACTTTCTATACATTCTCGTTAACACCTTCTGATATTACGGCAGCCATACAGAAGTCCATATTTTGACCAAAGGAACATATTTCTGGCCAAAGAGTCCTCAATCTTGAACTTTCTAAACATAATTCCTTCTGATGCTTCATAAGCCATATATGGCCATATCTGACCTATTGAACTTATTTCCGGTCAAAGGGTCTTAAGTTTTAAAAAAAGTTTTAGACTACTTTTGATGAAAAATCTGCCATAAAGAGTCTTTGAATTCTGTATACAGAGGTCACTTTTTGACTTACTGGACATAATCCTGGCCAAAGAGTACCTGAACATTAACTCGCTGTTCATAAAGATTGACTTGTTGTGATGTTATATTAGCCATACAGAAGTCCATATTTGACCCTAGGCAAATATTTCTGGCCAAATAATCCTCAATCTTGAACTTTCCATACATACTCATAGACAACTTCTGATGCTTCATTAGCCATATTGAAGTCCATTTAGAAGTCCATATCTTGACGGATTGAATTTATTTCTGGTCAAAGGGTCCTAATTGGTTTAAAACTATATAAACTTAGAGACTCCTGATGTTAAATCAGCCATTCAGAATTCCCTATTTGACCTACTGCACATATTTTTGGCCAAAGAGTCCTCATCTTGATTTCTTCTATACATACTCATTGACTCCTTCTGATGCTTCATGAGCCATATATGGCCATATCTGACCTATTGAACTTATATCCGGTCAAAGGGTCCTCAAAAGTTTTTAAACAATATAAAGTTATAAACTACCTTTGATGAAAAATCTGCCATACGAGTCTTTGAACTCTATCTTTCTAAACATATTGACTCCTTCTGGTGTTAAATCAGACATACAGAATTCCAAATTTGACCTACTGAAAATATAACTGGCCAAAGAGTACTCATAGATTAACACTATACATTCAGATTGATTTCTTCTGAGGTTATATCAGACTGAAAAAAAGGCCATATTTGACTTTCTGAAAATTGTTCTGGCCATAGACTACTCGAAAATTCAACTTTAAATACATACTCATAGACTCCTTTTGATGCTCCATAAGCCATATATGGCCATATCTGACCTATTGAAATTATTTACGGTCACTTTCTATACTTTCTCGTTAACGCCTTCTGATATTACGTCAGCCATACAGAAGTCCATATTTTGACCAAAGGAACATATTTCTGGCCAAAGAGTCCTCAATCTTGAACTTTCTACACATACTCATAATCTCCTTCTGATGCTTCATAAGCCATATATGGACATATCTTGACTTGTTGAACTTATTTCCGGTCAAAGGGTCCTAAGTTTTAAAAAAAAGTTATAGACTACTTTTGATGAAAAATCTGCCATACAGAGTCTTTGAATTCTGTATACAGAGGTCAGTTTTTGACTTACTGGACATAATCCTGGCCAAAGAGTACCTGAACATTAACTTGCTATTCATAAAGATTGACTTGTTGGTTATATTAGCCATACAGAGGTCCCTATTTGACCCTAGGCAAATATTTCTGGCCAAATAATCCTCAATCTTGAACTTTCCATTTATACTCATAGACTCCTTCTGATGCTTCATTAGCCAAGTCCATTTAGAAGTCCATATCTTGACTGATTGAACTTATTTCTGGTCAAAGGGTCCATTAATGGTTTTAAACTATATGAACTTAGAGACGACTTCTGATGTTAATCAGCCATTCAGAATTCCACAATTGACCTACTGAACATATTTTTGGCCCAAAAAACATGACAAAAGTCCATATTTGACTTACTGAAAATTGCTCTGGCCAAAGAGTACACGAAAATTTAACTTTTTATACATACTCGTTAACACCTTCTGATATTACGTCAGCCAATCAGAAGTCCATATTTGACCAAAGGAATATATTTCTGGCCAAAGAGTCCTCGATCTTGAACTTTCTATACATACTCATAGACCACTTCTGATGCTTGATTAGCCATATTGAAGTCCATTTAGAAGTCCATATCTTGACGGATTGAATTTATTTCTGGTCAAAGGGTCCTATTTGGTTTTAAACTATATAAACTTAGAGACTCCTGATGTTAAATCAGCCATTCAGAATTCCCTATTTGACCTACTGAACATATTTTTGGCCAAAGAGTCGTCAATCTTGAACTTTCTACATATACTCACTGACTCTTCTGATGCTTCATAAGCCATATATGGCCATATCTGACCTATTGAACTTATATCCGGTCAAAGGGTCCTCAAAAGTTTTTAAACAATATAAAGTTATAGACTACTTTTAATTAAAAATCTGCCAAACAGAGCTTTTGAAATCTATCTTTCTAAAGATATTGACTCCTTCTGGTGTTAAATCAGCCATACAGAATTCCATATTTGACCTACTGAAAATGTAACTGGCCAAAGAGTCCTCATAGATTAACACTATACATTCAGATTGATTTCTTCTGAGGTTATATTCGATCTTGAACTTTCTATACACACTCAAAGACTCCTACTGATGCTTCATGAGTCCAATAGATATCCATATCTTGAATGATTGAACTTATTTCTGGTCAAAGGGTCCTTAAATGGTTTTAAACTATATAAACTTAGAGACTCCTTCTGATGTTAAATCAGCCATTCAGAATTCCATATTTGACCTACTGAAAAGATAACTGGCCAAAGAGTACTCATAGATTAACACTATACATTCAGATTGATTTCTTCTGAGGTTATATCAGACTGAAAAAAAGTCCATATTTGACTTTCTGAAAATGATTCTGGCCATAGACTACTCGAAAATTCAACTTTAAATACATACTCATAGACTTCTTTTGATGCTTCATAAGCCATATATGGCCATTTCTGACCTATCGAACTTATTTCCGGTCACTTTCTATACATTCTCGTTAACACCTTCTGATATTACTTCAGCCATACAGAAGTCCATATTTTGACCAAAGGAATATATTTCTGGCCAAAGAGTCCTCAATCTTGAACTTTCTACACATACTCATAATCTCCTTCTGATGCTTCATAAGCCATATATGGACATATCTGACCTATTGAACTTATTTCCGGTCAAACGGTCCTAAATTTTTAAAAAAGTTATTTTCCATACATACTCAAAAAAAACTTTTTTGAGTATGTATGTTTGGCAGATTTTTAATTAAAAGTAGTCTATAACTTTATATTGTTTAAAAACTTTTGAGGACCCTTTGACCGGATATAAGTTCAATAGGTCAGATATGGCCATAAATGGCTTATGAAGCATCAGAAGAGTCAGTGAGTATATGTAGAAAGTTCAAGATTGAGGACTCTTTGGCCCAAAATATGTTCAGTATGTCAAATAGGGAATTCTGAATGGCTGATTTAACATCAGGAGTCTCTAAGTTTATATAGTTTAAAACCAATTAGGACCCTTTGACCAGAGACAAATTCAATCCGTCAAGATGTGGACTTCTAAATGGACTTCAATATGGCTAATCAAGCATCAGAAGTTGTCTATGAGTATGTATGGAAAGTTCAAGATTGAGGATCATTATGCCAGAAATATTTTCCTTGGGTCAAATATGGACCTCTGTATGGCTAATATAACCAACAAGTCAATCTTTATGAATAGCAAGTTATTGTTCAGGTACTCTTTGGCAAGGATTATGTCCAGTAGGTCAAAAAGTGACCTCTGTATACAGAATTCCAAGACTCTGTATGGCAGATTTTTCATCAAAAGTAGTCTATAACTTTTTTTAAAACTTAGGACCCTTTGACCGTAAATAAGTTCAATATGTCAGATATGTCCATATATGGCTTATGAAGCATCAGAAGGAGATTATGAGTATGTGTAGAAAGTTCAAGATTGAGGACTCTTTGGCCAGAAATATGTTCCTTTGGTCAAAATATGGACTTCTGTATGGCTGACGTAATATCAGAAGGTGTTAACGAGAATGTATAGAAAGTGACCGGAAATAAGTTCAATAGGTCAGATATGGCCATATATGGCTTATGAAGCATCAAAAGGAGTCTATGAGTATGTATTTAAAGGTGAATTTTCGAGTAGTCTATGGCCAGAACAATTTTCAGAAAGTCAAATATGGACTTTTTTTCAGTCTGATATAAACTCAGAAGAAATCAATCTGAATGTATAGTGTTAATCTATGAGTACTCTTTGGCCAGTTATATTTTCAGTAGGTCAAAAATGGAATTCTGAATGGCTGATTAGACATCAGAAGGAGTCTCTAAGTTTATATAGTTTAAAACCATTTAAGGACCCTTTGACCAGAAATAAGTTCAATCATTCAAGATATGGATATCTATTGGACTCATGAAGCATCAGTAGGAGTCTTTGAGTGTGTATAGAAAGTTCAAGATCGAGGACTCTTTGGCCAGAAATATATTCCTTTGGTCAAATATGGACTTCTTTATGGCTGACGTAATATCAGAAGGTGTTAACGAGTATGTATAAAAAGTTAAATTTTCGTGTACTCTTTGGCCAGAGCAATTTTCAGTAAGTCAAATATGGATTTTTGTCATTTTTTTGGCCAAAAATATGTTCAGTAGGTCAATTGTGGTATTCTGAATGGCTGATTAACATCAGAAGTCGTCTCTAAGTTCATATAGTTTAAAACCATTTATGGACCCTTTGACCAGAAATAAGTTCAATCAGTCAAGATATGGACTTCTAAATGGATATATCTATATGGCTAATCAAGCATCAGAAGTGGTTTATGAGTATGTATGGGAAATTCAAGATTGAGGATTATTTGGCCAGAAATATTTGCCTAGGGTCAAATATGGACCTCTGTATGGCTAATATAACCAACAAGTCAATCTTTATGAATAGCAAGTTAATGTTCATGTACTCTTTGGCCAGGATTATGTCCAGTAAGTCAAAAAGTGACCTCTGTATACAGAAATCAAAGACTCTGTATGGCAGATTTTTCATCAAAAGTAGTCTATAACTTTTTTAAAAACTTAAGACCCTTTGACCGGAAATAAGTTCAGTAGGTCAGATATGGCCATATATGGCTTATGAAGCATCAGAAGGAGATATTTTTAGAAAGTTCAAGATTGAGGACTCTTTGGCCAGTTATATTTTCAGTAGGTCAAATATGGAATTCTGTATGGCTGATTTAACACCAGAAGGAGTCAATATCTTTAGAAAGATAGATTTCAAAGACTCTGTATGGCAGATTTTTCATTAAATGTAGTCTATAACTTTATATTGTTTAAAAACTTTTGAGGACCCTTTGACCGGATATAAGTTCAATAGGTCAGATATGGCCATATATGGCTTATGAAGCATCAGAAGAGTCAGTGAGTATATGTAGAAAGTTCAAGATTGAGGACTCTTTGGCCAAAAATATGTTCAGTAGGTCAAATAGGGAATTCTGAATGGCTGATTTAACATCAGGAGTCTCTAAGTTTATATAGTTTAAAACCAATTAGGACCCTTTGACCAGAAATAAATTCAATCCGTCAAGATATGGACTTCTAAATGGACTTCAATATGGCTAATCAAGCATCAGAAGTTGTCTATGAGTATGTATGGAAAGTTCAAGATTGAGGATTATTTGGCCAGAAATATTTTCCTAGGGTCAAATATGGACCTATGTATGGCTAATATAACCAACAAGTCAATCTTTATGAATAGCAAGTTAATGTTCAGGTACTCTTTGGCCAGGATTATGTCCAGTAAGTCAAAAAGTGACCTCTGTATACAGAATTCAAAGACTCTGTATGGCAGATTTTTCATCAAAAGTAGTCTATAACTTTTTTTAAAACGTAGGACCCTTTGACCGGAAATAGGTTCAATAGGTCAGATATGGCCATATATGGCTTATGAAGCATCAGAAGGAGATTATGAGTATGTGTAGAAAGTTCAAGATTGAGGACTCTTTGGCCAGAAATATGTTTCTTTGGTCAAAATATGGACTTCTGTAAGGCTGACGTAATATCAGAAGGTGTTAACGAGAATGTATAGAAAGTGACCGGAAATAAATTCAATAGGTCAGATATGGCCATATATGGCTTATGAAGCATCAAAAGGAGTCTATGAGTATGTATTTAAAGTTGAATTTTCGAGTAGTCTATGGCCAGAACAATTTTCAGAAAGTCAAAAATGGACTTTTTTTCAGTCTGATATAACCTCAGAAGAAATCAATCTGAATGTATAGTGTTAATCTATGAGTACTCTTTGGCCAGTTATATTTTCAGTAGGTCAAATTTGGAATTCTGTATGTCTGATTTAACACGAGAAGGAGTCAAATATGTTTAGAAAGATAGAGTTCAAAGACTCGTGTGGCAGATTTTTCATCAAAGGTAGTTTATAACTTTATATTGTTTAAAAACTTTTGAGGACCCTTTGACCGGATATAAGTTCAATAGGTCAGATATGGCCATATATGGCTCATGAAGCATCAGAAGGAGTCAATGAGTATGTATAGAAGAAATCAAGATGAGGACTCTTTGGCCAAAAATATGTGCAGTAGGTCAAATAGGGAATTCTGAATGGCTGATTTAACAGCAGGAGTCTCTAAGTTTATATAGTTTTAAACCAACTAGGACCCTTTGACCAGAAATAAATTCAATCCGTCAAGATTTGGACTTCTAAATGGACTTCAATATGGCTAATGAAGCATCAGAAATTGTCTATGAGTATGTATGGAAAGTTCAAGATTGAGGATTATTTGGCCAGAAATATTTTCCTAGGGTCAAATATGGACCACTGTATGGCTAATATAACCAACAAGCCAATCTTTATGAATAGCAAGTTAATGTTCATGTACTCTTTGGCCAGGATTATGTCCAGTAAGTCAAAAAGTGACCTCTGTATACAGAAATCAAAGACTCTGTATGGCAGATTTTTCATCAAAAGTAGTCTATAACTTTTTTAAAAACTTAAGACCCTTTGACCGGAAATAAGATCAATAGGTCAGATATGGCCATATATGGCTTATGAAGCTTCAGAAGGAGATATGTTTAGAAAGTTCAAGATTGAGGACTCTTTGGCCAGAAATATGTTCCTTTGGTCAAAATATGGACTTCTGTATGGCAGCCATAATATCAGAAGTTGTTAACGAGAATGTATAGAAAGTGACCGGAAATAAGTTCAATAGGTCAGATATGGCCATATATGGCTTATGAAGCATCAAAAGGAGTCTATGAGTATGTATTTAAAGTTTAATTTTCGAGTAGTCTATGGCCAGAACAATTTTCAGAAAGTTAAATATTGACTTTTTTTTCAGTCTGATATAACCTCAGAAGAAATCAATCTGAATGTATAGTGTTTATCTATGAGTACTCTTTGGCCAGTTACATTTTCAGTAGGTCAAATATGGAATTCTGTATGGCTGATTTAACACCAGAAGGAGTCAATATCTTTAGAAAGATAGATTTCAAAGACTCTGTTTGGCAGATTTTTCATTAAAAGTAGTCTATAACTTTATATTGTTTAAAAACTTTTGAGGACCCTTTGACCGGATATAAGTTCAATAGGTCAGATATGGCCATATATGGCACATGAAGCATCAGAAGTTGTCTATGAGTATGTATGGAAAGTTCAAGATTGAGGATTATTTGGCCAGAAATATTTGCCTAGGGTCAAATATGGACCTCTGTATGGCTAATATAACCAACAAGTCAATCTTTATGAATAGCAAGTTAATGTTCAGGTACTCTTTGGCCAGGATTATGTCCAGTAAGTCAAAAAGTGACCTCTGTATACAGAATTCAAAGACTCTGTATGGCAGATTTTTCATCAAAATTAGTCTATAACTTTTTTTAAAACTTAAGACCCTTTGACCGGAAATAAGTTCAATAGGTCAGATAAGGCCATATATGGCTTATGAAGCATCAGAAGGAGATTATGAGTATGTGTAGAAAGTTCAAGATTGAGGACTCTTTGGCCAGAAATATGTTTCTTTGGTCAAAATATGGACTTCTGTATGGCTGACGTAATATCAGAAGATGTTAACGAGAATGTATAGAAAGTGACCGGAAATAAATTCAATAGGTCAGATATGGCCATATATGGCTTATGAAGCATCAAAAGGAGTCTATGAGTATGTATTTAAAGTTTAATTTTCGAGTAGTCTATGGCCAGAACAATTTTCAGAAAATCAAAAACGGACTTTTTTTCAGTCTGATATAACCTCAGAAGAAATCAATCTGAATGTATAAGTGTTAATCTATGAGTACTCTTTGGCCAGTTATATTTTCAGTAGGTCAAATTTGGAATTCTGTATGTCTGATTTAACACCAGAAGGAGTCAATATGTTTAGAAAGATAGAGTTCAAAGACTCGTATGGCAGATTTTTCATTAAAGGTAGTTTATAACTTTATATTGTTTAAAAACTTTTGAGGACCCTTTGACCGGATATAAGTTCAATAGGTCAGATATGGCCATATATGGCTCATGAAGCATCAGAAGGAGTCAATGAGTATGTATAGAAGAAATCAAGATGAGGACTCTTTGGCCAAAAATATGTGCAGTAGGTCAAATAGGGAATTCTGAATGGCTGATTTAACAGCAGGAGTCTCTAAGTTTATATGGTTTTAAACCAATTAGGACCCTTTGACCAGAAATAAATTCAATCCGTCAAGATATGGACTTCTAAATGGACTTCAATATGGCTAATGAAGCATCAGAAATTGTCTATGAGTATGTATGGAAAGTTCAAGATTGAGTATTATTTTGCCAGAAATATTTTCCTAGGGTCAAATATGGACCACTGTATGGCTAATATAACCAACAAGTCAATCTTTATGAATAGCAAGTTCATGTTCATGTACTCTTTGGCCAGGATTATGTCCAGTAAGTCAAAAAGTGAGCTCTGTATACAGAAATCAAAGAAAGTTCAAGATTGAGGACTCTTTGGCCAGAAATATGTTCCTTTGGTCAAAATATGGACTTCTGTATGGCTGACGTAATATCAGAAGGTGTTAACGAGAATGTATAGAAAGTGACCGGAAATAAGTTCAATAGGTCAGATATGGCCATATATGGCTTATGAAGCATCAAAAGGAGTCTATGAGTATGTATTTAAAGTTTAATTTTCGAGTAGTCTATGGCCAGATCAATTTTCAGAAAATCAAAAACGGACTTTTTTTCAGTCTGATATAACCTCAGAAGAAATCAATCTGAATGTATAAGTGTTAATCTATGAGTACTCTTTGGCCAGTTATATTTTCAGTAGGTCAAATTTGGAATTCTGTATGTCTGATTTAACACCAGAAGGAGTCAATATGTTTAGAAAGATAGAGTTCAAAGACTCGTATGGCAGATTTTTCATTAAAGGTAGTTTATAACTTTATATTGTTTAAAAACTTTTGAGGACCCTTTGACCGGATATAAGTTCAATAGGTCAGATATGGCCATATATGGCTCATGAAGCATCAGAAGGAGTCAATGAGTATGTATAGAAGAAATCAAGATGAGGACTCTTTGGCCAAAAATATGTGCAGTAGGTCAAATAGGGAATTCTGAATGGCTGATTTAACAGCAGGAGTCTCTAAGTTTATATGGTTTTAAACCAATTAGGACCCTTTGACCAGAAATAAATTCAATCCGTCAAGATATGGACTTCTAAATGGACTTCAATATGGCTAATGAAGCATCAGAAATTGTCTATGAGTATGTATGGAAAGTTCAAGATTGAGTATTATTTTGCCAGAAATATTTTCCTAGGGTCAAATATGGACCACTGTATGGCTAATATAACCAACAAGTCAATCTTTATGAATAGCAAGTTAATGTTCATGTACTCTTTGGCCAGGATTATGTCCAGTAAGTCAAAAAGTGAGCTCTGTATACAGAAATCAAAGAAAGTTCAAGATTGAGGACTCTTTGGCCAGAAATATGTTCCTTTGGTCAAAATATGGACTTCTGTATGGCTGACGTAATATCAGAAGGTGTTAACGAGAATGTATAGAAAGTGACCGGAAATAAGTTCAATAGGTCAGATATGGCCATATATGGCTTATGAAGCATCAAAAGGAGTCTATGAGTATGTATTTAAAGTTGAATTTTCGAGTAGTCTATGGCCAGAACAATTTTCAGAAAGTCAAATATGGACTTTTTTTCAGTCTCATATAACCTCAGAAGAAATCAATCTGAATGTATAGTGTTTATCTATGAGTACTCTTTGGCCAGTTATATTTTCAGTAGGTCAAATATGGAATTCTGTATGGCTGATTTAACACCAGAAGGAGTCAATATCTTTAGAAAGATAGATTTCAAAGACTCTGTATGGCAGATTTTTCATTAAATGTAGTCTATAACTTTATATTGTTTAAAAACTTTTGAGGACCCTTTGACCGGATATAAGTTCAATAGGTCAGATATGGCCATATATGGCTTATGAAGCATCAGAAGAGTCAGTGAGTATATGAAGAAAGTTCAAGATTGAGGACTCTTTGGCCAAAAATATGTTCAGTAGGTCAAATAGGGAATTCTGAATGGCTGATTTAACATCAGGAGTCTCTAAGTTTATATAGTTTAAAACCAATTAGGACCCTTTGACCAGAAATAAATTCAATCCGTCGAGATATGGACTTCTAAATGGACTTCAATATGGCTAATCAAGCATCAGAAGTTGTCTATGAATATGTGTAGAAAGTTCAAGATTGAGGACTCTTTGGCCAGAAATATGTTTCTTTGGTCAAAATATGGACTTCTGTAAGGCTTCCGTATGGCTTCATAAGCCATATATGGCCATATCTGACCTATTGAATTTATTTCCGGTCACTTTCTATACATTCTCGTTAACACCTTCTGATAAGAAGGTGTTAACGAGAATGTATAGAAAGTGACCGGAAATAAATTCAATAGGTCAGATATGGCCATATATGGCTTATGAAGCATCAAAAGGAGTCTATGAGTATGTATTTAAAGTTGAATTTTCGAGTAGTCTATGGCCAGAACAATTTTCAGAAAGTCAAAAATGGACTTTTTTTCAGTCTGATATAACCTCAGAAGAAATCAATCTGAATGTATAGTGTTAATCTATGAGTACTCTTTGGCCAGTTATATTTTCAGTAGGTCAAATTTGGAATTCTGTATGTCTGATTTAACACCAGAAGGAGTCAATATGTTTAGAAAGATAGAGTTCAAAGACTCGTATGGCAGATTTTTCATCAAAGGTAGTTTATAACTTTATATTGTTTAAAAACTTTTGAGGACCCTTTGACCGGATATAAGTTCAATAGGTCAGATATGGCCATATATGGCTCATGAAGCATCAGAAGGAGTCAATGAGTATGTATAGAAGAAATGAAGATGAGGACTCTTTGGCCAAAAATATGTGCAGTAGGTCAAATAGGGAATTCTGAATGGCTGATTTAACAGCAGGAGTCTCTAAGTTTATATGGTTTTAAACCAATTAGGACCCTTTGACCAGAAATAAATTCAATCCGTCAAGATATGGACTTCTAAATGGACTTCAATATGGCTAATGAAGCATCAGAAATTGTCTATGAGTATGTATGGAAAGTTCAAGATTGAGTATTATTTGGCCAGAAATATTTTCCTAGGGTCAAATATGGACCACTGTATGGCTAATATAACCAACAAGTCAATCTTTATGAATAGCAAGTTAATGTTCATGTACTCTTTGGCCAGGATTATGTCCAGTAAGTCAAAAAGTGACCTCTGTATACAGAAATCAAAGACTCTGTATGGCAGATTTTTCATCAAAAGTAGTCTATAACTTTTTTTAAAACGTAGGACCCTTTGACCGGAAATAAGTTCAATAGGTCAGATATGGCCATATATGGCTTATGAAGCATCAGAAGGAGATTATGAGTATGTGTAGAAAGTTCAAGATTGAGGACTCTTTGGCCAGAAATATGTTCCTTTGGTCAAAATATGGACTTCTGTATGGCTGACGTAATATCAGAAGGTGTTAACGAGAATGTATAGAAAGTGACCGGAAATAAGTTCAATAGGTCAGATATGGCCATATATGGCTTATGAAGCATCAAAAGGAGTCTATGAGTATGTATTTAAAGTTGAATTTTCGAGTAGTCTATGGCCAGAACAATTTTCAGAAAGTCAAATATGGACTTTTTTTCAGTCTCATATAACCTCAGAAGAAATCAATCTGAATGTATAGTGTTTATCTATGAGTACTCTTTGGCCAGTTATATTTTCAGTAGGTCAAATATGGAATTCTGTATGGCTGATTTAACACCAGAAGGAGTCAATATCTTTAGAAAGATAGATTTCAAAGACTCTGTATGGCAGATTTTTCATTAAATGTAGTCTATAACTTTATATTGTTTAAAAACTTTTGAGGACCCTTTGACCGCATATAAGTTCAATAGGTCAGATATGGCCATATATGGCATATGAAGCATCAGAAGAGTCAGTGAGTATATGTAGAAAGTTCAAGATTGAGGACTCTATGGCCAAAAATATGTTCAGTAGGTCAAATAGGGAATTCTGAATGGCTGATTTAACATCAGGAGTCTCTAAGTTTATATAGTTTAAAACCAATTAGGACCCTTTGACCAGAAATAAATTCAATCCGTCGAGATATGGACTTCTAAATGGACTTCAATATGGCTAAATCAAGCATCAGAAGTTGTCTATGAATATGTGTAGAAAGTTCAAGATTGAGGACTCTTTGGCCAGAAATATGTTTCTTTGGTCAAAATATGGACTTCTGTAAGGCTGACGTAATATCAGAAGGTGTTAACGAGAATGTATAGAAAGTGACCGGAAATAAATTCAATAGGTCAGATATGGCCATATATGGCTTATGAAGCATCAAAAGGAGTCTATGAGTATGTATTTAAAGTTGAATTTTCGAGTAGTCTATGGCCAGAACAATTTTCAGAAAGTCAAAAATGGACTTTTTTTCAGTCTGATATAACCTCAGAAGAAATCAATCTGAATGTATAGTGTTAATCTATGAGTACTCTTTGGCCAGTTATATTTTCAGTAGGTCAAATTTGGAATTCTGTATGTCTGATTTAACACCAGAAGGAGTCAATATGTTTAGAAAGATAGAGTTCAAAGACTCGTATGGCAGATTTTTCATCAAAGGTAGTTTATAACTTTATATTGTTTAAAAACTTTTGAGGACCCTTTGACCGGATATAAGTTCAATAGGTCAGATATGGCCATATATGGCTCATGAAGCATCAGAAGGAGTCAATGAGTATGTATAGAAGAAATCAAGATGAGGACTCTTTGGCCAAAAATATGTGCAGTAGGTCAAATAGGGAATTCTGAATGGCTGATTTAACACCAGAAGGAGTCAATATCTTTAGAAAGATAGATTTCAAAGACTCTGTTTGGCAGATTTTTCATTAAAAGTATTCTATAACTTTATATTGTTTAAAAACTTTTGAGGACCCTTTGACCGGATATAAGTTCAATAGGTTAGATATGGCCATATATGGCTTATGAAGCATCAGAAGTTGTCTATGAGTATGTATGGAAAGTTCAAGATTGAGGATTATTTGGCCAGAAATATTTGCCTAGGGTCAAATATGGACCTCTGTATGGCTAATATAACCAACAAGTCAATCTTTATGAATAGCAAGTTAATGTTCATGTACTCTTTGGCCAGGATTATGTCCAGTAAGTCAAAAAGTGACCTCTGTATACAGAAATCAAAGACTCTGTATGGCAGATTTTTCATCAAAAGTAGTCTATAACTTTTTTTAAAACGTAGGACCCTTTGACCGGAAATAAGTTCAATAGGTCAGATATGGCCATATATGGCTTATGAAGCATCAGAAGGAGATTATGAGTATGTGTTGAAAGTTCAAGATTGAGGACTCTTTGGCCAGAAATATGTTCCTTTGGTCAAAATATGGACTTCTGTATGGCTGACGTGATATCAGAAGGTGTTAACGAGAATGTATAGAAAGTGACCGGAAATAAATTCAATAGGTCAGATATGGCCATATATGGCTTATGAAGCATCAAAAGGAGTCTATGAGTATGTATTTAAAGTTGAATTTTCGAGTAGTCTATGGCCAGAACAATTTTCAGAAAGTCAAATATTGACTTTTTTTCAGTCTGATATAACCTCAGAAGAAATCAATCTGAATGTATAGTGTTTATCTATTAGTACTCTTTGGCCAGTTATATTTTCAGTAGGTCAAATATGGAATTCTGTATGGCTGATTTAACACCAGAAGGAGTCAATATCTTTAGAAAGATAGATTTCAAAGACTCTGTTTGGCAGATTTTTCATTAAAAGTAGTCTATAACTTTATATTGTTTAAAAACTTTTGAGGACCCTTTGACCGGATATAAGTTCAATAGGTCCGATATGGCCATATATGACTTATGAAGCATCAGAAGGAGATTATGAGTATGTGTAGAAAGTTCAAGATTGAGGACTCTTTGGCCAGAAATATGTGCAGTAGGTCAAATAGGGAATTCTGAATGGCTGATTTAACAGCAGGAGTCTCTAAGTTTATATAGTTTTAAACCAATTAGGACCCTTTGACCAGAAATAAATTCAATCCGTCAAGATATGGACTTCTAAATGGACTTCAATATGGCTAATGGAAGCATCAGAAATTGTCTATGAGTATGTATGGAAAGTTCAAGATTGAGTATTATTTGGCCAAAAATATTTTCCTAGGGTCAAATATGGACCACTGTATGGCTAATATAACCAACAAGTCAATCTTTATGAATAGCAAGTTAATGTTCATGTACTCTTTGGCCAGGATTATGTCCAGTAAGTCAAAAAGTTAGTTCTTGAATGCATTGCAAGGCAACAAAGTGCATGATACTTTTATTGTTACTCTTCAATGCACAACGCTTTAACATATGTGCAAAGCGATGCAACAGCAGATTGCATTGAAAATATCTTCAATGCACTGTTAAATGAGTTAGTTCTTGAATGCATTGCAAGGCAACAAAGTGCATTATACTTTTATTGTTATTCTTCAATGCACAACGCTTGAGCTTATAAGCAAGCGATGCAACCACAGATTGCATTGCAAATATCTTCGATGCATTGTTGAATGAGTTAGTTCTTGCATGCATTGCAAGGCAACAAAGTTAATGATACCTTTATTGTTAGTCTTCAATGCACAACGCTTGAGCGTATAAGCAAGCGATGCAACAGCAGATTGCATAGCAAATAACTTCAGTGCATTTTGGATTGAGTTAGTTCTTGAATGCATTGAAATGCAACAAAGTGCATGTTACTTTTGTTTTCATTCTTTAATGCACAACGCTTTAACATTTGTGCAAAGCGATGCAACAGCAGATTGCATTGCAAATATCTTCAATGCACTGTTAAAAGAGTTAGTTCTTGAATGCATTGCAAGGCAATAAAGTGCATTATACTTTTATTGTTATTCTTCATTGCACAACGCTTGAGCGTATAAGCAAGCGATGCAACAGCAGATTGCATTGCAAATATCTTTAGTGCACTTTGGATTGAGATAGTTCTTGAATGCATTGTAATGCATTGTCAAAGTGCATGTTACTTTTATTGTTATTCTTTAATGCACAATGCTTTAACGTATGTGCAAAGCGATGCAACAGCAGATTGCATTGAAAATATCTTCAACGCCCCTTTGACTGAGTTAGTTCTTGAATTCATTGCAAGGCAACAAATTGCATGATACTTTTATTGTTATTCTTCAATGCACAACGTTTGAGCGTATAAGCAAGCGATGCAACAGCAGATTGCATTGCAAATATCTTCAGTGCATTTTGGATTGAGTTAGTTCTTGAATGCATTGAAATGCAACAAGGTGCATGTTACTTTTGTTTTCATTCTTTAATGCACAACGCTTTAACATATGTGCAAAGCGATGCAACAGCAAATTGCATTGCAAATATATTCAATGCACTGTTAAATGAGTTAGTTCTTGAATGCATTGCAAGGCAACAAAGTGCATGATACTTTTATTGTTATTCTTCATTGCACAACGCTTCAGCGTATCAGCAAGCGATGCAACAGCAGATTGCATTACAAATATCTTCATTGCATTTTGGATTGAGTTAGTTCTTGAATGCATTGAAATGCAACAAAGTGCATGATACTTTTATTGTTATTCTTCAATGCACAACGCTTGAGAGTATAAGCAAGCGATGCAACAGCAGGTTGCATTGCAAATATCTTCGATGCATTGTTGAATGAGTTAGTTCTTGAATGCATTTGCAGGTCAACAAAGTTAATGATACCTTTATTGTTAGTCTTCAAAGCACACAACGCTTGAGCGTATAAGCAAGCGATGCAACAGCAGATTGCATTGCAAATATCTTTAGTGCATTTTGGATTGAGTTAATTATTGAATGCATTGTAATGCAACAAAGTGCATGTTACTTTTGTTTTCATTCTTTAATGCACAACGCTTTAACATATGTGCAAAGCGATAAAACAGCAGATTGCATTGCAAATATATTCAATGCACTGTTAAATGAGTTAGTTCTTGAATGCATTGCAAGGCAACAAAGTGCATGATACTTTAATTGTTATTCTTCATTGCACAACGCTTGAGCGTATAAGCAAGCGATGAAACAGCAGATTGCATTGCAATCATCTTTAGTGCACTTTGGATTGAGATAGTTCTTTAATGCATTGTAATGCATTGTCAAAGTGCATGTTACTTTTATTGTTATTCTTTAATGCACAACGCTTTAACATATGTGCAAAGCGATGCAACAGCAGATTGCATTGCAAATATCTTCAATGCACTGTTAAATGAGTTAGTTCTTGAATGCATTGCAAGGCAACAAAGTGCATTATACTTTTATTGTTATTCTTCATTGCACAACGCTTGAGCGTATGAGCAAGCGATGCAACAGCAGATTGCATTGCAAATATCTTTAGTGCACTTTGGATTGAGATAATTCTTGAATGCATTGTACTGCATTGTCAAAGTGCATGTTACTTTTATTGTTATTCTTTAATGCACAATGCTTTAACGTATGTGCAAAGCGATGCAACAGCAGATTGCATTGAAAATATCTTCAACGCCCCTTTGAATGAGTTAGTTCTTGAATTCATTGCAAGGCAACAAAGTGCATGATACTTTTATTGTTACTCTTCAATGCACAACGCTTGAGCTTATAAGCAAGCGATGCAACCACAGATTGCATTGCAAATATCTTCGATGCATTGTTGAATGAGTTAGTTCTTGCATGCATTGCAAGGCAACAAAGTTAATGATATCTTTATTGTTAGTCTTCAATGCACAACGCTTGAGCGTATAAGCAAGCGATGCAACAGCAGGTTGCATTGCAAATATCTTCGATGCATTGTTGAATGAGTTAGTTCTTGAATGCATTTGCAGGTCAACAAAGTTAATGATACCTTTATTGTTAGTCTTCAAAGCACACAACGCTTGAGCGTATAAGCAAGCGATGCAACAGCAGATTGCATTGCAAATATCTTTAGTGCATTTTGGATTGAGTTAATTATTGAATGCATTGTAATGCAACAAAGTGCATGTTACTTTTGTTTTCATTCTTTAATGCACAACGCTTTAACATATGTGCAAAGCGATAAAACAGCAGATTGCATTGCAAATATATTCAATGCACTGTTAAATGAGTTAGTTCTTGAATGCATTGCAAGGCAACAAAGTGCATGATACTTTAATTGTTATTCTTCATTGCACAACGCTTGAGCGTATAAGCAAGCGATGAAACAGCAGATTGCATTGCAATCATCTTTAGTGCACTTTGGATTGAGATAGTTCTTTAATGCATTGTAATGCATTGTCAAAGTGCATGTTACTTTTATTGTTATTCTTTAATGCACAACGCTTTAACATATGTGCAAAGCGATGCAACAGCAGATTGCATTGCAAATATCTTCAATGCACTGTTAAATGAGTTAGTTCTTGAATGCATTGCAAGGCAACAAAGTGCATTATACTTTTATTGTTATTCTTCATTGCACAACGCTTGAGCGTATGAGCAAGCGATGCAACAGCAGATTGCATTGCAAATATCTTTAGTGCACTTTGGATTGAGATAATTCTTGAATGCATTGTACTGCATTGTCAAAGTGCATGTTACTTTTATTGTTATTCTTTAATGCACAATGCTTTAACGTATGTGCAAAGCGATGCAACAGCAGATTGCATTGAAAATATCTTCAACGCCCCTTTGAATGAGTTAGTTCTTGAATTCATTGCAAGGCAACAAAGTGCATGATACTTTTATTGTTACTCTTCAATGCACAACGCTTGAGCTTATAAGCAAGCGATGCAACCACAGATTGCATTGCAAATATCTTCGATGCATTGTTGAATGAGTTAGTTCTTGCATGCATTGCAAGGCAACAAAGTTAATGATATCTTTATTGTTAGTCTTCAACGCACAACGCTTGAGCGTATAAGCAAGCGATGCAACAGCAGATTGCATAGCAAATATCTTCAGTGCATTTTGGATTGAGTTAGTTCTTGAATGCATTGAAATGCAACAAAGTGCATGTTACTTTTGTTTTCATTCTTTAATGCACAACGCTTTAACATATGTGCAAAGCGATGCAACAGCAGATTGCATTGCAAATATATTCAATGCACTGTTAAATGAGTTAGTTCTTGAATGCATTGCAAAGCAACAAAGTGCATGATACTTTTATTGTTATTCTTAATTGCACAACGCTTGAGCGTATAAGCAAGCGATGCAACAGCAGATTGCATTGCAAATATCTGTAGTGCACTTTGGATTGAGATAGTTCTTGAATGCTTTGTAATGCATTGTAAAAGTGCATGTTACTTTTATTGTTATTCTTCAATGCACAACGTTTTAACGTATGTGCAAAGAGATGCAACAGCAGATTGCATTGAAAATATCTTCAACACCCCTTTGAATGAGTTAGTTCTTAATGCATTGCAAGGCAACAAAGTGCATGATACTTTTATTGTTATTCTTCAATGCACAACGCTTGAGCGTATAAGCAAGCGATGCAACAGCAGATTGCATTGCAAATATCTTCAATGCACTGTTGAATGAGTTAGTTATTGAATGCATTGCAAGGCAACAAATTGCATGATACTTTTATTGTTATTCTTCAATGCACAACGCTTGAGCGTATAAGCAAGCGATGCAACAGCAGATTGCATTGCAAATATCTTCAGTGCATTTTGGATTGAGTTAGTTCTTGAATGCATTGAAATGCAACAAGGTGCATGTTACTTTTGTTTTCATTCTTTAATGCACAATGCTTTAACATATGTGCAAAGCGATGCAACAGCAGTTTGCATTGCAATCATCTTTAGTTCACTTTGGATTGAGATAGTTCTTTAATGCATTGTAATTCAATGTCAAAGTGCATGATACTTTTATTGTTATTCTTCAATGCACAACGCTTGAGCGTATAAGCAAGCGATGCAACAGCAGATTGCATTGCAAATATCTTCAGTGCATTTTGGATTGAGTTAGTTCTTGAATGCATTGAATGCAACAAAGTGCATGTTACTTTTGTTTTTATTCTTTAATGCACAACGCTTCAACATATGTGCAAAGCGATGCAACAGCAGATTGCATAGCAAATATCTTCAATGCACTGTTAAATGAGTTAGTTCTTGAATGCATTTGCAGGTCAACAAAGTTAATGATACCTTTATTGTTAGTCTTCAATGCACAACGCTTGAGCGTATATGCAAGCGATGCAACAGCAGATTGCATTACAAATATCTTTAGTGCATTTTGGATTGAGTTAATTATTGAATGCATTGTAATGCAACAAAGTGCATGTTACTTTTGTTTTTATTCTTTAATGCACAACGCTTCAACATATGTGCAAAGCGATGCAACAGCAGATTGCATAGCAAATATCTTCAATGCACTGTTAAATGAGTTAGTTCTTGAATGCATTGCAAGGCAACAAAGTGCATGATACCTTTATTGTTAGTCTTCAATGCACAATGCTTGAGCGTATAAGCAAGCGATACGAACAGCAGATTGCATTGCAAATATATTCAATGCACTGTTAAATGAGTTAGTTCTTGAATGCATTGCAAGGCAACAAAGTGCATGATACTTTTATTGTTATTCTTCATTGCACAACGCTTGAGCGTATATGCAAGCGATGCAACAGCAGATTGCATTACAAATATCTTTAGTGCATTTTGGATTGAGTTAGTTCTTGAATGCATTGAAATGCTACAAAGTGCATGTTACTTTTGTTTTCATTCTTTAAAGGAGAACTCCGGTGCAAAATGAACCTTTGGTCTAATTACACATTGTTACCTAGTCAACCATTATCTGAGATTTGTTTTCATGATTATCGAATGTAAATAGTTTTATCTCTAAAAACAGTTTAGCCTATAACGCTAGTATAACGCTAGTATACGGGGCATGGAGTAATGACAAATAAAAATCGCTTCTTAATAACACTAACAAGGCTCAAAATAGCCACACACTAACACGGTAGCATAATGAGGGTCCCTACATGCAAACCGAAGCATTGAGAACTTTGACAGTGTCCAGACAGTTTAATAAGAAGATATTTTATACATACAGTCAACTTCGCGAACATAAGCAGAATCCATCTTGGAAAAACAGACTCTATCAATCGATCTACGAACCACCGATCCAAATGCGCTGAACTGTGTAGAATCTCATGTGGTCCAGCGCATTTGGATCGGTGGTTCGTAGATCGATTGATAGAGTCTGTTTTTCCAAGATGGATTCTGCTTATGTTCGCGAAGTTGACTGTATGTATAAAATATCTTCTTATTAAACTGTCTGGACACTGTCAAAGTTCTCAATGCTTCGGTTTGCATGTAGGGACCCTCATTATGCTACCGTGTTAGTGTGGGGCTATTTTGAGCCTTGTTAGTGGTATTAAGAAGCGATTTTTATTTGTCATTACTCCATGCCCCATATACTAGCGTTATACTAGCGTTATAGGCTAAACTGTTTTTAGAGATAAAACTATTTACATTCGATAATCATGAAAACAAATCTCAGATACCGGTTGACTAGGTAACAATGTGTAATTAGACCAAAGGTTCATTTTGCACCGGAGTTCTCCTTTAATGCACAACGCTTTAACATATGTGCAAAGCGATAAAACAGCAGATTGCATTGAAAATATATTCAATGCACTGTTAAATGAGTTAGTTCTTGAATGCATTGCAAGGCAACAAAGTGCATGATACTTTTATTGTTATTCTTCATTGCACAACGCTTGAGCGTATAAGCAAGCAATGCAACAGCAGATTGCATTACAAATATCTTTAGTGCATTTTGGATTGAGTTAATTATTGAATGCATTGTAATGCAACAAAGTGCATGTTACTTTTGTTTTTATTCTTTAATGCACAACGCTTCAACATATGTGCAAAGCGATGCAACAGCAGATTGCATTGCAAATATCTTCAATGCACTGTTAAATGAGTTAGTTCTTGAATGCATTGCAAGGCAACAAAGTGCATGATACCTTTATTGTTAGTCTTCAATGCACAATGCTTGAGCGTATAAGCAAGCGATACGAACAGCAGATTGCATTGCAAATATATTCAATGCACTGTTAAATGAGTTAGTTCTTGAATGCATTGCAAGGCAACAAAGTGCATGATACTTTTATTGTTATTCTTCATTGCACAACGCTTGAGCGTATATGCAAGCGATGCAACAGCAGATTGCATTACAAATATCTTTAGTGCATTTTGGATTCAGTTAATTATTGAATGCATTGTAATGCAACAAAGTGCATGTTACTTTTGTTTTTATTCTTTAATGCACAACGCTTCAACATATGTGCAAAGCGATGCAACAGCAGATTGCATTGCAAATATCTTCAATGCACTGTTAAATGAGTTAGTTCTTGAATGCATTGCAAGGCAACAAAGTGCATGATACCTTTATTGTTAGTCTTCAATGCACAATGCTTGAGCGTATAAGCAAGCGATACGAACAGCAGATTGCATTGCAAATATCTTCAGTGCATTTTGGATTGAGTTAGTTCTTGAATGCATTGAAATGCAACAAAGTGCATGTTACTTTTGTTTTCATTCTTTAATGCACAACGCTTTAACATATGTGCAAAGCGATAAAACAGCAGATTGCATTGGAAATATATTCAATGCACTGTTAAATGAGTTAGTTCTTGAATGCATTGCAAGGCAACAAAGTGCATGATACTTTTATTGTTATTCTTCATTGCACAACGCTTGAGCGTATAAGCAAGCGATGCAACAGCAGATTGCATTGCAATCATCTTTAGTTCACTTTGGATTGAGATAGTTCTTTAATGCATTGTAATGCAATGTCAAAGTGCATGTTACTTTTATTGTTATTTTTTAATGCACAACGTTTTAACGTATGTGCAAAGCGATGCAACAGCAGATTGCATTGCAAATATCTTCAATGCACTGTTGAATGAGTTAGTTATTGAATGCATTGCAAGGCAACAAAGTGCATGCTACTTTTATTGTTATTCTTCAATGCACAACGCTTGAGCGTATAAGCAAGCGATGCAACAGCAGATTGCATTGCAAATATCTTCAGTGCATTTTGGATTGAGTTAGTTCTTGAATGCATTGAAATGCAACAAAGTGCATGCTACTTTTATTTTTATTTTTTAATGCACAACGCTTTAACATATTGGTTAAAGCGATGCAACAGCATATTGCATTGCAAATATATTCAATGCACTGTTAAATGAGTTAGTTCTTTTGAATGCATTGCAAGTCAACAAAGTGCATGATACTTTCATTGTTATTCTTCATTGCACAACGCTTGAGCGTATAAGCAAGCGATGCAACAGCAGATTGCATTGCAAATATCTTTAGTGCACTTTGGATTGAGATAGTTCTTGAATGCATTGGCAAGGCAACAAAGTGCATGATACTTTTATTGTTATTCTTCAATGCACAACGCGTGAGCTCATAAGCAAGCGATGCAACCGCAGATTGCATTGCAAATATCTTCAATGCATTGTTGAATGAGTTAGTTCTTGAATGCATTGAAATGCAACAAAGTGCATGCTACTTTTATTTTTATTTTTTAATGCACAACGCTTTAACATATGTGCAAAGCGATGCAACAGCAGATTGCATTGCAAATATCTTCAATGCGCTGTTGAATGAGTTAGTTCTTGAATGCATTGCAAGGCAACAAAGTGCATGATACTTTTATTGTTATTCTTCAATGCACAACACTTGAGCGATGCAATTCTTCAACTCGAAGCGATGCAACAGCAGATTGCATTGCAAATATCTTCGATGCATTGTTGAATGAGTTAGTTTTTGAATGCATTGCAAGGCAACAAAGTGCATGATACCTTTATTGTTAGTCTTCAATGCAAAACGCTTGAGCGTATAAGCAAGCGATACAAACAGCAGATTGCATTGCAAATATCTTCAGTGCATTTTGGATTGAGATAGTTCTTGAATGCATTGGCAAGGCAACAAAGTGCATGCTACTTTTATTTTTATTTTTTAATGCACAACGCTTTAACATATGTGCAAAGTGATGCAACAGCAGATTGCATTGCAAATATATTCAATGCACTGTTAAATGAGTTAGTTATTGAATGCATTGCAAGGCAACAAAGTTAATGATACTTTTATTGTTATTCTTCAATGCACAACGCTTGAGCGTATAAGCAAGCGATGCAACAAGCAGATTGCATTGCAAATATCTTCAGTGCATTTTGGATTGAGTTAGTTCTTGAATGCATTGAAATGCAACAAAGTGCATGCTACTTTTATTTTTATTTTTTAATGCACAACGCTTTAACATATGTGCAAAGCGATGTAACCAGATTGCATTGCAAATATATTCAATGCACTGTTAAATGAGTTAGTTCTTTTGAATGCATTGCAAGGCAACAAAGTGCATGATACTTTCATTGTTATTCTTCATTGCACAACGCTTGAGTGTATAAGCAAGTGATGCAACAGCAGATTGCATTGCAAATATCTTTAGTGCACTTTGGATTGAGATAGTTCTTGAAAGCATTGGCAAGGCAACAAAGTGCATGATACCTTTACTGTTAGTCTTCAATGCACAACGCTTGAGCGTATATGCAAGCGATGCAACAAGCAGATTGCATTGCAAATATCTTCAATGCACTGTTGAATGAGTTAGTTCTTGAATGCATTGCAAGGCAACAAAGTGCATGATGCTTTTATTGTTATTCTTCAATGCTCAACGCTTGAGAGTATAAGCAAGCGATGCAACAGCAGATTGCGTTGCAAATATCTTCAATGCACTTCAGATTGAGTTAGTTCTTGAATGCATTGCAAGAAAACAAAGTGCATGTTACTTTTATAGTTATTCTTCAATGCACAACGCTTGAAATAAGCAATGCAATGCAACAGCAGATTGCATTAAAATTTCGTCAACGCACTTCAGATTGAGTTAGCTCTTGAATGCATTGCAATGCAACAAAGTGGATATTTCTTATTTGTCATACTTTCAATGCACAACGCTTGATAAGAGTAATTCAATGCAACAGCAGATTGCATTGCAAATATCTTCAACGCACTTCAGATTGAGTTACCTCTTGAATGCATTGCAATGCAACAATGTGCATATTTCTTATTTGTCATACTTTCAATGCACAACGCTTGATAAGAGCAATGCAATGCAACAGCAGATTGCATTGCAAATATCTTCAATGCACTTCAGATTGAGTTAGTACTTGAATGCATTGCAATGCAACAAAAAGCATATTACTTATTTGTCATACTTTCAATGCACAACGCTTGATAAGAGCAATGCAATGCAACAGCAAATTGCATTGCAAATTTCTTCAATGCCCTTCAGATTAAGTTAATTCTTGAATGCATTGAAATGCAACAAAGTGCATTTTACTCATGTTATTCTTCAATGCGAAACGCTTGATAGTTTTCAAGCGATGCAACAGCAGATTGCATTGCAAATATATTCAATGCACTTCAGATTGAGTTAGTTCTTGAATGCATTGCAATGCAAGAAAGTGCATATACTTATTTTTCAATGCACAATATATTGCAAATATACAATTGTCCATATTTGTGACGTAGAGGCGGAGACGTTCGAATCCATTTGCAGATATTTATTTAAGATGAAGATAAACAGAGAATAAACAGGCAGGACCTCAAATGGAGACAGGGGTAATCCAGAATCGAAGTCAAACAGGCAAGGTTCAGAGGCAGGCAGCAAAGGTTCATAAAACGAGTACAGAGTCCAAGTTCAAACACACGAGAGTAAATCCAAGCACAGCGAAATCAAGGGTCACAAACTGAGTCAGAGATTGGGTAAAACAATACTTCACAAATGACAGAGAACAGAACAGTCCAGATAAAGGGTAGCTGAGGGTGCACAGGTGAGACTGGTCAAATGATAATAGGCTGATTAGGGAATAACGAGCATGGAGGATAATGGGAAATGAAGTCCTAGTATGCAGGAGAGAGGGATCTAGTGAAACCAGGAGGAGGCGTTGTCGTGCGTTCCGTGACAATATTTGACCTACTGGATATATTTCTGGCCAAAAAGTACTTGATCTTAAACATTCTATACATAATGACTCCTGTTGGTGTTACTTCAGCCATACACTAGTCCATATGTAACTTATTGAACATAAGTTACATATGGTAACTTTTTTTTTTTCTACACATACTGATTGATCTAATTTCTGGCCAAAGGCTCCTTAAAAAAAATGTTTACTATACAAACTCATTGACTACTTCTGATGTTACGTCAGCCAGATGGATCTGGCCAAATGGTCCCCAAAAGGCAACTTACTATAGATTCTTAAAGACTCTTTCTGATTATAAGTCAGCCAGACAGTTGTCCATAATTGACCTACGAAATATATTTCTGGCCAAAATGTACTTGATCTTGAACATTCTATACATAATGACTCATTTTGATGTTTCCTCAGTACAGTATGAGTCCTCAAACTTGAACTTTCTACACATACTGATTGACTTCTTCTGAAGTTACATCAGCCATTTTTGACCTAATGAACATATTTCTGGCCGAGGTGTCCTCGACTTGGTGTTCATTCTCATTGTCTCCTCCTAATGTATACCTTTTGAATATACTTCTTGCAAATGAGTCCTTGATCCTGACTTTTCTGTACATACTCATAGACTCCTTCTGATGATTCATCAACCATATCTGGCCAGAGTTCATGAACATTATATCAGGAAGACAGTAGTCCATATCTGACCTTTTGAACTAATTTCTGGACAAAGGGTCTTCAAATAGATTTAAACTATATACATTTAGAGACTCCTTCTGATGTTAAATCAGCCAAATAGAGGTTCCTTTTGACCTACTCAACTTAATATGGCCCTCGATCTTGAAATTGCTATACTTTCTCTTAGACTACAGAAGTCCATATATGACCCATGGAAAATATTTTTGGCCAAATAATAGTCAATCTTGAACTTTCTATACATACTCAAAGACTCTTCTGATGCTTTCATAAGCCATACAGATGTTCTTAGAGAAGTCCATATCTGACCAATTTAACTAATTTCTGGTCAAAGGGTCTTACAAAATGGATTTAAAATATATACATTTAGAGACTCCTTCTGATGTTAAATTAGACATACAGAGGTCCCTTTTTGAAATACTGAACATGTTTTTGGCCAAAGATTCTTTAAAGATTAACTTGTACATTCAGATTGATTTCTTCTGATGTCAGGAATACACCATTCAAAATATGAATTACTAAACATATTTGCAATGCGTTCTTGAAACGAACTTTTTTATATTTAAAGACTCCTTCTGATGTTACGTCAGCCAAAAAAGAAGTCCATATTTGACCCAAGGAACATATTTTTGGCCAAATAATAGTCAATCTTGAACTTTCTAGACATACTCAAAGACTCTTTCTGATGCTTTCATAAGCCATAAAGATGTTCTTAGAGAAGTCCATATCTTGACCAATTGAATGTATTTCTGGCCAAAGGGTCCTTAAATGTTTTTTTAACTATAAATACACTCATAGATTCCTTCTGATGTTAAATCAGACATACAGAGGTTCCTTTTTGAAATACTGAACATGTTTTTGGCCAAAGCTTCTTTAAAGATTAACTCATACATTCAGATTTCATCTGATGTCAGGAAGACACTATTCAAAATATGAATTACTAAACATATTTCTGACCAAAGAGTTCTCAAAACGAACTTTCTATATTTAAAGACTCCTTCTGATGTTACGTCAGCCAAAAAAGAAGTCCATATTTGACCCATGGAAAATATTTTTGGCCAAATAATAGTCAATCTTGAACTTTCTAGACATACTCAAAGACTCTTTCTGATGCTTTCATAAGCCATGTAGATGTTCTTAGAGAAGTACATATCTTGACCAAATGAATGTATTTCTGGCCAAAGGGTCTTTAAATGGTTTTTAACTATATACACTTATAGACTCCTTCTGATGTTAAATCTTCAGACTTCTGGTCTGAATAGAGAGGTTCCTTTTTGAAATACTGAACATGTTTTTGGCCAAAGCTTCTTTAAAGATTAACTTATACATTCAGATTGATTTCTTCTGATGTCAGGAAGACACCATTCAAAATATGAATTACTAAACATATTTCTGACCAAAGACTTCTCAAAACGAACTTTCTATACATACTCAAAGACTCCTTCTGATGTTACGTCAGCCAAAAAAAGATGTCCATATTTGACCCAAGGAACATATTTTTGGCCAAATAATAGTCAATCTTGAACTTTCTAGACATACTCAAAGACTCTTTCTGATGCTTTCATAAGCCATATAGATGTTCTTAGAGAAGTCCATAACTTGACCAATTGAACGTATTTCTGGCCAAAGGGTCCTTAAATGGTTTTTAACTATATATACACTTATAGACTCCTTCTGATGTTAAATCAGACTTACAGAGGTTCCTTTTTGAAATACTGAACATGTTTTTGGCCAAAGCTTCTTTAAAGATTAACTCATACCTCCAGATGACGTAGTTTCAACGGTGTGCTTGTCCGTCCTATGTCGGTATCAGGAGGGTGCAGACTGTGATGCCAGACAACATATTTTTTCGACATCTACCGCACGTCTAATGTTGACATCCGTGGGACGTCCGTGTAAGGGTTTGTTATAGTCCAAATGTGGTCATTTGTGGACGTCTTTTCAACATCAAATTTAGACAAATTTTACGTTGTTTTTATACAACTTCTATAACTCTAGTCCCATGTTTCAAAAGGGTGGAGAACGTGTTTTCTGTACCATTGTATTTTCATTTATGCATTTGCACTGGACATAATCCTGGCCAAAGAGTACCTGAACATTAACTTGCTATTCATAAAGATTGACTTGTTGGTTATATTAGCCATACAGAGGTCCATATTTGACCCTAGGCAAATATTTCTGGCCAAATAATCCTCAATCTTGAACTTTCCATTTATACTCATAGACTCCTTCTGATGCTTCATTAGCCAAGTCCATTTAGAAGTCCATATCTTGACTGATTGAACTTATTTCTGGTCAAAGGGTCCATAAATGGTTTTAAACTATATGAACTTAGAGACGACTTCTGATGTTAATCAGCCATTCAGAATTCCACAATTGACCTACTGAACATATTTTTGGCCAAAAAAAATGACAAAAGTCCATATTTGACTTACTGAAAATTGCTCTGGCCAGAGAGTACACGAAAATTTAACTTTTTATACATACTCGTTAACACCTTCTGATATTACGTCAGCCAATCAGAAGTCCATATTTGACCAAAGGAATATATTTCTGGCCAAAGAGTCCTCGATCTTGAACTTTCTATACATACTCATAGACCACTTCTGATGCTTGATTAGCCATATTGAAGTCCATTTAGAAGTCCATATCTTGACGGATTGAATTTATTTCTGGTCAAAGGGTCCTATTTGGTTTTAAACTATATAAACTTAGAGACTCCTGATGTTAAATCAGCCATTCAGAATTCCCTATTTGACCTACTGAACATATTTTTGGCCAAAGAGTCGTCAATCTTGAACTTTCTACATATACTCACTGACTCTTCTGATGCTTCATAAGCCATATATGGCCATATCTGACCTATTGAACTTATATCCGGTCAAAGGGTCCTCAAAAGTTTTTAAACAATATAAAGTTATAGACTACTTTTAATTAAAAATCTGCCAAACAGAGCTTTTGAAATCTATCTTTCTAAAGATATTGACTCCTTCTGGTGTTAAATCAGCCATACAGAATTCCATATTTGACCTACTGAAAATGTAACTGGCCAAAGAGTACTCATAGATTAACACTATACATTCAGATTGATTTCTTCTGAGGTTATATTCGATCTTGAACTTTCTATACACACTCAAAGACTCCTACTGATGCTTCATGAGTCCAATAGATATCCATATCTTGAATGATTGAACTTATTTCTGGTCAAAGGGTCCTTAAATGGTTTTAAACTATATAAACTTAGAGACTCCTTCTGATGTTAAATCAGCCATTCAGAATTCCATATTTGACCTACTGAAAATATAACTGGCCAAAGAGTACTCATAGATTAACACTATACAATCAGATTGATTTCTTCTGAGGTTATATCAGACTGAAAAAAAGTCCATGTTTGACTTTCTGAAAATGATTCTGGCCATAGACTACTCGAAAATTCAACTTTAAATACATACTCATAGACTTCTTTTGATGCTTCATAAGCCATATATGGCCATTTCTGACCTATCGAACTTATTTCCGGTCACTTTCTATACATTCTCGTTAACACCTTCTGATATTACTTCAGCCATATAGAAGTCCATATTTTGAACAAAGGAATATATTTCTGGCCAAAGAGTCCTCAATCTTGAACTTTCTACACATACTCATAATCTCCTTCTGATGCTTCATAAGCCATATATGGACATATCTGACCTATTGAACTTATTTCCGGTCAAACGGTCCTAAGTTTTTAAAAAAGTTATAGCCTACTTTTGATGAAAAATCATCTGCCATACAGAGTCTTTGAATTCTGTATACAGAGGTCACTTTTTGACCTACTGGACATAATCCTTGCCAAAGAGTACCTGAACATTAACTTGCTATTCATAAAGATTGACTTGTTGGTTATATTAGCCATACATAGGTCCATATTTTGACCAAAGGAACATATTTCTGGCCAAAGAGTCCTCAATCTTGAACTTTCTAAACATAATTCCTTCTGATGCTTCATAAGCCATATATGGCCATATCTGACCTATTGAACTTATATCCGGTCAAAGGGTCCTCAAAAGTTTTTAAACAATATAAAGTTATAGACTACTTTTAATTTAAAATCTGCCAAACAGAGCTTTTGAAATCTATCTTTCTAAAGATATTGACTCCTTCTGGTGTTAAATCAGCCATACAGAATTCCATATTTGACCTACTGAAAATGTAACTGGCCAAAGAGTACTCATAGATAAACACTATACATTCAGATTGATTTCTTCTGAGGTTATATCAGACTGAAAAAAAGTCAATATTTGACTTTCTGAAAATTGTTCTGGCCATAGACTACTCGAAAATTAAACTTTAAATACATACTCATAGACTCCTTTTGATGCTTCATAAGCCATATATGGCCATATCTGACCTATTGAACTTATTTCCGGTCACTTTCTATACATTCTCGTTAACACCTTCTGATATTACGGCAGCCATACAGAAGTCCATATTTTGACCAAAGGAACATATTTCTGGCCAAAGAGTCCTCAATCTTGAACTTTCTAAACATAATTCCTTCTGATGCTTCATAAGCCATATATGGCCATATCTGACCTATTGAACTTATTTCCGGTCAAAGGGTCTTAAGTTTTAAAAAAAGTTATAGACTACTTTTGATGAAAAATCTGCCATAAAGATTCTTTGAATTCTGTATACAGAGGTCACTTTTTGACTTACTGGACATAATCCTGGCCAAAGAGTACCTGAACATTAACTCGCTATTCATAAAGATTGACTTGTTGTGATGTTATATTAGCCATACAGAAGTCCATATTTGACCCAAGGAAAATATTTCTGGCCTAATAATCCTCAATCTTGAACTTTCCATACATACTCATAGACAACTTCTGATGCTTCATTAGCCATATTGAAGTCCATTTAGAAGTCCATATCTTGACGGATTGAATTTATTTCTGGTCAAAGGGTCCTAATTGGTTTAAAACTATATAAACTTAGAGACTCCTGATGTTAAATCAGCCATTCAGAATTCCCTATTTGACCTACTGCACATATTTTTGGCCAAAGAGTCCTCATCTTGATTTCTTTTATACATACTCATTGACTCCTTCTGATGCTTCATGAGCCATATATGGCCATATCTGACCTATTGAACTTATATCCGGTCAAAGGGTCCTCAAAAGTTTTTAAACAATATAAAGTTATAAACTACCTTTGATGAAAAATCTGCCATATGAGTCTTTGAACTCTATCTTTCTTAAACATATTGACTCCTTCTGGTGTTAAATCAGACATACAGAATTCCAAATTTGACCTACTGAAAATATAACTGGCCAAAGAGTACTCATAGATTAACACTATACATTCAGATTGATTTCTTCTGAGGTTATATCAGACTGAAAAAAAGGCCATATTTGACTTTCTGAAAATTGTTCTGGCCATAGACTACTCGAAAATTCAACTTTAAATACATACTCATAGACTCCTTTTGATGCTTCATAAGCCATATATGGCCATATCTGACCTATTGAAATTATTTCCGGTCACTTTCTATACATTCTCGTTAACGCCTTCTGATATTACGTCAGCCATACAGAAGTCCATATTTTGACCAAAGGAACATATTTCTGGCCAAAGAGTCCTCAATCTTGAACTTTCTACACATACTCATAATCTCCTTCTGATGCTTCATAAGCCATATATGGACATATCTGACTTGTTGAACTTATTTCCGGTCAAAGGGTCCTAAGTTTTAAAAAAAGTTATAGACTACTTTTGATGAAAAATCTGCCATACAGAGTCTTTGAATTCTGTATACAGAGGTCACTTTTTGACTTACTGGACATAATCCTGGCCAAAGAGTACCTGAACATTAACTTGCTATTCATAAAGATTGACTTGTTGGTTATATTAGCCATACAGAGGTCCATATTTGACCCTAGGCAAATATTTCTGGCCAAATAATCCTCAATCTTGAACTCTCCATTTATACTCATAGACTCCTTCTGATGCTTCATTAGCCAAGTCCATTTAGAAGTCCATATCTTGACTGATTGAACTTATTTCTGGTCAAAGGGTCCATAAATGGTTTTAAACTATATGAACTTAGAGACGACTTCTGATGTTAATCAGCCATTCAGAATTCCACAATTGACCTACTGAACATATTTTTGGCCAAAAAAAATGACAAAAGTCCATATTTGACTTACTGAAAATTGCTCTGGCCAGAGAGTACACGAAAATGTAACTTTTTATACATACTCGTTAACACCTTCTGATATTACGTCAGCCAATCAGAAGTCCATATTTGACCAAAGGAATATATTTCTGGCCAAAGAGTCCTCGATCTTGAACTTTCCATACTTACACATAAACCACTTCTGATGCTTGATTAGCCATATTGAAGTCCATTTAGAAGTCCATATCTTGACGGATTGAATTTATTTCTGGTCAAAGGGTCCTATTTGGTTTTAAACTATATAAACTTAGAGACTCCTGATGTTAAATCAGCCATTCAGAATTCCCTATTTGACCTACTGAACATATTTTTGGCCAAAGAGTCGTCAATCTTGAACTTTCTACATATACTCACTGACTCTTCTGATGCTTTCATAAGCCATATAGATGTTCTTAGAGAAGTCCATATCTGACCAATTGAACTAATTTCTGGTCAAGATTAAGATTAAGATATTTCTGACCAAAGAGTTCTCGAAACAAACTTTCTATACAATGACTCCTTCTGATGTTACGTCAGCCAAAAAAGAAGTCCATATTTGACCCAACGAACATATTTTTGGCCAGATAATAGTCAATCTTGAGCTTTCTATACATGCTCAAAGACTCTTTCTGATGCTTTCAAAATCCATATAGATGTCCATATAGAAGTCCATATCTGACCATATAAAGACTCCTTCTGATGTTACGTCAGCCAAAAAAGAAGTCCATATTTGACCCAAGGAACATATTTTTGGCCAAATAATAGTCAACCTTTAACATTCTATACATACTCAAAGACTTCTTCTGATGTCACGTCAGCCAAAAAAGGATATTTGACCCAAGCATCATATTTTTGGCCAAATAATAGTCAATCTTGAGCTTTCTATACATACTCAAAGACTCTTTCTGATGCTTTCATAAGCCATATAGATGTTCTTAGAGAAGTCCATATCTGACCAATTGAACTAATTTCTGGTCAAGATTAAGATTAAGATATTTCTGACCAAAGAGTTCTCGAAACAAACTTTCTATACAATGACTCCTTCTGATGTTACGTCAGCCAAAAAAAGATGTCCATATTTGACCCAAGGAACATATTTTTGGCCAAATAATAGTCAATCTTGAGCTTTCTATACATACTCAAAGACTCCTTCTGATGTTACATCAGCCAAAAAAGAAGTCCATATTTGACCCAAGAATCATATTTTTGGCCAAATAATAGTCAATCTTGAGCTTTCTATACATACTCAAAGACTCTTTCTGATGCTTTCATACGCCATATAGATGTTCTTAGAGAAGTCCATATCTGACCAATTGAACTAATTTCTGGTCAAGATTAAGATTAAGATATTTCTGACCAAAGAGTTCTCGAAACTAACTTTCTATACAATGACTCCTTCTGATGTTACGTCAGCCAAAAAAAATAAATTCCATATTTGACCCAAGGAACATATTTTTGGCCAAATAATAGTCAATCTTGAACTTTCTATACATACTCAAAGACTCCTTCTGATGCTTTCAAAAGCCATATAGATGTCCATATAGAAGTCCATATCTGACCAATTGAACTAATTTCTGGTCAAAAAGTCTTCAAATGGATTTAAACTATATACATTTATAGTCTCCTTCTGATGTTAAATCAGACAAACAGAGAGCCCTTTTTGAAATACTGAACATGTTTCTGGCCAAAGATTCCTTAAAGATTAACTTATACATTCAGATTTCATCTGATGTCAGGAAGACACTATTCAAAATATGAATTACTAAACATATTTCTGACCAAAGAGTTCTCAAAACGAACTTTCTATATTTAAAGACTCCTTCTGATGTTACGTCAGCCAAAAAAGAAGTCCATATTTGACCCAAGGAACATATTTTTGGCCAAATAATAGTCAATCTTGAACTTTCTAGACATACTCAAGGACTCCTTCTACTCATACTCAAAGACTCCTTCTACTGTTACGTCAGACAAAAAAGAAGTCCATATTTGACCCATGGAAAATATTTTTGGCCAAATATTAGTCAACCTTGAACTTTCTATACATACTCAAAAACTCCTCCTGATGTTACGTCAGCCAAAAAAGATGTCCATATTTGACCCAACGAACAAATTTCTGGCCAGATAATAGTCAATCTTGAGCTTTCTATACATACTCAAAGACTCTTTCTGATGCTTTCATAAGCCATATAGATGTTCTTAGAGAAGTCCATATCTGACCAGTTTAACTAATTTCTGGTCAAGATTAAGATTAAGATATTTCTGACCAAAGAGTGCTCGAAACAAACTTTCTATACAATGACTCCTTCTGGTGTTACGTCAGCCAAAAAAGAAGTCCATATTTGACCCAAGGAACATATTTTTGGCCAAATAATAGTCAAACTTGAGCTTTCTATACATACTCAAAGACTCTTTCTGATGCTTTCATAAGCCATATAGATATTCTTAGAGAAGTCCATATCTGACCAATTGAACTAATTTCTGGTCAAAATTAAGATTAAGATATTTCTGACCAAAGAGTTCTCGAAACGAACTTTCCATACATACTCAAAGACTCCTTCTGATGTTACGTCAGCCAAAAAAAAAGATGTCCATATTTGACCCAAGCAACATATTTTTGGCTAAATAATAGTCAACCTTGAGCTTTCTATACATACTCAAAGACTCTTTCTGATGCTTTCATAAGCCATATAGATGTTCTTAGAGAAGTCCATATCTGACAAATTGATCTAATTTTTGATTAAGATTAAGATATTTCTGACCAAAGAGTTCTCGAAACGAACTTTCTATACAATGACTCCTTCTGATGTTACGTCAGCCAAAAAAGAAGTCCATATTTGACCCAAGCATCATATTTTTGGCCAAATAATAGTCAATCTTGAGCTTTCTATACATACTCAAAGACTCTTTCTGATGCTTTCATAAGCCATATAGATGTTCTTAGAGAAGTCCATATCTGACAAATTGATCTAATTTCTGATCAAGATTAAGATATTTCTGACCAAAGAGTTCTCGAAACGAACTTTCTATACAATGACTCCTTCTGATGTTACGTCAGCCAAAAAAGAAGTCCATATTTGACCCAAGGAACATATTTTTGGCCAAATAATAGTCAATCTTTAACTTTTTAGACATAATCAAAGACTCCTTCTGATGTTACGTCAGCTGAAAAAGAAGTCCATATTTGACCCAACGAACATATTTTTGGCCAAAAATAGTCAATCGTGAGCTTTCTATACATACTCAAAGACTCTTTCTGATGCTTTCAAAAGCCATATAGATGTCCATATAGAAGTCCATATCTGACTAATTGAACTAATTTCTGGTCAAAGAGTCTTCAAATGGATTTAAAGGGGTCATGACATGAGAAACCAAATTTGCCTTGATCTTTTGGTATATAAGAGGTCTTTGTACCATTAAAATGTCCTGCAAGTTTCATAGCTTAAGACTTCCTCCCCATTATAAACAAATCATTTATTTAATCAAGCTCTAAATACAGCTCGTTCTGGATCCATGGTAAGAAGTGACGTCACGGTACGAAGTGACGTACCAGCGTTTGCATACGACCGCCTCCAGGCACAAGACAACTACGCTTTAAGCGCAAGACAACTACGCTCATTTCGTATCATTGTCGCGCCCCGCGCGCTGCGCGCCTCACAAGTGTTCAGTCGACGCACAGCGAGTGGGTCTGTGTACAGGGAAATTACGATGCCGCAGATGTGCTGTTCCTGGCTGTGGACAAACAACATCTTTGAATACGCTGCGAAAGATCCAGTCGTCAGGGAAAAATGGATGCACTTTATTTTTTGCGGACGTCCCAGTCACTGCAGTGTTAATGTAAGTGTTTGCTCTATACATTATAAGGATGACTGTTTTGAGAAAAAATCCCAATATGATGCTGGCTTTGCTAGAAAACTGTTGCTCAAAGATAAGTCCGTGCCGACTATTCTGGGCTCAAAACGACGTTGCAAACTTAACGTTACTTTTTATCACTGGCTAATATAAACACATTTGTATGAGAGAATCTTGAAAATATGTCGCCTGTCTAGTACGTTAGGCCTACATGTGATAGAAAATTAAAAATGTTGCCTTTATCAATGCTGCATCTTCAAATATGGCCTGTGCATGCATTTTTGTCCGTGGTACACCCTATCATGTCATTGAAATTAGTTAAATAATGTTAAACTGTTAGCAAATTAAGCTATAGGATAATTAGGCAACAATAATCCGTTTTCAAGTGTCTCGGGTTACAATTTTTTTATTAATTCAAAATAGTTTCACTTTCCATGTGGACACGGGCTGATCCAGTCTTCGTTGTTGTGGTCATGGTTCATTTTCCTCTGATTCCGGCTCAAACATAATAAGGTTTTATCATTGCAAGAGCCATCGCTTCGCATGCATCACCCGCTACTAAACAGTTGCGCCGAATCCGTAAATGTTCTGGCTGGGGGCGTTAATAATTGATGCATAAGCACTGACGTTAGCCAATCATAACAGTGGGCGTTAACACTGAACTCTTAAAGGGGAAACACCACCAAAACAGACTGTTTGAATCAGAGGATGAGAAACAGGATGGGAAAAGGTCATAAATCACTACATTTTAAAAGTTTTTTGTAAAAAAAACTATAGTAATACTATAATTACACCTAAGGGAACATAATAATAAAATAAAAAAAACCATGTCATGACCCCTTTAAACTATTTACATTTATAGACTCCTTCTGATGTTAAATCAGACTAACAGAGAGCCCTCTTTGAAATACTGAACATGTTTCCAGCCAAAGATTCCTTAAAGATTAACTTACATTCAGATTTCATCTGATGTCAGGAAGACACTATTCAAAATATGAATTACTAAACATATTTCTGACCAAAGAGTTCTCGAAACGACTCAGCCAAAAAAGAAGTCCATATTTTACCCAAGGAACATATATTTGGCCAAATAATAGTCAATCTTGAACTTTTTAGACATACTCAAAGACTCCTTCTTCTGTTACGTCAGCCAAAAAAGAAGTCCATATTTGACCCAAGCATCATATTTTTGGCCAAATAATAGTCAATCTTGAGCTTTCTATACATACTCAAAGACTCTTTCTGATGCTTTCATAAGCCATATAGATGTTCTTAGAGAAGTCCATATCTGACAAATTGATCTAATTTCTGATCAAGATTAAGATATTTCTGACCAAAGAGTTCTCGAAACGAACTTTCTATACAATGACTCCTTCTGATGTTACGTCAGCCAAAAAAGAAGTCCATATTTGACCCAAGCATCATATTTTTGGCCAAATAATAGTCAATCTTGAGCTTTCTATACATACTCAAAGACTCTTTCTGATGCTTTCATAAGCCATATAGATGTTCTTAGAGAAGTCCATATCTGACAAATTTATCTAATTTCTGATCAAGATTAAGATATTTCTGACCAAAGAGTTCTCGAAACGAACTTTCTATACAATGACTCCTTCTGATGTTACGTCAGCCAAAAAAGAAGTCCATATTTGACCCAAGGAACATATTTTTGGCCAAAAATAGTCAATCGTGAGCTTTCTATACATACTCAAAGACTCTTTCTGATGCTTTCATAAGCCATATAGATGTTCTTAGTGAATTCCATATCTGACCAATTGAACTAATTTCTGGTCAAGATTAAGATTAAGATATTTCTAACCAAAGAGTTTTTGAAACAAACTTTTTATACAATGACTCCTTCTGATGTTTCGTCAGCCAAAAAAGAAGTCCATATTTGACCCAAGGAACATATTTTTTGCCAAATAATAGTCAATCTTGAACTTTCTAGACATACTCAAGGACTCCTTCTACTGTTACGTCAGCCAAAAAGAAGTCCATATTTGACCCATGGAAAATATTTTTGGCCAAATATTAGTCAACCTTGAACTTTCTATACATACTCAAAAACTCCTCCTGATGTTACGTCAGCCAAAAAAGAAGTCAATATTTGACCCAACGAACATATTTCTGGCCAGATAATAGTCAATCTTGAGCTTTCTATACATACTCAAAGACTCTTTCTGTTGCTTTCATAAGCCATATAGATGTTCTTAGAGAAGTCCATATCTGACCAATTTAACTAATTTCTGGTCAAGATTAAGATTAAGATATTTCTGACCAAAGAGTGCTCGAAACAAACTTTCTATACAATGACTCCTTCTGATGTTACGTCAGCCAAAAAAGAAGTCCATATTTGACCCAAGGAACATATTTTTGGCCAAATAATAGTCAATCTTGAGCTTTCTATACATACTCAAAGACTCCTTCTGATGTTACGTCAGCCAAAAAAGAAGTCCATATTTGACCCAAGGAACATATTTTTGGCTAAATAATAGTCAACCTTGAACATTCTATACATACTCAAAGACTCCTTCTGATGTTACGTCAGCCAAAAAAGAAGTCCATATTTGACCCAAGCATCATATTTTTGGCTAAATAATAGTCAACCTTGAGCTTTCTATTCATACTCAAAGACTCTTTCTGATGCTTTCATAAGCCATATAGATGTTCTTAGAGAAGTCCATATCTGACAAATTGATCTAATTTTTGATCAAGATTAAGATATTTCTGACCAAAGAGTTCTCGAAACGAACTTTCTATACAATGACTCCTTCTGATGTTACGTCAGCCAAAAAAGAAGTCCATATTTGACCCAAGCATCATATTTTTGGCCAAATAATAGTCAATCTTGAGCTTTCTATACATACTCAAAGACTCTTTCTGATGCTTTCATAAGCCATATAGATGTTCTTAGAGAAGTCCATATCTGACAAATTGATCTAATTTCTGATCAAGATTAAGATATTTCTGACCAAAGAGTTCTCGAAACGAACTTTCTATACAATGACTCCTTCTGATGTTACGTCAGCCTAAAAAGAAGTCCATATTTGACCCAAGGAACATATTTTTGGCCAAATAATAGTCAATCTTGAACTTTCTATACATACTCAAAGACTCCTTCTAATGTTACCGTCCGCCAAAAAAGAAGTCCATATTTGACCCAACGAACAAATTTTTGGCCAAATAATAGTCAATCTTGAGCTTTCTATACATACTCAAAGACTCTTTCTGATGCTTTCAAAAGCCATATAGATGTCCATATAAAAGTCCATATCTGACCAATTGAACTAATTTCTGGTCAAAAAGTCTTCAAATGGATTTAAGCTATATACATTCATAGACTCCTTCTGATGTTAAATCAGACAAACAGAGAGCCCTTTTTGAAATACTGAACATGTTTCTGGCCAAAGATTCCTTAAAGATTAACTTATACATTTAGATTTCATCTGATGTCAGGAAGACACTATTCAAAATATGAATTACTAAACATATTTCTGACCAAAGAGTTCTCAAAATGAACTTTCTATATTTAAAGACTCCTTCTGATGTTACGTCAGCCAAAAAAGAAGTCCATATTTGACCCAAGGAACATATTTTTGGCCAAATAATAGTCAACCTTGAACATTCTATACATACTCAAAGACTCCTTCTGATGTTACGTCAGCCAAAAAAGAAGTCCATATTTGACCCAAGCAACATATTTTTGGCCAAATAATAGTCAATCTTGAGCTTTCTATACATACTCAAAGACTCTTTCTGATGCTTTCATAACCAGTGTTGGGTGTAACGCGTTACAAAGTAACGTGTTACTGTAATAATATTACTTTTTTCAGTAACTAGTAGTGTAAGGCATTACTCGTCTGAAAATAGTAATATTATTACAGTTTTCCCGAGCTAGTTACTTGCGTTACATTTGCCAGTAGCACCATCACACACAAGGCACACAACACAGAGAACAGAAGGGAAGGGGAGGAGGGCGTGAATGTAACAGTGATTGGTCTGGGTTTGGCACGAGGTATCATTTACCATCACCGATTGGTCGACACCCGGCAGCCAGCCGCAGAGCGGCATCCTCAAAGACAGATGGGGGAAAATGGAAGCGTCAACAACGGCAAGCTGAGGAAGGTTCCCAGCAACAGAAAGCTAGTTTCGACGGGTGGAGATTCAGTAATTATTTTGAATATGTTCAACGGAAGGAAAATAACTTGACGGTGAAGTGCACACTCTGCCCGGGGAGAAAGCTGCTCTCCACCGCTTCCGACAGCACGGACACATCAAGCTTGTTGCGAAGCGACAGAGTGACATGAATGAGCAGCCCCACAAGCAGCAAAAAGTTTAGACTTGTTATCCCATACGGAAATGTAATATATGTACATATATGAAATATACATATATGAAATATATCCACATATATAAAATATATACCATATATATGCCCGTATATAAAACTTATTAGAAAATGGAATAATTGACATATAAAACCAGCCCATATATTTTATGTATGTATAATAGTTTTTTTTTTTACATACATGTCACATATATATAATTATCAGTTTTCAAATATAATTTGTGTAGTATTTGTTTTGTTTTTATGAGCTGGTCAAGAAGAGGTAAAATAATAATAAATAATACATTTTATTTATAAAAGATTCGAAAATGAAATGTGGATATGTAGACTTGATCTGTAGACTTGAAATAAATAGTTAAATAGTTAATAGTTTGGCATATATAATAATAATTTAACATTTCCGTATGGGATAAATTGACAATCAAATTTATTGATTGTTTGCACCAGACGGTGTTTGTTAAACATTGAGTAAATTAATACTTGTTTTTTGTACTTGATTGCACAAGGACAGTTGTTTGTAGTTATTTGTGCTAGACAGTGCCAGTCTGTTGTTGGCGTAATAAAGACCCTTAAGAACACTCCTCCTTTGTATGTTCTCCCTCCATCTGATGCGTCTCAGGCAATTATAAAGTAATTAAGAAAAAAAATGTAACTAGTAATATAACTAGTTACTTTCTCCAGGGAGTAATAAAGTAATGTAAGGCATTACTATTTTTGAGAGTAATATGTAATATGTAATATATTACTTTTTTGAGTAACTAGCCCCAACACTGTTCATAACCCATATAGGTGTTCTTAGTGAAGTCCATATCTGACCAATTGAACTAATTTCTGGTCAAGATTAAGATTAAGATATTTCTGACCAAAGAGTTCTCGAAACGTACTTTCTATACAATGACTCCTTCTGATGTTACGTCAGCCAAAAAAGAAGTCCATATTTGACCCAAGGAACATATTTTTGGCCAAATAATAGTCAATCTTGAGCTTTCTATACATACTCAAAGACTCCTTCTGATGTTACGTCAGCCAAAAAAGATGTCCATATTTGACCCAAGGAACACATTTTTGGCCAAATAATAGTCAATCTTGAGCTTTCTATACGTACTCAAAGACTCTTTCTGATGCTTTCATAAGCCATATAGATTTCCATATAGAAGTCCATTTCTGACCAATTGAACTAATTTCTGGTCAAAGGGTCTTCAAATGGATTTAAACTATATACATTTATAGACTATAAATCTAAATCGATGTCTATATAGAAGTCGTCTCGGGTTACGACTGTAACCCTTGTTCCCCGAGAAGGGAACGAGACACTGCGTCATCATCGATGACACTTTGGGGAATGCCCCAGCATAGCGCGTCTGAAGAATGAATGAAATCCTGTCTGATCCTGATTGGTGCTGCGTCATGACGTAGTAGATGACGGCATAACCGGAAGATACAAGGGGACGCCCGAACACACACACATTAGCTCTTTTGCGATGAAGCAAGCGCTCTGTCCGTGATAGGTGTGGCGACGAGACGCAGTGTCTCGTTCCCTTCTCGGGGAACAAGGGTTACAGTCGTAACCCGAGACGTTCCCCTTCGAGGGAACTCGCACTGCGTCATCGTCGATGACACTTTGGGGAACGTAATGCCCACTAGGCCACACCGTAATCACGCCCGCCCTAGTGTGAAGCTGGGAACCAGGCACACTTAGGACGCGAGCACTCTGGCGCCAGGCGTCACAGGGAGTTGCAGACTGTAAAATCGTATGAAGGTGTGCGGAGTAGCCCACCCGGCCGCCTCGCAGATCTCATGAAGCGAGGCTCCAGAAAGGAGGGCCACCGAGGAGGCCATGCCCCTGGTGGAGTGCGCCCTCACGGCCATCGGTGAAGGCAAATTGCGCACCTGATAGGCCGTGGCTATAGTCTGGACAATCCAGTTACTGATTGTCTGCTTGGATGCAGGCAGCCCCTTCTTGGGTGAACCAAAACACACCAACAACTGGTCTGACTTCCTCCACTGAGAAGACCTCTCGAGGAATAATATTACTTTTTTCAGTAACTAGTAGTGTAAGGCATTACTCGTCTGAAAATAGTAATATTATTACAGTTTTCCCGAGCTAGTTACTTGCGTTACATTTGCCAGTAGCACCATCACACACAAGGCACACAACACAGAGAACAGAAGGGAAGGGGAGGAGGGCGTGAATGTAACAGTGATTGGTCTGGGTTTGGCACGAGGTATCATTTACCATCACCGATTGGTCGACACCCGGCAGCCAGCCGCAGAGCGGCATCCTCAAAGACAGATGGGGGAAAATGGAAGCGTCAACAACGTTAAGCTGAGGAAGGTTCCCAGCAACAGAAAGCTAGTTTCGACGGGTGGAGATTCAGTAATTATTTTGAATATGTTCAACGGAAGGAAAATAACTTGACGGTGAAGTGCACACTCTGCCCGGGGAGAAAGCTGCTCTCCACCGCTTCCGACAGCACGGACACATCAAGCTTGTTGCGAAGCGACAGAGTGACATGAATGAGCAGCCCCACAAGCAGCAAAAAGTTTAGACTTGTTATCCCATACGGAAATGTAATATATGTACATATATGAAATATACATATATGAAATATATCCACATATATAAAATATATACCATATATATGCCCGTATATAAAACCTTCTCGGGGAACAAGGGTTACAGTCGTAACCCGAGACGTTCCCCTTCGAGGGAACTCGCACTGCGTCATCGTCGATGACACTTTGGGGAACGTAATGCCCACTAGGCCACACCGTAATCACGCCCGCCCTAGTGTGAAGCTGGGAACCAGGCACACTTAGGACGCGAGCACTCTGGCGCCAGGCGTCACAGGGAGTTGCAGACTGTAAAATCGTATGAAGGTGTGCGGAGTAGCCCACCCGGCCGCCTCGCAGATCTCATGAAGCGAGGCTCCAGAAAGGAGGGCCACCGAGGAGGCCATGCCCCTGGTGGAGTGCGCCCTCACGGCCATCGGTGAAGGCAAATTGCGCACCTGATAGGCCGTGGCTATAGCCTGGACAATCCAGTTACTGATTGTCTGCTTGGATGCAGGCAGCCCCTTCTTGGGTGAACCAAAACACACCAACAACTGGTCTGACTTCCTCCACTGAGAAGACCTCTCGAGGTACACTCTCAGGCTCTGACTGGGCAGAGCAGGTGAAGTCTCCCTTCTTCCGCCGTCACGTGAGGTGGAGAACAGAAGGCCTGAAGAACCACGGACCGTGCCACATTGGAGGGCACCTTGGGCACATAGCCCGGTCTAGGATGTAAGATGGCCTTAACTCCGCCGGGGGCAAACTCCAGGCAAGTTGGCATTATAGCCAAGGCCTGGAGATCCCCCACTCTCCTCAGAGAGGTGATAGCGAGGAGAAAGGCCACCTTAAGGGTCAGGTTCTTTGCCTCAGCCGACTCCAGTGGCTCAAAGGGGGCCTCAGCCAACCCTTCAAGTACCACCGCCAGGTCCCAGGTTGGGACTCTGGAGCGAGCCGCAGGCCTCATCCTCCGAACCCCACGGAGGAAACGTACAACCAGATCGTGCCTTCCCAGGGGCCCATCACCTAGAGGCGAGTGGAAAGCCGCTATGGCAGCCACGTACACCTTAAGTGTGGACGGGGTAAGACCGGCGGAGAAACGATCTTGGAGGAACTCCAGCACTGAAGCCACTGGGCAGTTAACTGGGTCCACCTCACGCTCTCTACACCAAGTGGAAAACACATTCCACTTCAGGCTGTACAGTCTCCTGGTGGAAGGAGCCCTGGAGCTGAGTAGGGTCTCGACAACACCTGCTGACAGGCCAGCCTCTAGGTACTGATCCCCCTCAGGGGCCAGACCCAGAGGTTCCACAGCTCTGGTCGGGGGTGAAATATTGTGCCCCCTGCCTGTGACAGCAGATCCCTCCTCAGAGGGACCTGCCACGGGAGGCCATCCAGCAGTGCTACAATGTCTGAGAACCATACCCGGGTCGACCAGCGGGGTGCCACTAGAAGTAGGCTGATCCCTTCCTGGCGGACCCGCTCCAAGACTCCTGGGAGCAGAGTGATCGGGGGAAATGCGTACAGACGCAGCCTCGGCCACGTCTGTGTCATGGCATCCAGCCCCAGAGGGGCTGGATACCTGAGAGAGAACCACAGTGGACAGTGGGACGTCTCTTGAGACGCGAACAGATCCACTTCCACTGGGCCAAATCTCACGCACATGGCCTCCACCACCTCGGGGTGGAGACGCCACTCCCCGGGCCTCAGCCCCTGCCTCGACAGGACGTCTGCTCCCAGGTTTTGGTCCCCTGGGACATACATCGCTCTGATAGACGACAGTTTCCCCTGGGACCACAGGAGGATCTGGTGTGCCAGTCTGCACAGAGGGCGCGACCTCAGACCCCCCTGATGATTCAGATACGCGACTACAGAGGTGTTGTCGGAGCGTATCAGGACATGGTGGCCGCGGAGGTCCGGAAAAAAACCCCTCAGGGCTTTGTAGACCGCCAACATTTCCAGGCAGTTGATGTGCCAGGAAGAATGCTGTGTCTCCCACAGACCTCTCGCAAAGCGACCGTCCATGACCGCGCCCCAACCGGTGAGGGAAGCATCTGTTGAAACGGTTTTCCGGCAACATGATGCCCCCAGCACCGGTCCCTGGGACAGGAACCAAGGTTTCCTCCATATGACGAGAGAACGAAGGCATCTGCGCGTTACTCTGATCATACGGAACGGATTTCCCCTCGGGGAAAACCCCTTGGCTCTCAACCACCACTGTAGGGATCTCATGTGTAGCAGGCCAGATGGTATGACGCTGGACGCTGCTGCCATGAGTCCCAGCAATCTCTGAAACTGCTTCACAGTGAGGTTGTGGCCTAGCTTCACCCCTGGAGACCATCGCCAGTATGGACTCCACGCGTGCGGGAGACATTTGTGCCCGCATCATCGTGGAGTCCCATACGACTCCCAGGAACGTAGTCTTCTGGGAGGGCGTCAACACACTCTTCTTTGTGTTGAGTCTCAGCCCCAAGCACCTGATATGGGCCAGAACGACATCTCGATGCCGAACTGCCATCTCGCACGACCTGGCCAATATTAGCCAGTCGTCGATGTAATTGAGTACACGGATGCCCTGGAGTCTCAACGGAGCCAGCGCTGCATCCATGCACTTGGTGAAGGTGCGAGGGGAGAGAGCTAGGCCAAAGGGAAGAACCCGATATTGGTACGCTTCGCCCCCGAAAGCGAACCTCAGGAACTTCCTGTGACATGGAAGGATGGATATATGGAAGTATGCGTCCTTCAGATCTATCGTGACGAACCAGTCCTCGAACTGGATCTGACTCACGATTGCTGGAATGGTGAGCATCTTGAACCTGTACCTCCTCAGAGAACGATTCAAGTGCCTGAGATCTATTATGGGACGCAACCCCCCATCCTTCTTGGGAACTATGAAGTACCGGCTGTAGAACCCGGACTCCCTGTCTGGCAGAGGAACACGTTCTATGGCCTCCTTGACCAACAGGGATTGAACTTCCTGTTCCATAACCCGAACCTGCTCTGGGCCGACCACAGTCCAGACCACCCCCGTTGAACTTTGGGGGAGGGGAGCTGAACTGTAGTCTGTAACCCAGCTCTACAGTACGCAGGGCCCACGGAGATATATTCGGAAGGCATGACCATGCGCCGAGATAATCTACTAAGGGAACCAGCCTCTCGAGGCTGGCCTCGGGTGTCAACCGAGACTCGTTCCCGACTTCCTGAAGCGGCTGGCCGGCAGGAAGCGGTCGAGAACGATTTTTGGTGTGCGGACGCACTCGCCGCCCCCGCCGCAGATCTTCTTAGAGGCGGCTGGAGCGACGTGCGTACGCGGGAAATCAGTGTGGCCCGAAGCGTGCTGGACGGCGGGAGCACAGCACTGATTCCCCGAGAGCTCCGGGGGGAAGGCGACCTCGATCGCCCCGCCCCGGGGGGGACAGCTCTCAGCGGTCCGGCCACAATTAGGACCGCTTGGAGGAAGCCTTCTTCGCCTGAAGGACGGTCCTCAGATCGACCTTAGGCTCAGAAGGCTTGCCACGAGAACGGCGCCTCCTTTGCCAAGCTCCCTCAGGAGGGGCGCGGGAGGCGACACTCTCTCTTTGCACATATCGGTGCGAGGAGCTGGTAGATGGCTGAGGCTGCCCCTTTGAGGCAGCCTTCCCCGAGGAGCCAGAGCGGCGAGGGAGGTACTGTTGGAAGGCCGCCGACTGCTTTTTCACCTCCTGAAACCTCTCGACGACGGTACTAACCGCGCCGCCGAAGAGGCCAGCAGGTGACATCGGGGAGTCTAGGAGAAAATGTTTCTCTCTCTCCTTCATCCCCGATAAATTCAGCCATAAATGCCTCTCCACACACACCATACCAGCCATGGAGCGACCGATGGCACGGGCCGTCTCCTTGGTGATGCGGAGAGACAAGTCGGTAGCCTTCCTGAGCTCCAAGATGTCACTCGGAGAGGGACCCTCGCCCTCATCAAGCTCCTTGAGGAGGTCGGCCTGGTAGGCCTGCAACACCGCCATAGTGTGCAGGCAGCTACCAGCCCGCCCAGCCGCCATATAGGCCCTGCCCACCAGAGTGGATGTATCACGGCATGGTTTAGTGGGCAGCACCGGGGCTTTAAGGGACGAGGCAGCCTCAGGGGAAAGATAACTCGCGAGAGCTTCCTCCACCCGAGGTATTTTCCCATAACCACGCTCAGCCGCCCCCAGCACGTTAGAAAAATCGAGCACTGGGGGGTTGGAGAGCCTGGCTGAGTATGGTTTTTCCCATGACTTGCACAACTCATTATGCAAGTCGGGGGAAAAACGGAAGGCCCCGGCGTGGGGTTTGAGACCTGCGCCTGAAGAACCTTTCATCCAGCTTACTTGGTGGCTGGATTTCAGGTTCTTCTTGTGGCCAATCAATTTTTAACTTGGCCACAGCGCGGGTCAAAACCTCCACCAACTCCTCTTGGGCGGGTGCGTGAAGTGATTGATCGGGCCCCACATCACCCACATTACCCACATCAATGCTTACAGCATCAGACTCCTCAGAGCCTGATAGCTGAAGCATCTGATCCCCTTCCTCGCGGGAAGAAACCGCTTCGCGGGCTTCCACACGAGGCGGGGAGAACATCTGAATCCTCAGACGAGGACCGGGAAGATGCCGCAGCAGTCCCGTGTCCCGTTGAGAGATCCATCTGTGAGCCCCACGATCTGCGGCGCCGCGTTGCCTCGACAACGGCGGGCCCAGAACCGCGGGGCTCGCGAGCTTGGCCGTGCTCATCAAACACGGCCAGCCGCGAGCGCAAAACCCTGAGCGGCAGCTTATCACACTCGCTACAAGCGGCTCCCTCGAGAGCCGCTCTAGCGTGCTGCACACCGAGGCAAAGCACACACAGCTGGTGTGTGTCCGTGCCCGAAATATAACGCGGACACGGATGCACACACCTATTAAATTGCTCGCGTTCCATAACAGTGCTTGTAAACTTTTTCACAGAGACAGACAACACCAAATAAGACTGACAAAACACAGAGCGCTTTCAGCTGAAGAGCAAAAAAGCTAATGTGTGTGTGTTCGGGCGTCCCCTTGTATCTTCCGGTTATGCCGTCATCTACTACGTCATGACGCAGCACCAATCAGGATCAGACAGGATTTCATTCATTCTTCAGACGCGCTATGCTGGGGCATTCCCCAAAGTGTCATCGACGATGACGCAGTGCGAGTTCCCTCGAAGGGGAACCATATCTTACCAATGGCACCTTGAACTTTCTATACATTCTCATAGACTCTTTGTGATGTTACATCAGCCATACAAATGTCAATTTTTGACCTATTGAACATATTTCTGGCCAGAGTCCATGAACATTAACTCACAATACATACAGACTGACTTCTCGTTATGTTATATCAGGAAGCCAGTAGTCCATATCTGACCTTTTGAACTAATTTCTGGTCAAAGGGTCTTCAAATGGATTTTAACTACATACATTTAGAGACTCCTTCTGATGTTAAATCAGCCATAAAGAGGTCCCTTTTGACCTACTCAACTTAAATATGGCCCTCAATCTTGAAATTTCAATACTTTCTCTTAGACTCCTTCTGATGTTACATCAGCTAGACAGAAGTCCATATTTGACCCATGGAAAATATTTTTGGCCAAATAATAGTCAATCTTGAACTTTCTAGACATACTCAAAGACTCTTTCTGATGCTTTCATAAGCCATATAGATGTTCTTAGAGAAGTCCATATCTAACCAATTGAACTAATTTCTGGTCAAGATTAAGATTAAGATATTTCTGACCAAAAAGTTCTCGAAACAAACTTTCTATACAATGACTCCTTCTGATGTTACGTCAGCAAAAAAAGAAGTCCATATTTGACCCAAGGAACATATTTTTGGCCAAATAATAGTCAATCTGGAACTTTCTATACATACTCAAAGACTCCTTCTGATGCTTTCAAAAGCCATATAGATGTCCATATAGAGTCCATATCTGACCAATTGAACTAATTTCTGGTCAAAAAGTCTTCAAATGGATTTAAACTATATACATTAATAGTCTCCTTCTGATGTTAAATCAGACAAACAGAGAGCCCTTTTTGAAATACTGAACATGTTTCTGGCCAAAGATTCCTTAAAGATTAACTTATACATTCAGATTTCATCTGATGTCAGGAAGACACTATTCAAAATATGAATTAATAAACATATTTCTGACCAAAGAGTTCTCAAAACGAACTTTCTATATTTAAAGACTCCTTCTGATGTTACGTCAGCCAAAAAAGAAGTCCATATTTGACCCAAGGAACATATTTTTGGCCAAATAATAGTCAATCTTGAACTTTCTAGACATACTCAAGGACTCCTTCTACTCATACTCAAAGACTCCTTCTACTGTTACGTCAGCCAAAAAAGAAGTCCATATTTGACCCATGGAAAATATTTTTGGCCAAATATTAGTCAACCTTGAACTTTCTATACATACTAAAAAACTCCTCCTGATGTTACGTCAGCCAAAAAAGAAGTCCATATTTGACCCAACGAACATATTTCTGGCCAGATAATAGTCAATCTTGAGCTTTCTATACATACTCAAAGACTCTTTCTGATGCTTTCATAAGCCATATAGATATTCTTAGAGAAGTCCATATCTGACCAATTGAACTAATTTCTGGTCAAGATTAAGATTTAGATATTTCTGACCAAAGAGTTCTCGAAACGAACTTTCCATACATACTCAAAGACTCCTTCTGATGTTACGTCAGCCAAAAAAAGATGTCCATATTTGACCCAAGGAACATATTTTTGGCCAAATAATAGTCAATCTTGAGCTTTCTATACATACTCAAAGACTCCTTCTGATGTTACGTCAGCCAAAAAAGAAGTCCATATTTGACCCAAGGAACATATTTTTGGCTAAATAATAGTCCAACCTTGAACATTCTATATATACTCAAAGACTCCTTCTGATGTTAACGTCAGCCAAAAAAGAAGTCCATATTTGACCCAAGCATCATATTTTTGGCCAAATAATAGTCAATCTTGAGCTTTCTATACATACTCAAAGACTCTTTCTGATACTTTCATAAGCCATATAGATGTTCTTAGAGAAGTCCATATCTGACAAATTGATCTAATTTCTGATCAAGATTAAGATATTTCTGACCAAAGAGTTCTCGAAACGAACTTTCTATACAATGACTCCTTCTGATGTTACGTCAGCCAAAAAAGAAGTCCATATTTGACCCAAGGAACATATTTTTGGCCAAATAATAGTTGTTGTGGAAAAAATCAATATTCAAAACCCTGGATGAAGGAGACAAAGTCGATTCTCAAAAGATTAAACAAAGTATTTTATTTCTTGCAAGAAATAGGCGTTCAACATACAGACTGTGTCTAAGTATGAGAAGGCCCATGGCATTCTCACGCAGAGAGCATCTGACATGAGAAGGCAAAGGTCAGTCCCTTTTGCCAAGATTATATACCCCCAACATATCCTGAGTGGGTTGCATTTGTCATAAAGATTTGTCTCGTTTACCTTAAAAGGAAACGTCTGTATACGTCTGTGTTCAAGATCTCGTCTAACATAAATTCTATCTGGACAGACCAATGCCCTGCCTGCACAAAAACCCCCTGCTCTCAGCCACTGCTCTTTTTCACACCTATTGCCTATCTCTAGTTCGAACAAAGCTACACACACATATATTCTTCACACTTTGGAGTACAAAAGGTCACTTGGAGTACACATAGTCTTTTGCTACTTAGTTCTTTTATAACTTAGAACATATTGTTCTTGCAAGCCTATTCTAACTTATGCATCTCTAAATGTTTGGTTACTTGCAAGCCTATTCTAACTTATGCATCTCTAAATGTTTGGTTACATATTTTATTATTGTGCTTTAGCTTATATGATTATATTCCTTTAACTGCTCATGAGTAAATAATACATCTTCATCGTTAATAAAAGTTGTACCCATATAAAAGTAAAATAACTCATTAAAAAGTAAAATTTCCATAACAATCCACCCTATGTTCATTCAAAGAACATACACACAATTTGAAATTTACTTTTCCATAATCATAGTAATTTACAACAGGTACATTTTTCCATGGTTACTTAATTTTCTAGTCAAACTCATGTTCGCTCTCGTTCTCATAATCCTCATCATCATCAGCCACTAAAACATTAACTTCATCCTCTGGTGCTCTACGTATCATTGTTATGTGTTCCCCTGGATTCATTCTCATCATTGTGGCAGTCACTGCCTTAGCAGTGATTCTAGAAATACAATTCATTAAACATGGAATCATCAAAAGAAAAATCAAAATCAAACATTCGATTGGCATAAATGTACTTATTACCCATTTCGTCCACCCCTGCAGGCCCAAGAACCAATTATCTAGTGAAGATGACATTTCATCTGGAGTGGCTACGGCCATTTTCATGTGTTCTATTATGTCTGATATATTTTGATAGACGTTAGTCAAATTAAAACCACAAGAGGTTCCTAACATTTTGCATATTTTCCAATAAACCTCCGTTCCTACATCTAAAAATCCTGGATAACAGCACCCCATCCATTTCTTAGGGAGGGTGTGGAAAGCGGTTTGACCACAGACCCATACTGTTCCAGCTGTTGTCTCTTGGAGGCCATCGTCGTCACCTGGACATGTGATATTTGTACCATCATGTGTTATACATTTGTTATTATTCATGATTATCGTGGTTTTACAGTGTGCTGTACCAGCCATTATTGCCCCTTGTTGGGTCCCTAATTTACATAAACATACGTCGCCTAATTGCGCTTTCACTGCCCATACCCTGTCAAAGTCTCTAGTGCTGTGTTCTGATGGGTTCTGACATTTGACTTTCTTTGGAGATAATTTGATTTCTATAGAATTTTCACATTCAGTAATTTCTACATAGTACATGGAATTAACCCTATTAATTCTCCTACATTTTCAGTGATTTCTTCTAATTCCAAAAACTCTGGCATCATTCTAATGTAATGACCCTGAAGTGAGACATACCCCGCCTTGGTCAATAGACCCTCTCTGATAGCATCCTGATTACCTCCGTACACATATTGCCCTTGACATGGATCCTTACAAAAATACATGGCCTTACCCCATTTGTTCAAACGTTCTGGAGTATACCCAGGTCCTGCTGCTGAAATTGGATCACATATTATGCTTATCTTACTCCCTTTACCCTTTGTCATTTTCACCTCTATGCTATCATCTCGTGCTAGGCTTACAGTCACACTAATTAAGAGGACAAGATTTAGTAACATATTGCCACACAGTACAATCCTGTAAGGCGAGAAAATGTTCTTGTGTGAATGATATCAGTCCCGTTTCTCTATGTATTTTTTGGTCTCAGGGCAGGTCTAGTTGATATGATCAGACAGGTTATTCCAATGCCCACGCCGTTAAAGTTCCACAAAGTCCTTGATACAGTTCTGACCACTCCTAAAATTGCCGGATCGTCTCTTACTATTGATTCCTCTGCTCTCCAGTGACGGTGGTTTTCAAATTGGTAACCTACGGGATGACACGCCTCTGGTTAGTCTGATCTCTGTTTGGCCCTCGTTAGCTTTGAGTGGGATTCTTCTTCCGTTGCAGCTACCGCATGAGCTAGATCCTCGACTTTCAACGCATTGTGAGTTGTCAGTAAAACCTGGAATGGTCCCTGTCACCTTTTCGCCTTCCAATGCTTTCGTCTCAGATCCTTTATCAACACGAAATCTCCTCGGATGCTGTCCCAGGGCCGTCTCAGCTGGCTCTGGAACTGCTGCCTGGACCTGTTTTTAAGATATCACAGAACACCTTATCCAGCTCAACACAATATTGCAACATGTCATTTTCACACAGAGTGGTGTCAGGCAATGTTTGAGGATTTTGTGCCTCCCAGTCCATCTTTCTCATTCTCATGTAAGTTAGCTCCCCCTGATTCCGGATGTACCCAGGAATGTTTCAAACTGAAATTGCACTGTTTACAAAATGTGAACCATTGTCACTTAATAATTTTTCAGGATTTCCCCATCGTGGGACAATTTTTGTAGGAGCAGTTTTGCCACTCCTTTTGAATCTGCCTTTGTTGTTGGCATGGCTTCTACCCATTCTAAAAACATGTCGACTGCCACTACGCAGTATTTCTTTTTGTCAGATTTTGATAAGTCAATATAATCGAACATTACATTTGAGAATGGTCTTGCGGCCTGGGATGCCCCGCCTGTATCATTGCCTGACCCCTCCCCACATTGTTAGTCCCACAAATCAAACATCTGCTGCAAAAATCTGCTGCCACTGTGGAAAAAACTTTGGTAAATCAGTTATTTTGCATAATAGTAAACATCTCCATTTTCGATGCGTGATCCAATCCATGCATCGGTTTAGCATATGCCTGAAAGAAATGAGAAGGTAAACATGGTTTATTATTGGCTGGGACCCCCATTGTCCATTTTTATATTCACGGCCTGCCTTCTTCCATTTCTCTTTATCATAGGCAGAAGCGTGTTGTTGCATCGCTTCTGTCACCTAGTTCCTCATTCAGCTGTATTGCTATGGTTATCTGAACAGGAAGTTGAGCTGCAGCCTTCTCTGCTGATCTGTTTTCTTTTTCAATGGATACTGCATTTTCTTTTTGGTCTATAGTCGAATTTGGTCTTTATTTGAATCGGCTCACAATCTGCAATCAGACCTACATCATATTTATCAGTAGCCCATAAATATTTTGGATACTCTCTCCAACCCGTCTGTTATGACAGGGAGTTGTTAAACTCAGTCTGTTTAGTTTCACTTCCTCATCCAACACTGTGACTGCTCTCAAACTTCTGTGTTTTATGACATGGCTGTTTGATATCTTCACGTTGGCAGATCAGTCGTTTTTGATCTATCATGACCCAGTCGGTCAGTTCATGGCACCTGGCCATGAAGGGACCCGCGTCACGCCATTCAGCCTTCACTGGTTTGGCCAGCGATATATGATATAGTGATATATTTTCCATGTCATAAAACACTGTCTGTTTGTCAGTCAATTTCACATTCAAAACACATCATTGGTCAGTCCAATACACATAGTCAGTCGTCACAATTTCTATGTCAACATTAAATCATCGCTGCGCATATTAATCATCATGATCAGTGCTTACATGAGAAGTGCAATGTAAATCTGAGTCTTCCATAAAGTCAGACGATGGCAACACTGTCCTGAGCCTTTTTTTTTTTTCCCCAGACATGTGTTAGAAATCTGCCATTCATATACAAACAGAGAAAAATCCTCTGTGCCTTCAGTTTCATGCGTCATTCTCATGTCAGCTGATGAGCCCTGATCACTACAATGAACAGAAACCCCCAATTTACAAAGTAAATCCCTTCGTATTAAATTCACTGGACATAACTTAGTAATTTAAAAACAATGCTTAATTTTTTATTTTATTCTTCCCCTTCAATTGAACACTCAAGTGTTTTCGAATATTGTTCTATGACCACATGACCAGTTGCACCTCTGGAAGAAGTCGTCTTACCAGATAGAGGAACTGGTTTTTCAAACTCTGTGGCTTTAATTACAAAATTGGAAGCTCCCGTGTCAAGCAGAAATAGTAAAGATACGTCATTAACAGTCATTTCTATCAAGGGTAAAGAAATATGAGTCTTATAGAAAACCCTAGCAAGCAAGTCTTCATTGCATAGAGCAGAATCAGAAAATAAAGGTAAATTATACTCATCAGTTGGAGAGACAGGAACCCCGTCGCTCACCCCCTCCTCCTCCTTTCAATCCGCCTGATCCCCGCCTTCGCCGTGTGGGCATTCATCATGCCAATGTCCGTTTCGTCCACAATTAAAACATTTGTCATAGGGCTCTTTGCGTTGTTGAAATGGTTGACAGTTTCGTCCTTTTCCCCGACCACGTCCTCTCCTCTTCCTCTGCCATTGCCTCTCTGGTTCATTTGGTGATGGTTGGAGTTGTTGTTGCCCATATACACACCTTGCATTGTCACCAGGGCCAACATGAGGTCTTTGTCTTGCTTGGCTGCGTTGATTTTCCGCTGCACTTTCATGATGTCTTGCGTGTCGTCTCATTTCTGCTGTGGAGGCCAGTTGCCATCCGACACAGCTCTTTTGAATTGCTTTTGAAATGTCACTGTCCAATCCATCCAAGAACAAAGTCTTTACTTTCATTTTCTGGAGGGTTGCAGAGCGGTGGTATGGTTCTTTGTGTGGTGCGTTAGGAACTGCGTGACCCCGTCCTTCTGCGGCGGCTGGAATCTGGTTAGGATTGCGAGGAGGTGAAAGATGAGCCAGATGCGTCCTGTCCTCCTCTCTTATTCTCACAAAACAAAAACAAAACAAAACAAAAAACGCCATAATAGGGAGAAGAAGAAACAATGTCAGATCCGTCATTTTCAAGATTGCTATGTGTCTTGTCTTTCTTCTTGACAACGTGAGTCGACCAATTTGCTTTAGTTTTAGTCAAATGTGACACACTTAAACCACATTAACCCATATTGCATTTTGCATGAACCCTTCGAGAAATCAACATGTTCTTCATCTTTCCTTTTTGAATTTTCATTACCCATTTTTACTTTTACAATTTTGTTTGTTCAATTTCCCTATAATACTTAATTTTGTTTTGTTAATTTATATTTGCGTATTTTTATTTATTCTTTTATTACTTTATATTTATCTATCAATTTTCCTCACGCAGTCACCCACGCTCTCCTCTACGTATTAACTTTTCCCTGGCGCAGCCATCCCACGCCTTGCCTTCATCCGTCGATGCAGGTCTTTCCAAATTGCCTTTATTCGTCAATATAGGTCTTTCCCAGACGAGTGCTTCTGTCTGGTGTTTGAGAAATTATTTCCAGGCCTATTCTCAAAACCCTGGCTCTTTAGGGAAATTTTAATACGTTTTGTGGTCTTATCCCGGACCTGTTTGGGAACTTGCTATCAGGTCTATCCCAAACGTGACTCTTTAGGAAAAAATATTCAATACGCAAATATCAATCAACAAAATTTGTCTTATTTGTTACATAAGAAATTTCCTCTCACCGTCTTGTGAGTCTCACTGTCTGTGAGTTCTTTAATCTTGGAATTGCGTCCACCTAGGTCGTCGTGAGGAGTTGAACAATTCTCTTTCCTTAAGCTTGAGGATTTTGAGCCGTAGAGTGTTCTCTCGGGATGATCAGTCAACTGTTCCCCTCACGACGATCATCGGTGTTGCAATCCCATCCTCGTCGCTATTTGTTGTGGAAAAAATCAATATTCAAAACCCTGGATGAAGGAGACAAAGTCGATTCTCAAAAGATTAAACAAAGTATTTTATTTCTTGCAAGAAATAGGCGTTCAACATACAGACTGTGTCTAAGTATGAGAAGGCCCATGGCATTCTCACGCAGAGAGCATCTGACATGAGAAGGCAAAGGTCAGTCCCTTTTGCCAAGATTATATACCCCCAACATATCCTGAGTGGGTTGCATTTGTCATAAAGATTTGTATCGTTTACCTTAAAAGGAAACGTCTGTATACGTCTGTGTTCAAGATCTCGTCTAACATAAATTCTATCTGGACAGACCAATGCCCTGCCTGCACAAAAAACCCCTGCTCTCAGCCACTGCTCTTTTTCACACCTATTGCCTATCTCTAGTTCGAACAAAGCTACACACACATATATTCTTCACACTTTGGAGTACAAAAGGTCACTTGGAGTACACATAGTCTTTTGCTACTTAGTTCTTTTATAACTTAGAACATATTGTTCTTGCAAGCCTATTCTAACTTATGCATCTCTAAATGTTTGGTTACTTGCAAGCCTATTCTAACTTATGCATCTCTAAATGTTTGGTTACATATTTTATTATTGTGCTTTAGCTTATATGATTATATTCCTTTAACTGCTCATGAGTAAATAATACATCTTCATCGTTAATAAAAGTTGTACCCATATAAAAGTAAAAGAACTCATTAAAAAGTCAAATTTCCATAACATAGTCAATCTTGAGCTTTTTATACATACTCAAAGACTCTTTCTGATGCTTTCATAAGCCATATAGATGTTCTTAGAGAAGTCCATATCTGACCAATTGAACTAATTTCTGGTCAAGATTAAGATATTTCTGACCAAAGAGTTCTCGAAACGAACTTTCTATACAATGACTCCTTCTGATGTTACGTCAGCCAAAAAAGAAGTCCATATTTGACCCAAGGAACATATTTTTGGCCAAATAATAGTCAATCTTGAACTTTCTATACATACTCAAAGACTCCTTCTAATGTTACCGTCCGCCAAAAAAGAAGTCCATATTTGACCCAACAAACAAAATTTTGGCCAAATAATATAGTCAATCTTGAGCTTTCTATACATACTCAAAGACTCTTTCTGATGCTTTCAAAAGCCATATGGATGTCCATATAAAAGTCCATATCTGACCAATTGAACTAATTTCTGGTCAAAAAGTCTTCAAATGGATTTAAGCTATATACAATCATAGACTCCTTTTGATGTTAAATCAGACAAACAGAGAGCCCTTTTTGAAATACTGAACATGTTTCTGGCCAAAGATTCCTTAAAGATTAACTTATACATTCAGATTTCATCTGATGTCAGGAAGACACTATTCAAAATATGAATTACTAAACATATTTCTGACCAAAGAGTTCTCAAAATGAACTTTCTATATTTAAAGACTCCTTCTGATGTTACGTCAGCCAAAAAAGAAGTCCATATTTGACCCAAGGAACATATTTTTTGGCCAAATAATAGTCAATCTTGAACATTCTATACATACTCAAAGACTCCTTCTGATGTTACGTCAGCCAAAAAAGAAGTCCATATTTGACCCAAGCAACATATTTTTGGCCAAATAATAGTCAATCTTGAGCTTTCTGTACATACTCAAAGACTCTTTCTGATGCTTTCATAACCCATATAGGTGTTCTTAGTGAAGTCCATATCTGACCATTGAACTAATTTCTGGTCAAGATTAAGATTAAGATATTTCTGACCAAAGAGTTCTCGAAACGAATTTTCTATACAATGACTCCTTCTGATGTTACGTCAGCCAAAAAAAGAAGTCCATATTTGACCCAAGGAACATATTTTTGGCCAAATAATAGTCAATCTTGAGCTTTCTATACATACTCAAAGACTCCTTCTGATGTTACGTCAGCCAAAAAAGATGTCCATATTTGACCCAAGGAACAAATTTTTGGCCAAATAATAGTCAATCTTGAGCTTTCTATACGTACTCAAAGACTCTTTCTGATGCTTTCATAAGCCATATAGATGTCCATATAGAAGTCCATATCTGACTAATTGAACTAATTTCTGGTCAAAGAGTCTTCAAATGGATTTAAACTATTTACATTTATAGACTCCTTCTGATGTTAAATCAGACTAACAGAGAGCCCTCTTTGAAATACTGAACATGTTTCCAGCCAAAGATTCCTTAAAGATTAACTTACATTCAGATTTCATCTGATGTCAGGAAGACACTATTCAAAATATGAATTACTAAACATATTTCTGACCAAAGAGTTCTCGAAACGACTCAGCCAAAAAAGAAGTCCATATTTTACCCAAGGAACATATATTTGGCCAAATAATAGTCAATCTTGAACTTTTTAGACATACTCAAAGACTCCTTCTACTGTTACGTCAGCCAAAAAAGAAGTCCATATTTGACCCATGGAAAATATTTTTGGCCAAATATTAGTCAACCTTGAACTTTCTATACATACTCAAAAATTCCTTCTGATGTTATGTCAGCCAAAAAAGAAGTCCATATTTGACCCAAGGAACATATTTTTGGCCAAATAATAGTCAATCTTGAACTTTCTATACATACTCAAAGACTCCTTCTGATATTACGTCAGCCAAAAAAGAAGTCCGTATTTGACCCAAGCATCATATTTTTGGCCAAATAATAATCAATCTTGAGCTTTCTATACATTCTCAAAGACTCTTTCTGATGCTTTCATAAGCCATATAGATGTTCTTAGTGAAGTCCATATCTGACCAATTGAACTAAGTTCTGGTCAAGATTAAGATTAAGATATTTCTGACCAAAGAGTTCTCGAAACGAACTTTCTATACATACTCAAAGACTCCTTCTGATGTTACATCGGCCAAAAAAAGATGTCCATATTTGACCCAAGGAACATGTTTTTGGCCAAATAATAGTCAATCTTGAGCTTTCTATACATACTCAAAGACTCTTTCTGATGCTTTCATAGGCCATATAGATGTCCATATAGAAGTCCATATCTGACCAATTGAACTCATTTCTGGCAAGATTAAGATTAAGATATTTCTGACCAAAGAGTTCTCGAAACGAACTTTCTATACAATGACTCCTTCTGATGTTACGTCAGCCAAAAAAGAAGTCCATATTTGACCCAAGGAACACATTTTTGGCCAAATAATAGTCAATCTTGAACTTTCTATACATACTCAAAGACTCTTTCTGATGCTTTCATAAGCCATATAGATGTTCTTAGAGAAGTCCATATCTGACCAATTGAACTAATTTCTGGTCAAGATTAAGATATTTCTGACCAAAGAGTTCTCGAAACGAACTTTCTATACAATGACTCCTTCTGATGTTACGTCAGCCAAAAAAGAAGTCCATATTTGACCCAAGGAACATATTTTTGGCCAAATAATAGTCCATCTTGAACTTTCTATACATACTCAAAGGCTCTTTCTGATGCTTTCAAAAGCCATATAGATGCCCATATAAAAGTCCATATCTGACCAATTGAACTAATTTCTGGTCAAAAAGTCTTCAAATGGATTTAAACTATATACATTTGTAGACTCATTCTGATGTTAAATCAGACAAACAGAGAGCCCTTTTTGAAATACTGAACATGTTTCTGGCCAAAGATTCCTTAAAGATTAACTTATACATTCAGATTTCATCTGATGTCAGGAAGACACTATTCAAAATATGAATTACTAAACATATTTCTGACCAAAGAGTTCTCAAAATGAACTTTCTATATTTAAAGACTCCTTCTGATGTTACGTCAGCCAAAAAAGAAGTCCATATTTGACCCAAGGAACAAATTTTTGGCCAAATAATAGTCAATCTTGAGCTTTCTATACATACTCAAAGACTCCTTCTGATATTACGTCAGCCAAAAAAGAAGTCCATATTTGACCCAAGCATCATATTATTGGCCAAATAATAATCAATCTTGAGCTTTCTATACATTCTCAAAGACTCTTTCTGATGCTTTCATAAGCCATATAGATGTTCTTAGTGAAGTCCATATCTGACCAATTGAACTAAGTTCTGGTCAAGATTAAGATTTAGATATTTCTGACCAAAGAGTTCTCGAAACGAACTTTCTATACATACTCAAAGACTCCTTCTGATGTTACATCGGCCAAAAAAAGATGTCCATATTTGACCCAAGGAACATGTTTTTGGCCAAATAATACTCAATCTTGAGCTTTCTATACATACTCAAAGACTCTTTCTGATGCTTTCATAAGCCATATAGATGTCCATATAGAAGTCCAAATCTGACCAATTGAACTCATTTCTGGCAAGATTAAGATTAAGATATTTCTGACCAAAGAGTTCTCGAAACAAACTTTCTATACAATGACTCCTTCTGATGTTACGTCAGCCAAAAAAGAAGTCCATATTTGACCCAAGGAACATATTTTTGGCCAAATAATAGTAAATCTTGAACTTTCTATACATACTCAAAGACTCCTTCTAATGTTACCGTCCACCAAAAAAGAAGTCCATATTTGACCCAACGAACATATTTTTGGCCAGATAATAGTCAATCTTGAGCTTTCTATACATACTCAAAGGCTCTTTCTGATGCTTTCAAAAGCCATATAGATGTCCATATAAAAGTCCATATCTGACCAATTGAACTAATTTCTGGTCAAAAAGTCTTCAAATGGATTTAAACTATATACATTTGTAGACTCCTTCTGATGTTAAATCAGACAAACAGAGAGCCCTTTTTGAAATACTGAACATGTTTCTGGCCAAAGATTCCTTAAAGATTAACTTATACATTCAGATTTCATCTGATGTCAGGAAGACACTATTCAAAATATGAATTACTAAACATATTTCTGACCAAAGAGTTCTCAAAATGAACTTTCTATATTTAAAGACTCCTTCTGATGTTACGTCAGCCAAAAAAGAAGTCCATATTTGACCCAAGGAACAAATTTTTGGCCAAATAATAGTCAATCTTGAGCTTTCTATACATACTCAAAGACTCTTTCTGATGCTTTCAAAAGCCATATAGATGTCCATATAAAAGTCCATATCTGACCAATTGAACTAATTACTGGTCAAAAAGTCTTCAAATGGATTTAAGCTATATACATTCATAGACTCCTTCTGATGTTAAATCAGACAAACAGAGAGCCCTTTTTGAAATACTGAACATGTTTCTGGCCAAAGATTCCTTAAAGATTAACTTATACATTCAGATTTCATCTGATGTCAGGAAGACACTATTCAAAATATGAATTACTAAACATATTTCTGACCAAAGAGTTCTCAAAATGAACTTTCTATATTTAAAGACTCCTTCTGATGTTACGTCAGCCAAAAAAGAAGTCCATATTTGACCCAAGGACCATATTTTTGGCCAAATAATAGTCAACCTTGAACATTCTATACATACTCAAAGACTCCTTCTGATGTTACGTCAGCCAAAAAAGAAGTCCATATTTGACCCAAGCAACATATTTTTGGCCAAATAATAGTCAATCTTGAGCTTTCTATACATACTCAAAGACTCTTTCTGATGCTTTCACAACCCATATAGGTGTTCTTAGTGATGTCCATATCTGACCAATTGAACTAATTTCTGGTCAAGATTAAGATTAAGATATTTCTGACCAAAGAGTTCTCAAAACGAACTTTCTATACAATGACTCCTTCTGATGTTACGTCAGCCAAAAAAGAAGTCCATATTTGACCCAAGGAACATATTTTTGGCCAAATAATAGTCAATCTTGAGCTTTCTATACATACTCAAAGACTCCTTCTGATGTTACGTCAGCCAAAAAAGATGTCCATATTTGACCCAAGGAACACATTTTTGGCCAAATAATAGTCAATCTTGAGCTTTCTATACATACTCAAAGACTCTTTCTGATGCTTTCATAAGCCATATAGATTTCCATATAGAAGTCAATTTCTGACCAATTGAACTAATTTCTGGTCAAAGGGTCTTCAAATGGATTTAAACTATATACATTTATAGACTATAAATCTAAATCGATGTCTATATAGAAGTCCATATCTTACCAATGGAACCTTGAACTTTCTATACATTCTCATAGACTCCTTGTGATGTTACATCAGCCATACAAATGTCAATTTTTGACCTATTGAACATATTTCTGGCCAGAGTCCATGAACATTAACTCACAATACATACAGACTGACTTCTCGTTATGTTATATCAGGAAGACAGTAGTCCATATCTGACCTTTTGAACTAATTTCTGGTCAAAGGTTCTTCAAATGGATTTTAACTACATACATTTAGAGACTCCTTCTGATGTTAAATCAGCCATAAAGAGGTCCCTTTTGACCTGCTCAACTTAAATATGGCCCTCGATCTTGAAATTTCAATACTTTCTCTTAGACTCCTTCTGATGTTACATCAGCTAGACAGAAGTCCATATTTGACCCATGGAAAATATTTTTGTTCAAATAATAGTCAATCTTGAACTTTCTAGACATACTCAAAGACTCTTTCTGATGCTTTCATAAGCCATATAGATGTTCTTAGAGAAGTCCATATCTAACCAATTGAACTAATTTCTGGTCAAGATTAAGATTAAGATATTTCTGACCAAAAAGTTCTCGAGACAAACTTTCTATACAATGACTCCTTCTGATGTTACGTCAGCAAAAAAAGAAGTCCATATTTTACCCAAGGAACATATTTTTGGCCAAATAATAGTCAATCTTTAACTTTTTAGACATACTCAAAGACTCTTTCTGATGCTTTCAAAAGCCATATAGATGTCCATATAGAAGTCCATATCTGACTAATTGAACTAATTTCTGGTCAAAGAGTCTTCAAATGGATTTAAACTATTTACATTTATAGACTCCTTCTGATGTTAAATCAGACTAACAGAGAGCCCTCTTTGAAATACTGAACATGTTTCCAGCCAAAGATTCCTTAAAGATGAACTTACATTCAGATTTCATCTGATGTCAGGAAGACACTATTCAAAATATGAATTACTAAACATATTTTTGACCAAAGAGTTCTCGAAACGACTCAGCCAAAAAAGAAGTCCATATTTTACCCAAGGAACATATATTTGGCCAAATAATAGTCAATCTTGAACTTTTTAGACATACTCAAAGACTCCTTCTACTGTTACGTCAGCCAAAAAAGAAGTCCATATTTGACCCATGGAAAATATTTTTGTCCAAATATTAGTCAACCTTGAACTTTCTATACATACTCAAAAATTCCTTCTGATGTTATGTCAGCCAAAAAAGAAGTCCATATTTGACCCAAGGAACATATTTTTGGCCAAATAATAGTCAATCTTGAACTTTCTATACATACTCAAAGACTCCTTCTGATGTTACGTCAGCCAAAAAAGAAGTCCATATTTGACCCAAGCATCATATTTTTGGCCAAATAATAATCAATCTTGAGCTTTCTATACATACTCAAAGACTCTTTCTGATGCTTTCATAAGCCATATAGATGTTCTTAGTGAAGTCCATATCTGCACTGTAAAACCCAACAAGTTAAGCTAACTCATTTAATTTGAGGAAACTTATTACCTCAATTCAATTAAGTTTATAAAAAACAATAGTTATGAGTACTCTGAACTTATTTTAATCGAGTCCACTAAACAATGATATTTCTTATTACGCAATTAAACTTTACACTGCATTTAAATACTTTATATAGCTGAAACCTCACTATTTTGAGTAAAATAATTGAAAAGACTAACTTTAAATGAACTCAGAGCACTTGCAGTTCCTGCTAGCTCACAATATCACACACAAAGTCAAATCCAATGAGTTAAGTTAACTCATTACATTTGAGGAAACTGTTTACCTCAATTCAATTAAGTTTATAAAAAACAACAGTTATGAGTACTCTGAACTTATCTCAGTTGAGTTAAATAAAAGTATACATTGCAGTCAAGAAATTAAGTGATTAATTAAGTGATGAATGAAGTGATTAGTGAGCATTAGTGATGAACACCTGCTGTTAACAAGCAGAATCACTGAAGGAAAAAGAAACACAAGAACTACAACTGACTTCCAACCACAGCCTTATGAAATCAACTTAAGATCAAATATGTTTAAATCTCTCAAATTCTCAGCAGAAGAGGGTTAAAACCATTACACAAACAACATTAGTAGCTTTACTTATTACTAACCAGTTTTACTTTACTTTGTCATGCATCTACAGAAGTTGTTATTGTGAATGAACAGAGGTTTAGATGATGATGATTTATTGAGTTTCATTTAAAGACACCATGATAGTGGTCAGTGTTTGCTTTAGTTGGGCTCTTGACCCTTGACTTTATAACACCAGTTTTTTTTCCTGGCTGCTGTAACTTAGTGTTTATATATCACATTTGTTATGGCACAAAAGCCAAAAGAAAATATGAACAAGTGGTTGTGTTTAGAAGATGCAAATCAACATTTAATGACTTAATTCTCTGATCTTTTCCAGAGCCTAATCTCTGAGTGTTTACTTAAGACTAACAGAGAGCCCTCTTTGAAATACTGAACATGTTTCCAGCCAAAGATTCCTTAAAGATGAACTTACATTCAGATTTCATCTGATGTCAGGAAGACACTATTCAAAATATGAATTAGTAAACATATTTCTGACCAAAGAGTTCTCGAAACGACTCAGCCAAAAAAGAAGTCCATATTTTACCCAAGGAACATATATTTGGCCAAATAATAGTCAATCTTGAACTTTTTAGACATACTCAAAGACTCCTTCTACTGTTACGTCAGCCAAAAAAGAAGTCCATATTTGACCCATGGAAAATATTTTTGTCCAAATATTAGTCAACCTTGAACTTTCTATACATACTCAAAAATTCCTTCTGATGTTATGTCAGCCAAAAAAGAAGTCCATATTTGACCCATGGAAAATATTTTTGGCCAAATATTAGTCAACCTTGAACTTTCTATACATACTCAAAAACTCCTCCTGATGTTACGTCAGCCAAAAAAGAAGTCCATATTTGACCCAACGAACATATTTCTGGCCAGATAATAGTCAATCTTGAGCTTTCTATACATACTCAAAGACTCTTTCTGATGCTTTCAAAAGCCATATAGATGTCCATATAAAAGTCCATATCTGACCAATTGAAATAATTTCTGGTCAAAAAGTCTTCAAATGGATTTAAACTATATACATTTGTAGACTCCTTCTGATGTTAAATCAGACAAACAGAGAGCCCTTTTTGAAATACTGAACATGTTTCTGGCCAAAGATTCCTAAAGATTAACTTATACATTCAGATTTCATCTGATGTCAGGAAGACACTATTCAAAATATGAATTACTAAACATATTTCTGACCAAAGAGTTCTCAAAATGAACTTTCTATATTTAAAGACTCCTTCTGATGTTACGTCAGCCAAAAAAGAAGTTCATATTTGACTCAAGGAACAAATTTTTGGCCAAATAATAGTCAATCTTGAGCTTTCTATACATACTCAAAGACTCTTTCTGATGCTTTCATAAGCCATATAGATTTCCATATAGAAGTCAATTTCTGACCAATTGAACTAATTTCTGGTCAAAGGGTCTTCAATTGGATTTAAACTATATACATCTATAGACTATAAATCTAAATCGATGTCTATATAGAAGTCCATATCTGACCAATGGAACCTTGAACTTTCTATACATTCTCATAGACTCCTTGTGATGTTACATCAGCCATACAAATGTCAATTTTTGACCTATTGAACATATTTCTGGCCAGAGTCCATGAACATTAACTCACAATACATACAGACTGACTTCTCGTTATGTTATATCAGGAAGACAGTAGTCCATATCTGACCTTTTGAACTAATTTCTGGTTAAAGGGTCTTCAAATGGATTTTAACTACATACATTTAGAGACTCCTTCTGATGTTAAATCAGCCACAAAGAGGTCCCTTTTGACCTACTCAACTTAAATATGGCACTCGATCTTGAAATATCAATACTTTCTCTTAGACTCCTTCTGATGTTACATCAACTATACAGAAGTCCATATTTGACCCATGGAAAATATTTTTGGCCAAATAATAGTCAATCTAGAACTTTCTAGACATACTCAAAGGCTCTTTCTGATGCTTTCAAAAGCCATATAGTTTTTCATATAAAAGTCCATATCTGACCAATTGAACTAATTTCTGGTCAAAAAGTCTTTAAATGGATTTAAACTATATACATTTGTAGACTCCTTCTGATGTTAAATCAGACAAACAGAGAGCCCTTTTTGAAATACTGAACATGTTTCTGGCCAAAGATTCCTTAAAGATTAACTTATACATTCAGATTTTATCTGATGTCAGAAGACACTATTGAAAATATGAATTACTAAACATATTTCTGACCAAAGAGTTCTCAAAACGAACTTTCTATATTTAAAGACTCCTTCTGATGTTAAGTCAGCCCAAAAAAGAAGTCCATATTTGACCCAAGGAACATATTTTTGGCCAAATAATAGTCAATCTTGAACTTTCTAGACATACTCAAAGACTCCTTCTACTGTTACGTCAGCCAAAAAAGAAGTCCATATTTGACCCGTGGAAAATATTTTTGGCCAAATAATAGTCAATCTTGAACTTTCTAGACATACTCAAAGACTCTTTCTGATGCTTTCATAAGTCATATAGATGTTCTTAGAGAAGTCCATATCTTGACCAATTGAATGTATTTCTGGCCAAAGGGTCCTTAAATGGTGGTTAACTATATAAACTTATAGACTCCTTCTGATGTTAAATCAGACATACAGAGGTTCCTTTTTGAAATACTGAACATGTTTTTGGCCAAAGTTTCTTTAAAGATTAACTTATACATTCAGATTGATTTCTTCTGATGTCAGGAAGACACCATTCAAAATATGAATTACTAAACATATTTCTGACCAAAGAGTTCTCGAAACGAACATTCTATACATACTCAAAGACTCCTTCTGATGTTACGTCAGCCAAAAAAAGATGTCCATATTTGACCCAAGGAACATATTTTTGGCCAAATAATAGTCAATATTGAGCTTTCTATACATACTCAAAGACTCCTTCTGATGTTACGTCAGCCAAAAAATGAGTCCATATTTGACCCAAGCAACATATTTTTGGCCAAATAATAGTCAATCTTGAGCTTTCTATACATACTCAAAGACTCTTTCTGATGCTTTCATAAGCCATATAGATGTTCTTAGAGAAGTCCATATCTGACCAATTGAACAAATTTATGGTCAAGATTAAGATTAAGATATTTCTGACCAAAGAGTTCTCGAAACGAACTTTCTATACAATGACTCCTTCTGATGTTACGTCAGCAAAAAAAGAAGTCCATATTTGACCCAAGGAACACATTTTTGGCCAAATAATAGTCAATCTTGAACTTTCTATACATACTCAAAGACTCCTTCTAATGTTACCGTCAGCCAAAAAAGAAGTCCATATTTGACCCAACGAACATATTTTTGGCCAGATAATAGTCAATCTTGAGCTTTCTATACATACTCAAAGACTCTTTCTGATGCTTTCATAAGCCATATAGATGTTCTTAGAGAAGTCCATATCTTGACCAATTGAACGTATTTCTGGCCAATTGGTCCTTAAATGGTTTTTTAACTATATACACTTATAAACTCCTTCTAAAGTGTTAAATCAGACATACAGAGGTTCCATTTTGAAATACTGAACATGTTTTTGGCCAAAGATTCTTTAAAGATAAACTTATACATTCAGATTAATTTCTTCTGATGTCAGGAAGACACCATTCAAAGTATGAATTACTAAACATATTTCTGACCAAAGAGTTCTCGAAACGAACTTTCTATACATACTCAAAGACTCCTTGTGATATTACGTCAGCCAAAAAAGAAGTTCATATTTTACCCAAGGAACATATTTTTGGCCAGATAATAGTCAATCTTGAGCTTTCTATACATACTCAAAGACTCTTTCTGATGCTTTCAAAAGCCATATAGATGTCCATATAAAAGTCCATATCTGACCAATTGAACTAATTTCTGGTCAAAAAGTCTTCAAATGGATTTAAACTATATACATTTGTAGACTCCTTCTGATGTTAAATCAGACAAACAGAGAGCCCTTTTTGAAATACTGAACATGTTTCTGGCCAAAGATTCCTTAAAGATTAACTTATACATTCAGATTTCATCTGATGTCAGAAAGACACTATTCAAAATATGAATTACTAAACATATTTCTGACCAAAGAGTTCTCAAAACGAACTTTCTATATTTAAAGACTCCTTCTGATGTTACGTCAGCCAAAAAAGAAGTCCATATTTGACCCAAGGAACATATTTTTGGCCAAAAAAAAAATAAAACAATCTTGAACTTTCTAGACATACTCAAAGACTCTTTCTGATGCTTTCATAAGCCATATAGATGTTCTTAGAGAAGTCCATATCTTGACCAATTGAACGAATTTCTGGCCAAAGGGTCCTTAAATGGTTTTTAACTATATGTACACTTATAGACTCCTTCTGATGTTAAATCAGACTTACAGAGGTTCCTTTTTGAAATACTGAACATGTTTTTGGCCAAAGCTTCTTTAAATATTAACTTATACATTCAGATTGATTTCTTCTGATGTCAGGAAGACACCATTCAAAGTATGAATTACTAAACATATTTCTGACCAAAGAGTTCTCGAAACGAACTTTCTATACATACTCAAAGACTCTTTGTGATATTACGTCAGTCAAAAATGAAGTCCATATTTTCCCCAAGGAACATATTTTTGTCCAAATAATAGTCAATCTTGAACTTTTTAGACATACTCAAAGACTCCTTCAACTGTTACGTCAGCCAAAAAAGAAGTCCATATTTGACCCATGGAAAATATTTTTGGCCAAATATTAGTCAACCTTGAACTTTCTATAAATACTCAAAAATTCCTCCTGATGTTACGTCAGCCAAAAAAGAAGTCCATATTTGACCCAACGAACATATTTTTGGCCAGATAATAGTCAATCTTAAGCTTTCTATACATACTCAAAGACTCTTTCTAATGCTTTCAAAAGCCATATAGATGTCCATATAGAAGTCCATATCTGACCAATTGAACTAATTTCTGGTCAAAGAGTCTTCAAATGGATTTAAACTATATACATTTATAGACTCCTTCTGATGTTAAATCAGACAAGCAGAGAGCCCTTTTTGAAACACTGAACATGTTTCTGGCCAAAGATTCCTTAAACAGGATTTCATCTGATGTCAGGAAGACACTATTCAAAATATGAATTACTAAACATATTTCTGTCCAAAGAGTTCTCAAAACGAACTTTCTATATTTAAAGACTCCTTCTGATGTTACGTCAGCCAAAAAAGAAGTCCATATCAAGGAACATATTTTTGGCCAAATAATAGTCAATCTTGAACTTTCTATACATACTCAAAGACTCCTTCTGATGCTACGTCAGCCAAAAAAGAAGTCCATATTTGACCCAACGAACAAATTTTTGGCCAAATAATAGTCAATCTTGAGCTTTCTATACATACTCAAAGACTCTTTCTGATGCTTTCAAAAGCCATATAGATGTCCATATAGAAGTCCATATCTGACTAATTTAACTAATTTCTGGTCAAAGAGTCTTCAAATGGATTTAAACTATTTACTTTTATAGACTCCTTCTGATGTTAAATCAGACAAACAGAGAGGCCTCTTTGAAATACTGAACATGTTTCCGGCCAAAGATTCCTTAAAGATTAACTTACATTCAGATTTCATTGGATGTCAGGAAGACACTATTCAAAATATGAATTACTAAACATATTTCTGACCAAAGAGTTCTCGAAACGAGTCAGCCAAAAAAGAAGTCCATATTTTACCCAAGGAACATATTTTTGGCCAAATAATAGTCAATCTTGAACTTTTTAGACATACTTAAAGACTCCTTCTACTGTTACGTCAGCCAAAAAAGAAGTCCATATTTTCCCCATGGAAAATATTTTTTGGCCACATATTAGTCAACCTTGAACTTTCTATACATACTCAAAAATTCCTTCTGATGTTACGTCAGCCAAAAAAGAAGTCCATATTTGACCCAAGGAACATATTTTTGGCCAAATAACAGTCAATCTTGAGCTTTCTAAACAAAGACTCTTTCTGATGCTTTCATAAGCCTTCTTCTGATGTGACCAACCATAGTCCGTAGTCTATATTTGACCTCGGGAAACATCATCAAAGGATATTTTACTATGCATTCCCAAAGACTTCTTTTGATGTTGATGGACAATGAAAAAATTGTCCGTATTTGAATAAGCCTGGCCTAAGGCCTAAGCCTGGCCAAGGATTCCTTCTGATGTTACAAGAGCCATACAGTACTCTAAAATTTTACCTATTGAACATATTTCTTGCCAAAGAGATCTTGATCTTGGACTTTCTAAAGATACTCTTAGATTCCTGATGGTTCTTCAGCCTTTCAGTAGTCCATTCAGTACTTTTTGAACATATTTCTCGCCAAAGAATCATCAAAAGATTAACTTACTAACAATTGTGCTATAATTCGTTTGATGTTACATCCACCATACAGTAGTCCATATTTGACCGATGGAACATATTTCTGGCCAAAGAGTCCTCGAGCTTGAAGTTTCTAAACATACTACTAGACTCCTTCTGATGTTTCTTCAGACATACAGTAGTTCAAAATTTTTATCATTTTGAACATAGTTTTTGGCCAGAGTCATCGAACTTTAACTTTCTATGCATGCTCATTGACTCCTTTTAATATTTCATCAGCCATATAGTAGTCCATATTTGACCTATTGAACCTTTTTTCTGGACAAAGAGTCCTCAAAGGGTAACTTATGGTACATTCTAATTTACTTTTTTTGATTTTACCATACGGTAGTCCCTTTTTGACTTTTAAATTTTTTTCTGGCTAAATAGTCCTGGAACTTTAGTTCTGGCCAAAGGGTCATGAAATGGTAACTTACTATGCATTCTCATAGACTCCTTCTAATCAGCCCTCGTCAGCCTATAGTAGTTCAAATTTGACGTTTTGAACATATAAACAGACAAAGAGGTCCCTTGAACTTTAACTTTCTATACATACTCCTGATGTTTTTTCAGACACACTGAGAGAGCATGAAAGACACACTCTTTCAAACATGAAAGAGACAGAGATTTGCAAGGATTTAAAACAAAAAGTTATTTATTTTCTTAATTTGGGACTTATGATTCAGGAGCTGACCAAGCCAAAATAACAAACAAAACAACCTTGTCTTTAAACCTCTTTCATAAACCCTAACCTAAAAGAAAAGAAAATGTAGATACAATTTGTAAACCTAACTCCCTTACCAAAAACAGAGTTCAAACATTTTACAATTAAAAAAAAAGAAATGGCGTCAAACTCCCCTACTTTCCCAAAATCAATATTTACAATATATTATAATCAGGCAAACAAACTGAAAAGGGCAGTCCAAATCAGTGTCAGTAACCAAGCAAAGGGTCAAATATACCAATAGTTAGATTCAAACAGTTCACAAATCAAACAAACAAACAAATGGTACTCACAGTCTCAATTTCTCTTAACACTCAAATACTCTTAACAGTCTCAAATCTCTTAACACTCATATACTCTTAACAGTCTCAAATCACAAGGTCTCTGTCTGTTCAAACACAAAACCCTCTCTGTCTCTTTCATGTTGCCCCTTTCCCCCTAGACGGGGTGTAACATGAAATTGGGGGCTCGTCCGGGATAGATATGTTATATTAGCCATATTTGTTTTGCTAGTGTTTGCCTGGGGGTTTTCTTTTTGTGTGGGAGGAAATATAGAGATTGGAATGGCATCAATCAGACTGCAGAAACCAATCCAGTCTTCTTCCTGGAAAATAACAAACACCTCCCACAAAGCATAAAACACAAACAGACCAAAAGGGGACGTAACACACACAATAGTCGACATTTGACCTATTGAAAATATTTCTGGACCAATTGTCCTCAAAGGGTGACTATTCTAATATACTTCTGATATTACATTGACCATACGGTAGTCCATTTTTGACCTACTGAACACATTAATGGCCAATGAGTCATCAAATGGTAACTTAATATGCCTTCTCATGGACTTCTTTTGATGTTACACTAAGATGTCCATATATTAGTTCATATTTGACCAATTGAACATCTGACCAAAGAGAACATCTGACCAATCTTGGACTTTCTATACATACTCAGAAACTTGTTCTGATGTATTGTCAGCCAATACAGTAGTTCTAATATGACTGTTTAAACATATTTCTGGCCAAACAGTCATCAAAGTTTAACTAGACTATCCAGTCTCCTAGACTTCTTCTGATGTGACCAACCATAGTCCTTAGTCCATATTTGACCTCGGGAAACATTTTTCTGGCCAAAGAGTCGTCAAAGGATATTTTACTATGCGTTCTCAAAGACTTCTTTTGATGTTGATGTCCCCAAAGAGTCCTTGAGCTTGAACTTTCTATACATGCTCATAGACTCGTTCTGACATCGACCAGACAATTGTCCATATTTGACTATTGAACATACCTCTGGTTATATCAATGTTTTATCAACCATGTTAACTCAACCATGTAGTAGTCCAAATTTGACCCATTGAAAATATTTCTGGCTAAGGAGTCCTGGAACTTTAATTATCTCGACCTGCTCATTGACACTTTCAGATTGTACTTCAGTCAAACAATTGTCCATAATTGACCTACTGAACATATGTCTGGCAAAAGAGTCCATGATCTTGACCTTTTCTAAACATACTCATAGACTCCTTCTGATGTTTCTTCAGCCATAAAGTAGTTCAAATTCGTGATTTTGAACATATCTCTGTCCAAAGAGTCCATCAAAGGGTAAGTTACTATGCATTCTCATAGACTACTTTTGATGTTACATAAACCATGTTAGTCCAAATTTGACCCATTGATGTCTCTGGCCAAAGAGTCATGGAACTTTAATTATCTGTACATTCAGTCTCCTTCTGACGTTTCATCAGCATGACAGCAGTCCATATTTTACCTACTGAAGATATTTTTGGCCAAAGAGGCCTCGAACTTTAAATTTCTATACATACAAATTGACACTTTCAGATAGTACATTTGCCACACAATTTTCCATACTTGACATATTGACCATACTTTTGGCCAAAGAGTGCATTATCTTGAACTTTCTACTCATTGCTCACTTTTCACTTTCTGCTCATTGACTACTGATGTTTTATCAGCCAGACAGTAGTCCATAATTGACCTCCTGAACATATTTCTGGTAATAGAGTCATCAAAGGGTAAGTTACTATGCGGTCTCATAGACTCCTTTTGATGTTACATCAACCATGTTAGTCCAAATGTGACCCATTAAACACTTCTCTGGCCAAAGATTCTTTGAACTTTAACTTTAGAAAGATACTCAAAGACTCCTTCTAATCAGCCCTCGTCAGCCCTATAGTAGTTCAAATTTGACGTTTTGAACATATATCTGGACAAAGAGTCCTTAAACTTTAACTTTCTATACATACTCCTGATGTTTTTTCAGACACACAATAGTCGACATTTGACCTATTGAAAATATTTCTGGAGCAATTGTCCTCAAAGGGTGACACTATACATTCTCATATACTTCTGATGTTACATTAACCATACGGTAGTCCATTTATGACCTACTGAACACATCTCTGGCCAAAGAGTCATCAAATAGTAACTTAATATGCTTTCTCATGGACTTCTTTTGATGTTACAGTAAGATGTCCATATATTAGTTGCAATTTGACCAATTGAACATCTGACCAAAGAGTCTTCAATCTTGGACTTTCTATACATACTCAGAGACTTGTTCTGATGTATTGTCATATTGTCCTGTATCAGCCATACAGTAGTTCTAATATGACTGTTTAAACGTATTTCTGGCCAAACTGTCATCAAATTTTAACTTACTATCCAATGCAATACAATCACACAGTGCAATGCAATACAACAGCAGACTGCATTGCAAATATCGTCAACGCACTTCAGATTGAGTTAGCTCTTGAATGCATTGCAATGCAATAAAGTGCATATTTCTAATTCTTCAATGCATAACGTTTGATCGTATGTGCAGTGCAATGGAACAGCAGATTGCATTGCAAATATCTGCATTGCATTGCAATGCAACAAAGTGCATATTACTTATTTGTCATACTTTCAATGCACAACGCTTGATATAAGCAATGCAAGCAACAGCATATTGCATTGCAAATATCTTCAATGCACTTCAGATTGAGTTAGTTTTTGAATGTCTTGCAAGGTAACAAAGTGCATGTTACTTTTATTGTTATTCTTCAATGCACAACGCTTGATCGTATGTGCAAACGATATAAGAGCAGATTGTATTGCCAATATCTTCAATGCACTTCGGATTGAGTTAGTTCTTGATTGCATTTCAAGGCAACAAAGTGCATGTTACTCTTATTTTTATTCTTCAATGCACAACGCTTGATTGTATGTGCAAGCGGTGCAACAGCAGATTGCATTGCAAATATTTTCGAAGTACTTTGGATTGAGTTAGTTCTTGAATGCATTGCAATGCAACAAAGTGCATATTACTTATTTGTCATTCTTTCAATGCACAACGCTTGATATAAGCAATGCAATGCAACAGCAGATTGCATTGCAAATATCTTCAATGTACTTCAGATTGAGTTAGTTCTTGAATGCATTGCAATGCAACAAAGTGCATGTTACTTTTATTGTTATTCTTCAATGCACAACGCTTGGTAGTGTTCAAGCGATGCAACAGCAGATTGCATTGCAAAAAGCGTCAACGCACTTCAGATTGAGTTAGTTCTTGAATGCATTGCAATACAACAAAGTGCATATTTCTCATGTTATTCTTCAATGCGCAACGCTTGCAGATTGCATTGCAAATATCTCCAACGCACCTCGGATTGAGTTATTACACTTCGACATGAGTTAGTTCTTGAATGCATTGCAATGCAAAAAAAGTACATATTAATCAAATGTTATTCTTTAATGCGCAACGCTTGATAGTGTTCAAGCGATGCAACAGCAGATTGCATTGCAAATATCGTCAATATACTTCATATTGAGTTAGTACTTGTATGCATTGCAATGCAACAAAGTGCTTATTAACTTATTTGTCATACTTTAAATGCACAACGCTTGATGTAAACAATGCAATGCAACAGCAGATTGCATTGCAAATATCTTCAATGCACTTCAGATTGAGTTAGTTCTTGAATGCATTGCAATGCAACAAAGTGCATATTACTCATATGTTATTCTTCAATGCACAACGCTTGGTAGTGTTCAGAACAGCAGATTGCATTGCAAATATCAATATACTTCGGAATGAGTTAGTTCTTGAATGCATTGCAATGCAAAAAAAGTGCATATTACTCAAATGTTATTCTTTAATGCACAACGCTTGATAGTGTTCAAGCGATGCAACAGCAGATTGCATTGCTAATATCTTCAATGCACTTCAGATTGAGTTAGTTCTTGAATGCATTGCAATACAACAAAGTGCATATTACTCGTATGTTATTTTTTAATGCACAACGCTTGATAAAAGCAATGCAATCCAACAGCAGATTGCATTCATATCTTCAATGCATTTCAGATTGAGTTAGTTCTTGAATACATTGCAATGCAACAAAGTGCATATTACTAATGTTATTCTTCAATGCAAAACGCTTTGATAGTGTTCAAGCGATGATACAGTAGATTGCATTGCAAATATGATCAATGCACATCAGATTGAGTTAGTTCTTGAATGCATTGCAATGAAACAAAGTGCATATTACTTATTTGTCATACTTTCAATGCACAACGCTTGATAAGAGCAATGCAATGCAACTGCAGATTGCATTGCAAATATCTTCAATGTACTTCAGATTGAGTTAGTTCTTGAATGCATTGCAATGCAAAAAATTGCATATTACTCATATGTTATTCTTCAATGCACAACGCTTGATATAAGCAATGCAATGCAACAGCAGATTGCATTGCAAATATCTTCAATGCACTTCAGATTGAGTTAGTTAATGAATGCATTGCAATGCAACAAAGTGCATATTACTCATATGTTATTCTTCAATGCACAACGCTTGATAGTGTTCAAGCGATGCAACAGCAGATTGCATTGCAAATATCCTCAATGCACTTCAGATTGAGTTAGTTCTTGGATGCATTGCAATGCAACAAAGTGCATATTACTCATGTTATTCTTCAATGCACAACGCTTGATAGTGTTCAAGCGATGCAACAGCAGATTGCATTGCAAATATCGGCAACGCACTTCAGACTAAGTTAGCTCTTGAATGCGTTGCAAGACAACAAAGTGCATGTTACTTGTATAGTTATTCCTCACTGCACAACGCTTGATAGTGTTCAGAACTGCAGATTGCATTGCAAATATCTTCAATGTACTTCAGATTGAGTTAGTTCTTGAATGCATTGCAATGCAAAAAATTGCATATTACTCATATGTTATTCTTCAATGCACAACGCTTGATATAAGCAATGCAATGCAACAGCAGATTGCATTGCAAATATCTTCAATGCACTTCAGATTGAGTTAGTTAATGAATGCATTGCAATGCAACAAAGTGCATATTACTCATATGTTATTCTTCAATGCACAACGCTTGATAGTGTTCAAGCGATGCAACAGCAGATTGCATTGCAAATATCCTCAATGCACTTCAGATTGAGTTAGTTCTTGGATGCATTGCAATGCAACAAAGTGCATATTACTCATGTTATTCTTCAATGCACAACGCTTGATAGTGTTCAAGCGATGCAACAGCAGATTGCATTGCAAATATCGGCAACGCACTTCAGACTAAGTTAGCTCTTGAATGCGTTGCAAGACAACAAAGTGCATGTTACTTGTATAGTTATTCCTCACTGCACAACGCTTGATAGTGTTCAGAACAGCAGATTGCATTGCAAATTTCCTCAATATACTTCAGATTGAGTTAGTACTTTAATGCATTGCAATGCAACAAAGTGCTTGTTACTTATTTGTCATACTTTCAATGCACAACGCTTGATATAAGCAATGCAATGCAACAGCAGATTGCATTGCAAATATCTTCAATGCACTTAATATTGAGTTAGTACTTTAATGCATTGCATGCAAAGTGCATGTTACTTTTATTGTTATTTTTCAATGCACAACGCTTTATAGTGTTCAGAACAACAGATTGCATTGCAAATATCGTCAATATACTTCAGATTGAGTTAGTACTAGCCCAGGTGAAAAAGACGTAGTATTAAATGTATTAAAAAATATATTTGAAATTCAAATAGTATGTTTATAATACATTTGTATTTCCAACATGCTTATTTAAAGTGCATTTAAAATACATTGAATTGCATTTTAATATATTTATAAAAAATATACTAGTAGTACATTGGTAATAAATATATATTTAAGTATACTTTTAATAAATATGCTAATTAAAAGCATACTTTAAATATATTTCTAAACAGTACACTAGTAGTACATTGGTAATAAATATATATGTAAGTATACTTTTAATAAATATGCTAATTAAAAACATACTTTAAATATATTTCTAAACAGTATACTAGTAGTACATTGGTAATAAATATATATTTAATTATACTTGTAATAAATATGCTAATTACAAGCATACTTTAAATATATTTATAAACAGTATACTAATAGTTTATTGGTAATAAATATATATTTAAGTATACTTTTAATAAATATGCTAATTACAAGCATACTTTAAATATATTTATAAACAGTATACTAGTAATACATTGGTAATAAATATATATTTAATTATACTTTTAATAAATATGCCAATTACAAGCATACTTTAAATATATTTATAAACAGTATACTAATAGTACATTGGTAATAAATATATATTTAAGTATACTTTTAATAAATATGCTAATTACAAGCATACTTTAAATATATTTATAAACAGTATACTAGTAGTACATTGGTAATAAATATATATTTAATTATACTTTTAATAAATATGCTAATTACAAGCATACTTTAAATATATTTCTTAAAAGTGTACTAGAAGTATTTGGTAATAAATATATGCTTAGTTACACTTTTAAGAAATATGCTAAATGCGACCATACTTTTAGTGAAGTTTTAGTGTATTTAAAGAAAACATGCATATGTTGCTCTTACTTAAAATAGCCTACATTTTATGTGTACTTTGTGTAAGAACAGCAAAAATGATTAAGCTTTTAGTGTGTTTAAAATTTATGTACTTTATAAACACTTAGGCCTACTGCAATATAGTTTAATTATTTATGTTTTTATCATTTTAATAAAAAAAAAAAAACATTTACAATATATACCAACTTATAATGTATTAGAAACATTTGTCAACTATTATTAGCATTGCAATAAGCTTAAAATTATTATTTTTTCACTTTTACTTGTTTGTTGTAAAAGGCTACTTTATTACATGATATTTTGTACTACTGAAATTCCCACAATAATTTCAGCATCATATTTTTTTAAATGCATCATAGATACATTTTCCAAAGAAATGTTAATTTCCAAAAAGGTGTTGTTCTTGTTTAAATTTGAACAATGCGCATAACACACGTGACTAGTCCTGATTGGTTCCAGAGGCGTTGAACGGCTGTGATTGGTTCTTATGATAATGCGCTCAATCTCACTCTGAGCTTCAGTTGCTATGCATGCGGTCCTTGAATGTGATTAGATTTAGACGTTTGATATGGATTGGGTGATGTTTTTTGCGATTCACTTTTTGAAACGTGAACAGATCTGGTGAATCGTTCATCGGAGGGATATGAATCATGACAGTTTTTCTTTCGAAGATTAACGAAAGTCTTAAATGGTTTGGAACTACTTAAGGGTGAGTGATCATGACACCATTTCGTATTTTTGGCACAAAGTGTAACATCACGTCTTTTTCAGTTCAGCTACATTCAATTTGCCCAATCAGAGCCAAGATTTTCAAGTCAAAGTCGAAGCAGACTCGAAGAGATGAAGATACTGCCTCAGAAGTTACTGGTAAGTTTTAGTTGCTGTTTGCATAAATAACTATCTCATTGTTTTGTTGTTTTCCTAGGTGGAAAGGTCTGCTATGCATTTGCTAATATGACTTGCACGTGGGATACTGACTTTAACCGCTGTAACACGATGCTGACACTGAATTCTAGCAACTTCTGCACTGTCAAAATCTGAAGTCTTTGATGAATCTGTTTAAAATCTATGTGGAGACATGTATCTGTCTTAAAAAAATACAATTGTCCAATGCATCTTCAAAAAAATGAATTAGTTATTATAATATGTACATCATTATATTAATATAATTTTTATTTGCTGAAGCTGTGTATTTATTTCTGATTTCCTGAAGAATTTGGCTTCATTGTTATGATGTAAATTATCTTTAAAGACCCACTCCGATGAAAATCATGTTTTTCTAGGTGTTAACATGTTCTTGTGGCATTTTTCTGATGTTAGAGGACATATCTTGAGAAAAATAAGCTCAAAGTTGTATTTCTGAGTATTTCTACATTCAAATGTCTGTGAATCAGTAGCAGACGCTAAATGTAGCAAATGCCGTTTAAAATAGACTGGAGTTATGACGTAGTAACTCCACTGGGCGGGGCCACGAGCTCATACTCAAATTGGAACACATACTGTAACAAATAAGTCACTTTTCACCGTCTATCAATCGTCAAAACTAAAGTTTGGAGAGCACAGACTGATACCGTCAATTACATCATTACATAAAGAGAGCGGGCAGCCAGCCTCCTCCAGCCAAGCAACAGGCGACATTCGTGCATGTGAAATTCCGCGCTCGTCCAAGTAGACTTGCACACGCCGGGTGGCGACGAGTTTCGCCTGTCGCAGTCGTTTGTCCTCTCGTGTGTCAAGCCCATCACTCGTGAGAGAGTCAGTCAGTTTTTCAGATATAGCGGTGACATTAGCTTCATAATAATCCCGAAATTCCGAGCAATCCACTGATACTAAATATGTCCTGAATGATCACTGTGGGAGGGATGAAATATTGTGACGAAGTCAAGCTGTTTTTTACCGCGACGTCTCGGAGTGAAATAATGATCGGTGATAACTTTGATTAACTTCGGATAATAATAATTAACGTGTATATAATACTAATGCTTCTCCGTGCCAACGGCTCCGCCCACAACGCAGAGGCGAATTGCTAATGAGCTACTGCCGCTCTGCTGAAGCGAAGTCCCAGAAAACGGCACAGGTTTTGAGATTTTGGCTAAAAATGGCATAATCATAATTTAAAGACCACTGGGAATGTTTAAAAATAGCTCAAAATATGATCGGAGTGGGACTTTAAAAAGTTTGAAAAAACATGTTATGAATATAGTTACCTTTGTCTTGAGCTGCCAATTATGGTAGTGTGTGTTGATTGGTGTTTATATTTGTTCAAGCTTGACAACCTTATTGCCTTTTTGATTACTTTCTAATATATATTTCTAATTACAAATAAGTACAAAGATTAAATTGTTAAAAGGGATGCTTATAAGAGAGCGTATCTAAACTGCCGAGTCTGTGAAGGGTTTTGATTATATTACCCACCAAGTACATTGTACTCAGCATACTGTCATTCTTAAAAACAAAACAAATCATTCTTCATAATTTGCCTGCCTTATATATTTGTGTGTATGTATATATATATATTTATAAATCTCTCTTTTTTTTATTTGTTGTTTTTCAGACTAGCTGCTATAGAAGAAAAACTGAGTGCAGAGACAAGCGAAGAAGAGAGTAGTAAGTAGTGATGCACCGATTGATCGGCTGGTGACCGGAATTGGCAGATTTTCACGTGATCGGCCATGACCTTGGGCGCCATATGATTAACATCGCACAACATCAGCAATCAGACATGCACACGGACCGCACATGTAGGAAACCTCGTGAATTACGGCCGTTTCACACCGCAAGCGTGAGCAGCGGGTTTTATTTTTTGTGTGTGAATGCTCTCATTGATTGACATTCACGCCCGAAAAAATACGCGGAGCAGGAGTGCGTTAAAGTGAAAACACGCTTTTGATGGACAAAATAAATATGATTTCACACAAAAAAATGCAAAGGATGTGCATGTCTAGTGTGTTTAACAAGAACTGGAGTAGGCTAGAAAATGAACACAAAAATATTTGTAGAAAATGTACCCATTTAAACTTGTTTTAATTATTCAGTTTGGGTAAAAGTATATGGTGTTTTATTTAATAAAAAAAACAAATAATAATAAATGAAGAGTTCAGATGCAATTTAAGCCTCTAAGTGCCATCTGAAATTTTCTTCTAGAATGATAATTTTTATCAAGCTTGAATATTTAAGTTCAGTAATTTATCTTAAATGGCAATAAAAATTACCTATTTGTCATTTAAGTGAAATTACTGAACTTAAATAAATGAGCTTGATAAAAATGATAATTTTAGAAGAAAATTTAATCGGAATCGGCTAAAATCGGTATCGGCAGGTCAAACTCAGTGAAAAATCGGAATCGGCCTATAAAATTGTAATCGGTGCATCTCTAGTAGTAAGTATGGTTTAATCTCATATCACCTCTGTTATAGAGATTTTTGAATCCGGACTATTGAATGGTGATTCGGTCATGACGTATGTGTTTCTGTACATCACTTTTTTTTGCTCTCGAAGTCAAAGGGGGCTGACTAAAACAAATAATAATGCTAAAAATAAAGATTAGCATTTGTTATACATTATAATTATTATACTTGTCTGTTTTTTTTTTTTTTGCTGTGATACAGTGTCATAACATGTAGACCTCACTGTTGTTCAGCAAGACTTAATGTTTGTTCTATTTGATGTAGATATTTTATTAACTCCTTTTTTGCATTATATTAACATTTCATATTGAATGTCTTCTGTTAAAATATGAACTAAGCATTACATGCCATATAAAAAAATCGTGGTTACGACTGTTCCCTGAGAGCAGGGAATGAGACGCTTTGGGGAATGCCCTCCATGTGAACCGGTGTCTAAAAAGCTATAAAATCACGGCAAACGAATTTGGCGACAACCTATGACACTATTAGTGCGACCCAGAAGTATAAAAGGGGCGCCTAGATACGCAGTGCAAGTTCCCTTTCGAAAGGGAACAGTGACTTTTTTAACAGATGTTAATTTTACATTAATATTTAAAAAAATAATAATAATATTTTTCCCTTTTCATAGATACTGTGATCAAACAGTTTCCGACCACGACAGTGTCTGAGGTGCGAGCACTGATCAGAAGAAAATGCAACAATGAGGCAAACTCCAAGACCAATCATTTCAATTCGCTTGAAGGATGAAGGACTGTTTGCAGCTATTGTATTTCACTTTGTTTGACTTTGTTGAACTTATTCCTTTAAGTTCTTTTTTTTTTTTTGTTCTGTTTAATACTTCTGCAGATCAATGCATTTTATGTTAATGTATTTTGTTTAATTTTCATATGTTGCTGTACTAATGTAGTGCATTAAAGTTTACTATCTTTCAAAGAGTGTTTGTGTGTGTTTTATACAAATATTGTTTTTACTGTGTTTAACTGAATTATAATTTTTAACTGTATTTTTAATACATTAAAATATATTTTTTTCATACTGAATGGTTTTGTTCAAAAATATATTTTTAATATACTAATAGTGGGTCTTATAGTGTTCTACTAATACATTATTAATAACCTGATATTATATTTAAAATATACTGGGAATGCATTAATATTATGTTAAAAATATATTTAAGTTGTATTTCGAAAGTGTTACGAACCCGTGGTTTACATATGCTCGTTTTAAAAGGGTTCAGCAACATAAAGGAGACGCAAGGCAAAGAGCAGTTTAACACATTTATTTTTAAGGCTAATAAAGGACTGCACAAACTCACGTCTCTCAATCTCTCTCTTCTCACATGCAATACTCACATCTAACTTACACTCAATTCAACATTTAGTTAACAGACACTAACAAATAGAATAAAATAGTAGCACAGCACAAGGAACACAGCTTGTCTCGGTCAGTAGGCTAGGCATCTTGACGCGCACGGAGTTCCCCGTTGCGTGTCACACCCTCCTTCACGTTCCACTTTTATGCTCAGCACAAGCCATCAGAGCAACGGACCACAGGTGCGCAAGGGCGGAGCCTACGCTCAGAAAGAAAGACTAATTAGCACACAACAAACACACACAGAACATGCAAAAGGCAACACCCATAAGGCTGAGGCCGTAACACTTCCCCCCCTAAAGGAAGAATCAGATTTTTTTTCTTCTCCCCCTCCTCAGAAGGGAAAAGAAAACTGATTCTGCATGAAAAGTCACACAGAAAACTCAAACTAATCCACGAGACAACGCGTCTGCAACCACGTTGTCAGATCCCCTTTTATGGTGGATCTCTAAATTATACGGCTGAACCATTAAAGCCCAACGCATCAAGCGCTGATTATGGTTGTACATTTTACTAAGAAACACGAGCGGATTGTGATCCGTGTAAACAACGACTGGAGAAGAACTAGACCCCACATAGACGTTGAAATGTTGTAGGGCTAACAACATAGCTAAAGTTTCTTTTTCAATTGTTGAATAATTCAACTGATGACGGTTAAACTTAGCTGAAAAATACGAGACTGGGTGGCCTATTTCATCAGCACCCTCCTGTAACAGGACAGCTCCCACTCCAACCGCGCTAGCGTCCACCTCAAGCTGGAATGGACGAGTCACATCTGGAGCGAACAGCACAGGGGCACTGCAAAGGAGAGATTTTGCAGAGAGAAATGCCTGCTGGCACTCATTAGTCCAAGTGAAACAGACTTTAGGACTACACAACTTCGTTAAAGAGGCAACAACTCTTGAGAAATTCTTACAGAAGCACCGATAGTACCCAACCATCCCCAGGAATCTACGTAGTTCTCTCCTCGTAGTAGGTACTGGGTAGCTGAGGACAGCAGCCACTTTTCCGTCCAATGGCCCGTACTTGACCGTTCCCCACCTGCTTTCCTAAGTAGGTGACAGAAGCCTTCACAAATTCACATTTCTTTAAATTTAATGTTAAGGAAGCAGCTTCTAATCGGCGAAACACATCATGCAATGTCAACATGTGTTCATCCCAATTAGACGAATGAATGACTACATCGTCCAGGTAGATATTGCAGTTAGGAACCTCGCCCAAAACGATAGACATTAAACGTTGAAACGTTGCTGGTGCGTTCCGAAGGCCAAAGGCCATACGAGTGTACTGCAGAAAAGCGTCAGGGGTTACGAACGCGGAGATCTTAGAAGCCCCGCTCGGTTAGAGGCACCTGCCAATAACCTTTCAAAAGGTCTAACTTGGTAATGTATTTCGCACCCCCCTAGACTGTCAATGCAGTCGTCAATCCGTGGTAACGGAAAAGCATCAGCTACAGTGACGGAATTTACTTTTCTAAAATCGGTACAAAAACGTGAAGACCCCATCAGCCTTTGGTACCAGAACACACGGCGAGCTCCATGGACTATTACTCGAAACAGCAAAACCATTCTGCAATAAATACTTAACCTCATTTTTCATTGCTTCTCTCTTACTTGCTTGATTGGTAAAGCACTACCGATCTCGATGTCATGCTGGATGACATTAGTACCGAGAGGAACGTCATTGAACAAACTGGGGAAACTATTTATCAGCTTCATTACGTCTTCACGCTGTTCAGGCGATAGATAAGAAAGCTGAGCAGGAAGCGAAGACAAAACTTCTGAATTTTCAAAACATCCTCCCTTTAAAGCCTCCACAGATACATTCAACCCATCATCCTCAGTGTCGGTAGGCAAACTGTAAGTTAGTAATGAAACGTGCTCAGCGGTTAACTCAGTCACTGGGTGTACAAACTAAATTCTCAGTGTTCTCTTTTGGGTTCAGCACGACATAAATATGGTTTCAGCATATTCACGTGACATAAGCGAGTTTTTCAGTTTCACCCAACTTACTTTTGATCACGTAAGGACCAGAAAAACGCGCAGAGAGAGAGGATCCGGGAATAGGAAATAGCACTAGAACTTTATCTCCTGGCAGAAAATTACGTACAACTGCTTTTCGATCAAAATGCTTCTTCATTTTATTTTGTGAGAGAGACAGTGCTTCCTTCGCCACAGTACAAGCATTGTGCAAACGTTCACGAGTACGTGATACAAAATCGAGGATGTTTATCTTTGCAGATGAACAGTCACAGAGGAATTCCTCCTTTAACATCTTCAAAGGACCACGAACATTATGGCCAAACACGAGCTCTGGCCGTAACAAAAGTACATTTAAAATGTATTAAAAATACAATTTAAAGAAGTGCTATTAAATTACACTAAATGTACTTAAAATAGTTCCATTTTAACACAATTAAGTATATTAAAATATATTACTATTACATTAAAATTGAACTTAAATACATATAAAAGTACATTTAGTATACTTGAAGTTGTTCCAAAAAATAACACATTTAATACATAATTAATACAATACACTTAAAATACATTAAGTATATCAAAATAAGCACACTTTAAATATATTTCCTTTTCACCTGGGCTTTATCAACCATGTTAGTCCAAATGTGACCCATTAAACACTTCTCTGGCCAAAGATTCTTTGAACTTGAACTTTACAAAGATACTCAGAGACTCCTTCTAATCAGCCCTCGTCAGCCCTATAGTAGTTCAAATTTGACGTTTTTGAACATATATCTGGACAAAGAGTCCTTAAACTTTAACTTTCTATACATACTCCTGATGTTTCTTCAGACACACAATAGTCGACATTTGACCTATTGAAAATATTTCTGGAGCAATTGTCCTCAAAAGGGTGACACTATACATTCTCATATACTTCTGATGTTACATTAACCATACGGTAGTCCATTTATGACCTACTGAACACATCTCTGGCCAAAGAGTCATCAAATAGTAACTTAATATGCTTTCTCATGGACTTCTTTTGATGTTACAGTAAGATGTCCATATATTAGTTGCAATTTGGACCAATTGAACATCTGACCAAAGAGTCTTCAATCTTGGACTTTCTATACATACTCAGAGACTTGTTCTGATGTATTGTCATATTGTCCTGTCATCAGCCATACAGTAGTTCTAATATGACTGTTTAAACATATTTCTGGCCAAACTGTCATCAAATTTTAACTTACTATCCAATGCAATACAATCACACAGTGCAATGCAATACAACAGCAGATTGCATTGCAAATATCGTCAACGCACTTCAGATTGAGTTAGCTCTTGAATGCATTGCAATGCAATAAAGTGCATATTTCTAATTCTTCAATGCATAACGTTTGATCGTATGTGCAGTGCAATGGAACAGCAGATTGCATTGCAAATATCTGCATTGCATTGTTACTTTTATTGTTTATTCTTCAATGCACAACGCTTGGTAGTGTTCAGAAAAGCAGATTGCATTGCAAATATCGTCAATATACTTCATATTGAGTTAGTACTTGAATGCATTGCAATGCAACAAAGTGCTTATTAACTTATTTGTCATACTTTAAATGCACAACGCTTGATGTAAACAATGCAATGCAACAGCAGATTGTGTTCAAGCGATGCAACAGCATATTGCATTGCAAATATCTTCAATGCACTTCAGATTGAGTTAGTTCTTGAATGCATTGCAATGCAACAAAGCGCATATTACTCATATGTTATTCTTCAATGCACAGCGCTTGATAGTGTTCAAGCGATGCAACAGCAGATTGCATTGCAAATATCTTCAATGAACTTCAGATTGAGTTAGTTCTTAAATGCATTGCAATGCAACAACGTGCATATTACTCATATGTTATTCTTCAATGCACAACGCTTGATAGTGTTCAAATATTTTCAATGCACTTCAGATTGAGTTAGTTCTTGAATGCATTGCAATGCAACAAAGTGCATGTTACTTTTATTGTTATTCTTCAATGCACAACGCTTGGTAGTGTTCAGAATAGCAGATTGCATTGCAAATATCGTCAATATACTTCAGATTGAGTTAGTACTTGAATGCATTGCAATGCAACAAAGTGCATATTACTCATATGTTATTCTTCAATGCACAACGCTTGATAGTGTTCAAGCGATGTAACAGCAGATTGCATTGCAAATATCTTCAATGCACTTCAGATTGAGTTACTTCTTGAATGCATTGCAATTCAACAAATTGCATATTAACTTATTTGTCATACTTTCAATGCACAATGCTTGATATATGCAATGCAATGCAACAGCAGATTGCATTGCAAATATCTTCAATGCACTTCAGATTGATTTAGTTCTTGAATACATTGCAATGCAACAAAGTGCATATTACTCATATGTTATTCTTCAATGCACAACGCTTGATAGTGTTCAAGCGATGTAACAGCAGATTGCATTGCAAATATCTTCAATGCACTTCAGATTGAGTTACTTCTTGAATGCATTGCAATTCAACAAAGTGCATATTACTCATATGTTATTTTTTAATGCACAACGCTTGATAAAAGCAATGCAATGCAACAGCAGATTGCATTGCAAATATCTTCAATGCACTTCAGATTGAGTTAGTTCTTGAATGCATTGCAAGACAACAAAGTGCATGTTACTTTTATTGTTATTCTTCAATGCACAACGCTTGGTAGTGTTCAGAACAGCAGATTGCATTGCAATTATCGTCAATATACTTCAGATTGAGTTAGTACTTGAATGCATACAATAAAACAAAGTGCATATTACTTATTTGTCATACTTTCAATGCACAACGCTTGATATATGCAATGCAACAGCAGATTGCATTGCAAATATCTTCAATGCACTTCAGATTGAGTTAGTTCTTGAATGCTTTGCAATGCAACAAAGTGCATATTACTCATATGTTATTCTTCAATGCACAACGCTTGATAGTTTTCAAGCGATGCAACAGCAGATTGCATTGCAAATATCTTCAATGCACTTCAGATTGAGTTAGTTCTTGAATGCATTGCAATGCAACAAAGTGCATATTACTCATATGTTATTCTTCACAACGCTTGATAGTTTTCAATGCGATGCAACAGCTGATTGCATTGCAAATATCTTCAATGCACTTCAGATTGAGGCAGTTCTTGAATGCGTTGTAATGCAACAAAAGTGCATATTACTCATGTTATTCTTCAATGCACAACGCTTGATAGTGTTCAAACGATGCAACAGCAGATTGCATTGCAAATATCTTCAATGCACTTCAGATTGAGTTAGTTCTTAAATGCATTGCAATGCAACAAAGTGCATATTACTCATATGTTATTCTTCAATGCACAACTCTTGATAGTGTTCAAGCAATACAACAGCAGATTGCATTGCAAATATTTTCAATGCACTTCAGATTGTTAGTTCTTGAATGCATTGCAAGACAATAAAGTGCATATTACTCATATGTTATTCTTCAATGCACAACGCTTGAAAGTGTTCAAGCGCTGCAACAGCAGATTGCATTGCAAATATCTTCAATGCACTTCAGATTGAGTTAGTTCTCGAATGCATTTCAATGCAACAAAGTGCATATTACTCATATGTTATTCTTCAATGCACAACGCTTGATTGTATGTGCAAGCGGTCTGCAACAGCAGATTGCATGGCAAATATCTTCAATGAACTTCAGATTGAGTCAGTTCTTGAATGCATTGCAATGCAACAAAGTGCATATTACTTATTTGTCATACTTTCAATGCACAACGCTTGATATAAGCAATGCAATGCAAAAGCAGATTGCATTGCAAATATCTTCAATGCACTTCAGATTGAGTTAGTTCTTGAATGCATTGCAATGCAACAAAGTGCATATTACTCATATGTTATTCTTCAATGCACAACGCTTGATAGTTTTCAAGCGATGCAAAAGCTGATTAAATTGCAAATTTCGTCAACGCACTTCAGATTGAGTTAGCTCTTGAATGCATTGCAATGCAACAGAGTGCATGTTACTCTTATTGTTATTCTTCAATGCACAACGCTTGATTGTATGTGCAAGCGGTGCAACAGCAGATTGCATGGCAAATATCTTCAATGAACTTCAGATTGAGTTAGTTCTTGAATGCACTGCAAGACAACAAAGTGCATGTTAATTTTATTGTTATTCAAAGCACAACGCTTGGTAGTGTTCAGAACAGCAGATTGCATTGCAAAATATCTTCAATGCACTTCAGATTGAGTTAGTTCTTGAATGCATTGCAATGCAACAAAGTGCATATTACTTATGTTATTCTTCAATGCACAACGCTTGATAGTGTTCAAGCGATGCAACAGCAGATTGCATTGCAAATATCTTCAATGCACTTCAGATTGAGTTAGTTCTTGAATGCATTGCAATGCAACAAAGTGCATATTACTGGTACTCATATGTTATTTTTTAATGCACAACGCTTGATTGTATGTGCAAGCGGGTGCAACAGCAGATTGCATTGCAAATATTTTCAAAGCTCTTCGGAATGAGTTAGTTCTTGAATGCATTGCAATGCAACAAAGTTTATGTACTTATTCTTCAATGCACAACGCTTGGTCGTATGATCAATGCAATATAACAGCAGATTACATTGCAAATAGCGTCAACGCACTTCAGATTGAGTTAGATCTTGAATGCATTGCAATACAACAAAGTGCATATTTCTCATGTTATTCCTTCAATGCACAACGCTTGCAGATTGCATTGCAAATATTTTCAACGCATGACGGCAACAAGTGCATGTTGCTTTTATTGTTAACTTCAATGCATAACGCTTGATCGCAGATGCAAGCGGTGCAACAGCAGATTGCATTGTAAATACCTTCAACGCACTTAAGATTGAGTTAGTTCTTGAATGCATTGCAAGAAAACAAAGTGCAGGTTACTTTTATTGTTAATCTTCAATGCACAACGCTTGATAGTCTTCAGGACAGCAGATTGCATTGCAAATATCGTCAATATACTTCAGATTGAGTTAGTTCTTGAATGCATTGCAATGCAAAAAAAGTGCATATTACTCAAATGTTATTCTTTAATGCGCAACGCTTGATAGTGTTCAAGCGATAGTGTTCAACAGCAGATTGCATTGCAAATATCGTCAATATACTGCAGATTGAGTTAGTTCTTGAACGCATACAATGCTACAAAGTGCATATTACTTATTTGTCATACTTTCAATGCACAACGCTTGATATAAGCAATGCAATGCAAAAGCAGATTGCATTGCAAATATCTTCAATGCACTTCAGATCGAGTTAGTTCTTGAATGCATTGCAATGCAACAAAGTGCATATTACTTATGTTATTCTTCAATGCACAACGCTTGATAGTGTTCAAGCGATGCAACAGCAGATTGCATTGCAAATATCTTCAATGCACTTCAGATTGAGTTAGTTCTTGAATGCATTGCAATGCAACAAAGTGCATATTACTGGTACATTTAATACTGTGTTGTTAAATCATCACATTGTTTTTCTTTCACTTTGTTCTCATCTTGATAGTCAGTTAGAAAAGGTGTTTGTGGATCGAGTCAGTGGACTGCAGCACGGGGAGTCCGTCCCAAAGAAAAACAACAAGTTGGATGAGGAGGGTATGGAGGTGGCTGTGTGTCGACATGGTGTGCTTCTGAGAAGTCTCAACATGATGAGGGGGAGAAATATTTGCATATCCCATGTTTCTTCAAAAGGAGTTGACTCCAAGGAATGTGCAGTGCATGTGCACTGATGTAATATGCAAGTACTGGCCATACCTGCAGAGAGTTGTTAAAGATTGTCCAGAGCTCTCTCCTCTCCTGGAAATGAAGCCATTCCTGTCAGTGATGCATGCAAAGGCCCACTCTTGGAAATGTGAGGTAAACTGTTTTCCAGAAAATAAAAATACCAATTTGTGACTTCTGTATTTATTTTCAGTAATTGCTGCTTATATTCTAAAACACATTGTTGGGATTATTTTAACCCTGTTAAATATTTGATCCATGCACAAGATTAAGTGGGGTGGTCGAAACCAAGATGGAGCAGGCACCACCCTGGGTGAAGAGGTCGAACAAGTGAACAGCTTCTTGTCAAGAACTGCTATATGCAGCAAATACATGACCAAAGGAGGTAAGTGTATGCTGCAAACATACAATAATAAATAAGACAAGTTTCATTAATAGATTTTTTTAACACTAAAGATTTTTTTCATGTATTGTTTAGCTAGAACAGACATGTTCCCTATCAAGGGAACTCCCGCTGCGTTTACGCAATGGGAACACTTCCAAGTGTCTCGTCATGAAAGCACATGTATAATCAATCCAATGAATGAGCGGGACGTCAGGTGACGTCATAGACCAGGAAACTATAAATCACCCCTGAACGCAGAGCGTGACAGCTTCTGTTTCTTCAGCGAAGCGCTCTCTGTCCTTTGTCTGATTTATTGTTGTCTGTTACAAACACACTCAATATATATATATATTATGGCGAGCAAGCAAGATTTCAAGCGTTGTGTTACATCACGGGTGGGGACACACATCAGCTTTGTGTTGCTTGTTTGGGGAGTGGAGCATGCCCAGTCAGTTCTCGAGGGGAGCTGACTGTGAGCATTGCGAGCTGCTGTCCGTGAGGACGCTCCGCTCTCGCCGGGCGTTCTTTGAGGAGGACGGTTCGGTCCGCGCTCCCCGAGGTACGGGTCCCGCTGCTGCCGAGGCACAGCGGCGAAACGTATCTTGGGGGTTCGCAGATGGATCTAGCAGCGGGGTTTGAGACGGGCACCGCCCTATCTCAGCCTTTACCTGCTGGATCCAGTGTCTCTGCCCAGGGGGAAGCCCGCCCTGCGGTTTCTTCTCCCCGGGTTGAGGCACCAATGCCGCAGCTATCCAGTTCCGAGGAATTGGACGCTGTCAGTGTTGATACAGGGGATTATGAGTTTTCGCCAGCTCATACCTCTGGTGATGAGGAGCTTATGGAGGTTTTATCTCGCGCTGTAGCTAAATTAAATATTGACTGGCCAGCCGATGATTTTGAATGTGATTCTAAAAAGAGTTTACTAGATGATCGCTATTCTCCACACTGAGGTGTCGAAATCGTGGAATAAACCGGTATCTTTCAGAGTTTTTAATCCCCAAACATCTATTTATAGTAATGTTAAAGGTATTAAAGATTTTGGTTATGTGACAATGCCTCAGGCTGAAGAGACGCTTGCGAGCTATCTCTCTCCCGAGTCAGCGTCATCACTGAAAGCCCCGACATTACCCACTAAACCATTAAAAGCTACATCATCATTTGTGGGTAAAGCGTTTTCCGGCATCAGGTCAGGCAGCAGCGTGCTTGCATACAATGTCTATTTTGCAAGCTTATCAAGCCGACCTGCTGAGGGATATCGATCAAAGTGAGGAAGTTAGTGCTGACGCAATTCGAGAATTGCGTCGCGCGACAGATTTATCTCTCCGTGCCACCAAGGAGACGGCCAAATCAGTGGGCCGGTCTATGGCAGCCCTGGTGGCCACGGAGCGCCATTTATGGTTAAATCTTTCTGAAATCAAAGATAAAGATAGATCTGTTCTTCTGGACGCCCCGCTTTCTCCTACAAGTCTGTTCGGCGATGCTATAAATTGTGTCGTTGATAGGTTTCAAGAAACAAAAAAGCAATCTGCAGCGTTCCAGAAGTTTCTTCCTCGCCGATCTGATGCCCCCGAGACTGCTTTTCGCAAAAATCATTAAATCAGAGCAGCCTCGGCCGTCTACAGCACAGAGTGCAACAGAAACGTAGCGTCGCCGCTCGGGCTCCTCCACAACCTGGGGGGTCTGGGGTGGCGGTCGCAGGCCAGGCCATCTGGTGATAGGCAAGATCTGAGGACTGTCATATCTAAGAAGGCTTGGTCTAAGAAGAAGAAGTCCTGACGCCTATGGTGTCAAACTTCTGAGGGTGGGTCCCCTCCGGGGAGGGACGGTTTCGAGAAATCGTTCCTCCTCGGCGCCCTCTGGGGGGCGACTTTCTGAGGAAAGTCGCAGCGCTGCCACAATGGTTGTTCCCTGCCGGTTCACCGTTACAGGCCACCGTGGTGTCAGCGTCCCCATACGATCCTCCGAGGAGGGGCCGTGGAACGGTCAGTTCGGTTGTTCCCTGCCGTTTCAGGGCGCCGAAGTGACTGTTCAACCAAATCCAGAGGCCAGTCTCGAGAGACTGGTTCCCTTAGCGGAAATTTGCTTTCGGGGGGCGAAGCATACCAATATCGGGTTATTCCGTTCGGCCTAGGATTATCACAAAATGCGTGGATGCAGCTCTGGCTCCTCTGAGACTCCAGGGGCATTCGCATATTAAATTACATCGACGACTGGTTGATTCTAGCTCAATCCGAGCAGTTGGCAGTTCGGCATCGAGATGTCGTTCTGTCTCATATAAAGTTGTTGGGGTTACGGTTAAACGCCAAGAAAAGTGTGCTCCTCCCAGCTCAGAGGACCACTTATCTAGGGGTGGTGTGGGATTCGACAACCATGCAAGCACGATTGTCTCCAGCACGTATCTCTGCGATTCTCACAGCCGTAAAAAGAGTAAAACTAGGCCAGTCACACACTGTGAAACAGTTTCAGAGATTGTTGGGTCTCATGGCAGCTGCGTCCAACGTGATAACTTTTGGCCTTCTGTACATGAGACCCCCTGCAGTGGTGGCTCAGGATCAAGGGGTTTTCTCCGAGGGGGAAATCCTTTCCGCATGATCAAGGTCACGCGGCGCTGCCTACGTGCCTTGGTCATGTGGAAGAAGCCTTGGTTCCTCGCCCAGGGCCCAGTGTTGGGGGCTTCTTGTCGACGCTTAACGCTATCGACGGATGCATCCCTCACAGGATGGGGGGGCGGGTCATGAGTGGCCGCTCGGCGACGGGTCTTTGGCAGGACCATCAGCTCTCTTGGCACATAAATCGGCTAGAAATGATGGCGGTATTTCATGCTCTCAAATACTTCCTGCCGGACCTGAGAGGCCACCATGTGCTTGTCCGGTCAGACAACATGTCGGTGGTTTCTTACATCAACCATCAGGGGGGGTCTGAGGTCTCGTATACTGTGCAAACTGGCTCATCAGATCCTCTTATGGGCCCAGGGGAAATTGCTGTCTCTCAGGGCAGTTTATATTCCAGGGCATCTGAATGTGGGTGCAGATATCCTGTCGAGGCAGGGGCTGAGGTCCGGGGAGTGGAGACTTCACCCCGAAGTGGTGGAGCTCCTATGGGAGAACTTTGGTCGAGCAGAGATCGATCTTTTTGCATCGTACGATACAAACCCATTGTCCGCTGTGGTTCTCCCTCACTCATCCAGCTCCTCTCGGACTGGATGCCATGGTACAGGTGTGGCCGAGGTGTGGCCTTCCCCCCGGTATCAATGCTCCCGGGAGTTCTGGAGAGGGTTCGCCGGGAAGGGGCTCATCTATTGTTAGTAGCCCCGTATTGGCCGGCCCGAGTTTGGTTCTCGGATCTAGTGTCTCTTCTGGACGGCTCTCCATTGGAGATTCCTGTCAGGAGGGACCTGCTGTCCCAAGCAAGGGGCACAATATTTCACCCTCACCCAGAGTTGTGGAGACTGTGGGCTTGGCCTCTGAGGGGGCCCAGCTCATAGAATCCGGTCTCTCGACTGAGGTCGTGGAGACCATTCTGCAATCCAGAGCTCCCTCCACGAGAAAACTTTATGCTTTGAAATGGAAATTATTCTCTACCTGGTGTGGAGAACGTAATTTGGATCCTGTTAACTGCCCGGTTGGTACAGTTCTCGATTTCCTTCAAGACCGTTTCTCTGCTGGATTATCTCCTTCCACCTTAAAGGTGTACGTAGCAGCTATATCGGCATATCTCACCCCTCTGGGGGCTACTTCTCTGGGGAGAGATCCTTTGGTTACCGTTTTCTCCGTGGCACATTGAGGCTGAGGCCTGCACTGCACTCTAGAGCTCCGGCTTGGGATTTGGCCATTGTACTTGAGGGTCTGGCCCTGGCTCCCTTCGAGCCTATTGAAGAGGTTTCAGAAAAGTTCCTTACACTAAAAACTTTATTCCTTCTTGCCATTTCTTCAATTAAGAGAATTGGAGATTTGCAGGCCCTGTCGGTTGCTCCAACATGCCTAGAATTTTCACCTGGTATGGTTAAGACATTTCTTCACCCTAGGCCAGGTTACATTCCTAAAATACTGACTAATGTTGCAGGCCCAATTGTGCTGCAGGCCTTCTGTCCTCCACCTTTTAATACCCCAGATCAGGAAAGACTAAATCTGTTGTGTCCAGTTCGGGCTTTGGATGCCTACGTTCAAAGAGCTGCCCTGTGGCGTAGATCAGAGCAGTTATTTGTCTGCTTCGGTTCAACCAAGAAGGGTTGCCCTGCATCGAAACAGGGTAGTCGAGGCTATCTCACTTGCTTATCAAGCGGTCGGACAGCCTTCACCTTTGCCTGTCCGTGCTCATTCTACAAGGAGTATGGCTGCCTCTACGGCTTTGATTTCGGGAGTTTCCCTTCATGACGTTTGTAATGCGGCAGGCTGGTCCTCACCGCATACATTTGTCAAATTTTATGATTTAGACCTCTCCACTCCGGGGGCGAGGTTGCTCGCTTCTTAGTGTGCGCAGGACTCACACAGAACGGGCACTTGTAATTATGGCGTAGTGGGTATGGGGTTCCCATTGCGTAAACGCAGCGGGAGTTCCCTTGATAGGGAACGTCTCTGGTTACGTATGTAACCTTAGTTCCCTGAGAGGGAACGAAACGCTGCGTTCGCCTGCCATACTTCCTGCATGCCCTGATCGACTTGCTTCAGGTTTTTCAGAAGCTGTCACGCTCTGCGTTCAGGGGTGATTTATAGTTTCCTGGTCTATGACGTCACCTGACGTCCCGCTCATTCATTGGATTGATTATACATGTGCTTCATGACGAGACACTTGGAAGTGTTCCCATTGCGTAAACGCAGCGTTTCGTTCCCTCTCAGGGAACTAAGGTTACATACGTAACCAGAGACGATTACTATCCAGGCCATGGCATGGAACCAACGCAAAATTGAGAACCTTGCAAAAGTGCTGTCGCGAAGATTAATGATAGGTATATTTCTAAATTGCCCTTCTCTTTTACAGGTGAAAGCTATTTTTTAATTGTTTAATTATGTATATTGTAGTTTGTAGTGCAAACAAGTAGGTAAGTGGTATAGAACAAACACTAGAAAGTCAAAACTGAATTGTTACTTATAAAATTGTTTTATGCTGTTTTCCATGCCCATGTTCATTCATCATGTATGCATCTGTCAGTAGTTTGTATGTTTTAATAAATGCACTTAATGGTGTTTTGTTATTCATTAGACAAAAGCAAAAATTCAGGAGGAGTCCTTAAACCTTGATGCAATGAAGACCGATTTGGCAGTAACAGATGATGAACTTCAAGGCTGGATCAGTGAAATCAAGCAGTGGGCTGATACAGGTAATCATGTTTTAGATTACGTTAGCACTATACTTTTTTATTTTTATAATTTTTTACTTTTATAATTTTTTACTTTTCACTGACTTATCTACTGCATATCTTATCAATAATTTAGCAACAAGTGAGGAGAACACAGGCAGTCAACAGGGGCTGCAGAAGGTGATTGAGACACTTTATGTGAGCAACATGGCAGAGGAAGCAAAACCTTTACCGTCAAACAGGTTAGAGCACTTTAAACATTAAATCATTCTAAAGCTTTTAACAATTTCAACATTATTAGTAGATTGTTTTATAAAAGTGAGACCCTGGATAGCACTAAACTCAAGTGCCCCGGTTGCATAAAGCACCTTAAGTGAAAATTTCCCTTAAGTTCGCCCTTATGTTTCCCTTAAACCTAAGGGTGTTGCAGAAAAATACCCTTAAGTGTTACTTAACTGTTTTTTTAAGTGGAACGTCATAAACACTTAGAATTTCCCTTAAATGCTGTTTTTTCACTTAAATAATCCCTTAAAAAGCGTTAAGTGTTGCATAAAAACCCCTTAACGGTCATTTCCCTAAGTATAACTTAAGGTTTGGAAATCGTAACCTTAAGAGTAACGCGGACAAAAAATAAGACGACATGGCTGAATTTATGGAACCAGCTGAAGATAATTATGTGCCAAGAAGAATTTTTAGGGATAGGGAGAACCCTATTGTTGCATGAATACCGTTTTGATCGACGCGCAATATTTGACATCACTAACAAACTAGACGGCCACAGATCACAACCACTCTTTACCCGCGGTGTTACAACTGCTTACAGCACTGCGTTTTTTTTTGCAACTGGGAGTTTTCAGACGATAGTGGGAGATGTTTTCCACGTTCATAAATCGTCTGTCAGCAGAGTGGTTCACCGGGTTGCGGGGGCTATTTCCCGCTTGTGTTAGTGTTTTGCGTATCTATGGCAACAACAGACTTTTATAACGTGAATCCAGGATCGCTGTCGTGAAACACTTAAATGTTTCCCTTACCTAAGAGAATCGTTTAAGAGATTATATGCAACACCCTTAAGTTATTCTCTTAGGTAAGGGGAAATCGCCCCTTAAGTGTCATACTTAAGGGAAAAACTTAAGGTGCTTTATGCAACCGGGCAAAGAACTTTGGCCGTAGAAATAAATGTGTTATATATTTTTAAACATTCATTATGAGAAAGCATTATGCAAAATACATATTTAAATTCATACTTTTTTTTTTGTCTTTATATAACTTTTATTTTAGAAAAGTCTTAAATAGAACATATTATGGCATGCTTTTGTCTTTTTAGATGGAAACAAGAGAAGACACAAACTCCGCAGAAAAATTTTGGATGAAAAAGCCAAACTTAGTGCGGCTCTAGATGAATACAACAGGGCAGCACCTGAAAAACTGGAGTCAGCTGATGCAATTCTGGCATCTGAGAGTTATGCATGGCCATGGCTACTGGATGAACGTGGTATGTCTTGTTACTTAACTCTTATTAACTCTTGTTAATTCTGATATATGTATCGACCTATCTGCTTACAGTGGATATTGTTTATGCCTATTGCATCAACATTTGTCTCAGCTGTACCAAGTTATCACTTGCTCTGCAGCAGTGTAAAACATATCTAGTCCCCCAAGTACAAATACAGTAACTTACCCATCATAACTTATATCCATAATATCAATCAATATACTAAAAACTTATTTTGAAGGTTGTCATTAATGAAATGTAATACATTCACTAAAACTCATTTGTATCCATTAGAATTGTTTCTGTTTATACATGCAAGTGTCAAAATATTTGTTAAATAATTAATAATTTATATATTTAACAGACTTTGTACAAAGTAAATGGATACACTATTTCTTGCATTATTTGTTAAAACATCTTCACAGATAACCTTGTCACCAAAAAAAAAGGCCTTTGACCAACTGATGCTCCTGAATCGGCTTACCGAAGAGGAGTGCATTGTCCTAAAAGAGATAAAAAATCACTGGAAAAGCCTCAAAAGAGAACATTCTGTTTTAAATTATCATTCAAGCCATATTGCTACTGAAATTAAAAAGAACAGTAAGTACTACATAAATTCCTGTTCATCTTGTGTAAGCAATAATAACATCAATACAGTATATCAACAACATTATGCTCTTTAACTGAATCTGTGGTTCATAACTGCTGCTCTGTACTGGTGAATAAATTAATTGATGCTGTAAATTCAGCAGAACACTACTTCCTTAAAATTACATAATTCATTTTGTGGTTTTTGTGTTACTTGCAGAACAGGACTGTGGATTTTCTGAAAGTGGAATTCTAGGACTTCACTCTCTACTTATGAAAAGACTATACTACCTCAGAAGTCACATCTCCTCGGTTCGTCAGCTGTACAGGTCATTTACTAGACAATTGTGAGTTGAAAGAAGATGATTGCATGGATGAGGAGGATATCCAGTATGGTTTGGAGGATGAGGATGAGGATGAAGACGAAGAGGATTTTTTTTAGCGTCAACTTGTCCAGACTTCAAATCGATGCAACCCAGCAAACACAGTACAATGTGACGTCAGGAAGATGTTGGACTCCAACTAATCCAACGTCAGTCAGACTTTGGTTGAAAATGAAAGTCATGTTGACGTCTAAACCACTTTAAAAAGCCTTGAGAAAATTAGATCAGGTGATGTTGGCTGTTTATTGATGATTTAAAACCTGTTTTCTCTTATCATCATGTTTTGCTAGAATGTGGCTAACACATGATACCCTTAACACACCCTGAACATCAAGAAAATACTGTCATTTCATTTCATTAAATCTCTATTGTCTTTGTTACTTGATGAAACACTGACAATGTGTGCAAATATGTAATTACTACAGTTAAGTTCTTATGTTTGTATATTAAAATTCATAATTGACATTGTAAAACTCCTAGTATTACACTCACTATTGTTATTTTACTCAATTAAATAGCTTTTAAGTCGATGTATGAATGTGTGAGTGAATGGGTGAATGTTGTCACGGTTGATGGATTCACTGACTGTTCCTTGCGCTGTGTTTGTGTTGTGTGTATGTGGGTGCACGTGTGTGGGCGTGGTCGCTGATTATCCTCCCGGGGAATCAGCGACAGGTGTTACTCATTCCCAGTGACTACTTATACTCACCTCTTGCGTCTTGTGTTTGTCAGATCGTTGTTTGTGGATGTGTCTTGCCTGTTCCAGTTCCTCGTGTCCCAGTCTGGTCTTCTTTGGATGTTTGCCTCGTTCGTCGTTGTGTCTGTCTTCACGGAGGATTCGCTTCACTCTGACCGTGCTTCTCTGAGTTGTCCACGCAAGCCTGCGCTGCCAACGCTTCTGTTCCTGCACCTTGAGACTGAGTGTTCGTGTATCATCTTCATTGGACTGAGACTGGTTCCTGTCACCTTCACGTTTTCTGAGGCTGGCTCATCTTGTTGTTCAAATAAAGACCAGTTTTACTTGCACTTGCCTCCTCTGTTTACTTCCCGTAACAGAACGATCTGACCATCATGGAGGCAGCAAGTTCAGCCGACCTCGCGGACTATCTCTCACACAGCACGGCGAGGATGGACCAGCAGGAGGAGAATCTCGCCTCCACAGGTCGCGCAGTTCAGGCGTTGGTAGCGCAGGTGTCCGGGCTCACCCAGCAGATCCAACAACTGATCATGCCCGCTGCGCCCCACCCACCGCCGCCCCCACCCCCCGCTCCTCCCGCACCTAACCGTCCTCATGAACCCCGTTTACCGACGCCGGAGAATTATTCGGGTGAGCCTAACTACTGCAGAGCCTTTTTGACCAAATGCTCTATGTTTTTTGCCCTACAGCCCCAGACATTTAGTACGGAAGCGTCGAAGGTGGCGTTCGTACTTACCCTGCTGTCCGGGCGTGCGGCTCTGTGGGGGACGGCGGTGTGGGAAAATCATCGAACATGCTGTTCCTCGTTCGCGGCACTCTCGGAAGAGATGAAGAGGGTATTCGACCGAGCGGTCGCAGGGAAGGAAGCGGCTCGTCGACTCGCGGATATCTCTCAGGGGGAGAGATCGGTCGCTTGCCGCAGAGTGCCGCTGGAACGAGGAGGCGCAGTGGGATGTCTTCCTGCATGGGCTGGCTGACCGCATCCAACGCGAAATCTACGCCTTGGATCTACCTGAGGGTCTCAACGGATTGATTGACCTAGCTCTGCAAGTGGACGCTCGCCTGCATCGCCTGGAGCAGCGTAACCGTCCCCTTCCGATTCCCAGGGATTATGGATTCCCCCAGACCGGTGGTCGTGATGCGGTCAGCCCCACCAACGATCCGGAGCCCATGCAGGTGGGTCGAGCCCGGCTCTCCCGGGAGGAGAGGGAGAGAAGGAGATCCCGGGGATTATGTCTCTATTGCGGTGGTTCGGGACACGTTCTCAATAACTGCCCCGTAAAAGAGCGAGCCCGGCAGTAGAGAAGAGGATTCTGTCGGGCGGGGTCTCCATCCAGAAACCTCTTCCACCCTCCTTCCGGTGAGATTGCAGTGGGCAACTCAGACTCATCACTGCCAAGCCCTCATCGATTCCGGAGCAGAAGGTAATTTTATGGACTACACTCTAGCACACAAGCTTCAGATACCCACCATACCTCTCACCAACAAGATCTCGGTCAACGCACTCAATGGACAAGAATTACCCACCATATCTCACGCTACTGTTCAACTCACACTCATCACTTCTGGCAACCATTCTGAAGACCTGTCTTTTCTGCTCCTTGACTCTCCGACCATCCCTATTGTCCTCGGTCATCCCTGGCTCGTGCAACATAAACCCAGGGTTGACTGGGGACATAACTCCGTTTCTGCCTGGAGTACTGAATGTTATGCGTCTTGTTTAATGTCTGCTGGTTCGTCTCTGTCTAGTTTCTGTCTTGCAGGAGGAGCCGGTGAATTTAACAAACGTGCCCGCGGAGTACCTTGACCTGAAGGAAGTGTTCAGTAAGTCCAGAGCTGCTTCTCTTCCTCCGCATCGTCCCTATGACTGTGCTATAGATCTTCTGCCAGGTACGTCTCCGCCTAAGGGCAAGTTATACTCTCTTTCCATTCCCGAGAGGGAGGCCATGGAGAAATACATTTCTGATTCTCTGACATCCAGGTTCATTCGACCTTCCTCTTCTCCAGCGGGGGCGGGGTTCTTTTTTGTGGGAAAGAAGGACGGTTCCCTGCGACCGTGCATTGATTACCGGGGGGCTGAACAACATCACGGTAAAGAATACCTACCCTTTGCCGTTGATGTCTTCAGCCTTCGAGCGGTTGCAGGGAGCCTCTGTCTTCACAAAATTGGATCTACGTAATGCTTATCATTTGGTCCGCATCAGGAAGGGAGATGAATGGAAAACCGCTTTTAACACCCCCAGGGGGCATTTTGAATATTTGGTCATGCCTTTCGGGCTGTCCAACTCCCCAGCGGTTTTTCAGGCACTCGTCAATGACGTGCTGAGAGACATGGTAGACCAGTTCATATATGTCTACCTGGATGACATATTGATTTTTTCTTCGTCTCTCCAGGAACACGTTCAGCACGTCAGACGAGTGCTTCAAAGGTTGTTAGAGAATGGGCTTTTTGTCAAGGCGGAGAAATGCGCTTTTCATGCACAGTCTGTTCCTTTCTTAGGTCACATCGTCTCGTCGGAGGGATTGCGTATGGATCCCGACAAGATTAAGGCCGTGGTAGATTGGCCAAGTCCAGATTCCCGTAAGGCCCTACTGAGGTTTCTGGGGTTTGCCAATTTTTACCGACGTTTCATTCGTAATTTCGGCCAACTAGCCGCGCCTCTGACAGCCTTGACCTCCCCCAGGACGACGTTCAGGTGGTCCGATGCAGCCGAGGCTGCATTCGCTAACCTGAAGAGCCGCTTTGTTTCCGCTCCCATTTTGATAGCCCCTGATCCATCACGTCAGTTCGTGGTGGAGGTCGATGCGTCAGAGGTGGGGGTAGGTGCGGGTACTTTCCCAACGCTCTCCCTCAGACGACAGGATGCACCCTTGCGCTTTTTTTTCGCATCGCTTGTCGCCTACCGAACGTAATTTATGACATTGGTAACAGGGAGTTGTTGGCAGTCAAGCTAGCGTTGGAGGAATGGCGTCATTGGTTAGAAGGGTCGGGGGTACCTTTTATAGTCTGGACTGACCACAAGAACCTGGAATTCATTCAATCAGCTAAAAGACTCAACTCCAGGCAGGCTCGGTGGGCCCCTTTTTTTCGGTCGTTTTGATTTTACTCTCTCGTACCGCCCGGGTTCCAAAAACATCAAACCGATTCTTTATCTAGTATTTTTGATCCATCCGCACGCCCGTCTACTCCCGAGTGCATTTTACCCGAGACTCTATTCATCTCCACACTCATATGGGAGGTCGAATCGAAGGTCAAGACGGCCTTAGAAGGGGTAACGCCTCTGCCCGAGGGTCCACCGAATCGTTTATTTGTGCCGGAGGGGTTGCGGTCCGACGTCATTCAGTGGGGTCATTGTTCTATCGTGGCATGCCACCCAGGAGTTAACCGTACCAGTTTTTTGGTCAAGCAACGATTTTGGTGGCCGTTGATGGCTCGCGACATTCGGGATTTTGTTTTGGCTTGTTCGGTCTGTGCCACTGGTAAGACTTCCAATCGACCCCCAGATGGGGTTACTCCAAACCGCTGTCTGTCCCTTCGAGACCCTGGTCCCATATTTCGCTAGATTTTATCACCGCCCTCCCGCCCTCTCAAGGTTAAGACGGTTGTTTTGACCGTAGTGGACCGGTTCTCGAAGGCGGCTCATTTCATTCCCTTGGCCAAATTACCTTCTGCCAAGGAGACAGCGGTGACTGTCATAGATCACGTCTTTCGTCTACATGGGCCTCCCGACGGACGTGGTCTCTGACAGGGGACCCCAATTTGTGTCCAAATTCTGGCAAGAATTTTGTAAGTTACTGGGGGCCACTGTTAGTCTGTCCTCGGGTTACCATCCCCAGAGCAATGGTCAGACCGAGAGAGCCAACCAGGATTTGGAAAGAATGTTGCGATGTGTGGTGTCCAAGAATCCTTCCTCCTGGGGTCAACAGCTTTCTATGGTGGAGTACGCACACAACTCGTTACCAGTGTCATCCACGGGCCTATCACCGTTTCAGTGTAGTTTAGGGTACCAGCCACCTATGTTTTCCAGCCTGGATCCGAAGTCGCGGGTCCCCCTCCGCCCACGCCTTCGTCCAGAGGTGTCACCCGTACCTGGACCAGAGCCCGTGAGACTCTGCTCCAGGTAGGGCGCGCACCAAGGTTAAGGCCGATCGCCACCGGTCAAGACCTCCCGTCTACGTCGTCGGTTCCAAAGTGTGCTTTCTACTAAGAATATTCCTCTCCGTTCCGTCTCGAATAAGTTAGCTCCTAAATTCATTGGCCCGTTTCCTGTCACCAAAGTCATTAGTCCGGTGACAGTCCGACTCAAATTACATCCTGCGTACAGGAGAATTCATCCCGTGTTCCATGTGTCCAAATTAAAGCCCGTATTTTATTCTCCCATTAATCCGCCGGTCCCGGTTCCTCCACCGCCGCGACTCGTAGATGGGGAACCTACTTATTCGGTAAACCGTATTCTGGACTCGAGGCGGAGGGGGACGCGGATTTCAGTATCTGGTGGACTGGGAGGGTTACGGTCCGGAGGAGAGAAGTTGGGTCCCTGCTAGGACATTCTGGATCAGTCCCTTATTGATGATTACAATCAACAGGTAGGTTCTCCTGGGAGCTCCAGGAGGCGCTCCTAGGGGGAGGGGTACTGTCACGGTTGATGGATTCACTGACTGTTCCTTGCGCTGTGTTTGTGTTGTGTGTATGTGGGTGCACGTGTGTGGGCGTGGTCGCTGATTATCCTCCCGGGGAATCAGCGACAGGTGTTACTCATTCCCAGTGACTACTTATACTCACCTCTTGCGTCTTGTGTTTGTCAGATCGTTGTTTTGTGGATGTGTCTTGCCTGTTCCAGTTCCTCGTGTCCCAGTCTGGTCTTCTTTGGATGTTTGCCTCGTTCGTCGTTGTGTCTGTCTTCACGGAGGATTCGCTTCACTCTGACCGTGCTTCTCTGAGTTGTCCACGCAAGCCTGCGCTGCCAACGCTTCTGTTCCTGCACCTTGAGGACTGAGTGTTCGTGTATCATCTTCATTGGACTGAGACTGGTTCCTGTCACCTTCACGTTTTCTGAGGCTGGCTCATCTTGTTGTTCAAATAAAGACCAGTTTTACTTGCACTTGCCTCCTCTGTTTACTTCCCGTAACAAATGTGAGGCAAATTGTAAAGCGCTTTGGTGGCCATAGGTCTGTGAAAGCGCTATATACAGTAAATGCAGTCCATTTACCATTTATGAAATAGCTTTTTGATGTAAAAGAAAATATGTAATCTACAATTCATGACCCTCTGGACAATGTATTTCCCACATTTCATTGTATATTCATATTCTCTGTCTCAAATATAAATGACGTCTACAAAATGTAGATTTTAAAGTTTATATGTCTAAAAATGCAGGAGGGGGCAACATAAGCTTATTTCTACATCATGTTAAACACAAAAAGGGATTTATCATTTTAAATGTTTATATTTAATGGAAAGAAATATATTTAACCTGAAAAATTATATATATAAATGTGTGTGTGTATATATATATATATATATATATATATATTTGGTAACACTCAAATAAGGTTCGTTAGTTAACTAGATTAGTTGACATGAACTAATAATGAACTGCACGTATACAGCATTTATTAATCTTTGTTCCTGTTAATTTTAACATTTATTAATACTTTATTAAAATCTTGTTAACATTAGTTAATGCACTGTGAACTACATGAACAAACAATGAACAGCTCTATTTCTATTAACTAACGTTAACAAAGATGAACAAATACAGTAACAAATGTATTGCTCATGTTTAGTAAATGTTAGTTAATACATTAAATAATGAACCTTATTGTAAAGTGTTACCATATATATACATTTATCATGTGTTATACATTTATATAATTCTATGTTATAGAAACCAGAAACCTATAAGTTCATATAAAGCCGGTAGATCCTGTCAAAAATGACCATATATGGATAAGGAAGTGTGGCGTCACAGTTAAACTGGGTTGTCATTGGTTGCCCAGCACAGGCATGACTCTCTCTTGTTGGATTGTCTTTAAACCACTTTTAAAAAGCGCTTCGTGCTGCAAAGTACGGTTTGCTGTTATTATTACGTCAATAATATGGTCGGTTAACAATAATGCGTTATGTTTAAGGAAATTATCCCTTTACCGAGATCCTAACCCTAACGGTCCCTACACACCGGACGCAAATAGCGCGTCAGGCGCGAGTGATTTCAATGTTAAGTCAAGGCATTCACTAAAGTACGGCATTCACTAAAGTACAGGGGTTTCAGTACCGCGACGCACGCGGGGCGTATCCGAGGGTGTGGCCGTCAAGTCAAGTCAAGTCAAGTCATCTTTATTTATATAGCGCTTTTTACAATACAGATTGTATCAAAGCAGCTTCACAGTGATAACATGAAAATAATACAAAAAACAATTTCATCATCGTCCACCTTTAAGGCAGATCTATAATATTGTTGAATATTAAATGTCCCCAACTAAGCAAGCCAGAAGGTAAGGCAACAGCGGCAAGGAACCAAAACTCCATCAGGTGACAGAAGGGAGAAAAAAACCTTGGGAGAACCCAGGCTCAGTCGGGGGCCAGTTCTCCTCTGGCCAATGAGTGAACAGTGTATGAAGTTCAGATTGAATCAGAGTATTTGTCCAGTTCTGGTTGGTTGAAGTCGGAGTGGAGAGGAGGAGAGACTGGTTGACACTTCAGGTCAGCGGCGTCGTCGTCGTGTCCTGGCGCTGGTCCTTCATCAGATCTGGATACGGCCTGGTTCCGGTGGACATCAGTAAACCTCGGAATAGACAGAGAGACTAATATTAGCGTAGACGCCATCCTTCTTATGATGTACCAAGTACATCAGGATTACGGGAAGTGTTCCCGGTCCCGGCTGTTCTAAACTATGCAGCCTAATTATATAAGTCTATGATGTGTTATGTGTATGCTAGGCCGAAGAGATGTGTTTTTAGTCTAGATTTGAACTGACAGAGTGTGTCTGCTTCCCGGACAATGGTAGGAAGACTGTTTTGGTGCTAAGTAAGAAAAGGATCTACCGCCAGCAGTCGATTTTGATATTCTAGGTATTATTAACTGACCGGAATTTTGAGATCGCAGTAGACGTGAAGGACTATAATGCGTTAAGAGCTCGCTCAAGTACTGCGGAGCTAAACCATTTAGTGCTTTGTAAGTGATCAGCAATATTTTAAAATTTATACGATGTTTAATAGGCAGCCAATGCAGTGTTGACAGAACGGGGCTAATATGGTCATACTTCCTGGTTCTAGTAAGAACTCGAGCTGCTGCGTTTTGAACTAGCTGTAGTTTGTTTATTAAGCGTGCAGGGCAACCACCCAGTAGAGCATTACAATAATCTAGCCTTGAGGTCATAAATGCATGAACTAATTGTTCTGCATTATTTATTGAGAGCATATGACGTAATTTAGATATATTTTTAAGATGGAAGAAAGCGGTTTTACAGATACTAGACACATGACTTTCAAATGAAAGATTGGTATCAAAGAGCACACCCAGGTTCCTAACCGACGACGAAGACTTAACAGAGCAGCCATCAAGTGTTAGACAGTACTCTAGGTTATTACGTGTGGAAGTTTTTTGTCCAATAATTAGAATCTCTGTTTTTTCTGAATTTAGTAGTAGGAAATTACTAGTCATCCAATTTTTTATATCAGCTATGCATTCCGTTAATTTTGTGAATTGGTAGGTTTCGTTAGGTTTTGAAGAAATATACAGCTGAGTATCGTCGGCATAACAGTGAAAGCTAATTCCATGTTTCCTAATGATATCTCCTAATGGTAGCATATACAGAGTGAACAGCAGCGGTCCTAGTACTGAGCCTTGTGGTTCGCCATACTGAACTTGTGATTGATAAGACATCTCTTCATTTACTGCTACAAACTGATAACGGTCAGATAAGTATGATTTAAACCATGCTAGTGCAATTCCACTAATGCCAACATAATGTTCGAGTCTATTTAAAAGGATGTTGTGGTCAATGGTGTCAAATGCAGCACTAAGATCCAGTAATACTAATAGAGAGATACAACCACGATCGGATGATAAGAGCAAATCATTTGTGACTCTAACTAGAGCTGTCTCGGTACTATGGTACGGTCTAAAACCGGACTGAAAATCCTCGCAGATATCATTTCTTTCAAGAAAAGAACACAGTTGTGAGGATACTGCTTTTTCTAATATCTTTGACAGAAATGGCAGATTAGAGATCGGCCTGTAATTGACTAGTTTTGTAGGATCAAGTTGCTGTTTTTTAACAAGCGGTTTAATCATAGCTAGCTTAAAGGTTTTTGGTACGTATCCTAGAGACAAAGATGAATTAATGATATTAAGAAGAGGATCTATGACATCTGGAAGCATCTCTTTCAGCAGCTTAGTCGGTATAGGGTCTAACATGCACGTTGTCGATTTAGATGATTTGACGAGTTTGCAAAATTCTTCCTCCCCTATAGCAATGAATGAATCAAATTTTCCCTCAGGGAGACTACAATGCACTTCCTGATGCGATACTGTATTAGACGGTTGCATAGTTATAATTTTGTCCCTGATATTATCGATCTTATAAGTGAAGAAGTTCATAAAGTCATTACTGCTGTGTTTCTTGGAAGCTTCTGGGCTTGAAGCTTTCTTTTTCGTTAGTTTAGCCACTGTTTCAAATAAATACCTAGGATTATGTTTATTTTCTTCTAATAGGGTTGAAAAATAAGCAGATCTAGCAGCTTTTAAGGCCTCTCTGTAAGCAATCGAGCTCTCCTTCCATAAAATCCGAAACACCTCTAGTTTTGTTTTCTTCCAGTTGCGCTCCATTTTTCTGGCTGCTCTCTTAAGTGTGTGCTCGTTGTGCCACGGCGTTGGACTATGTTCTTTAATCTTCTTTAAGCGCAGCGGAGCAACTGTGTCTAAAGTGCTGGAAAAGAGAGAGTTAAAAGTTTCTGTTGCAATATCAAGTTCTTCTAAGCTATCCGGGATGCTGAGCTGATGAAACTGATTAGGAAGATTATTGATAAAGCAATCTTTAGTGGCAGAAGTGATCGGTCTAACATATTTATAACACGGAGTCGGCTTTGCAGCCTTGGCTAAATGTAATTTACACGAGACTAGATAGTGATCTGAGATGTCATCGCTCTGCTGCAGTATTTCAACGGCATCAACATCTATTCCATGTGATAGTTTTAGATCTAGAGTATGATTACGACAATGAGTCGGTCCTGACACGTGTTGTCTAACTCCAATTGAATTTATAATGTCTTTAAATGCCAATCCCAATGCATCTATTTCATTATCTATGTGTATATTAAAGTCACCAACAATTAGTACTTTATCTGCAGCCAATACTAATTCTGATAGCCGTCACACCCCTTTCCAAAAAAAGAAATAATAATTTGCAGGTCAGCGCACATGCGCAGAGTAGAGTTCCTTCTTCCCGCGGGCTTTTCAAATTAGAGACAGAACTGGTGGACGATGAAGAGCAAACTGATAAACATTAAAGTCCCTGTAAAGTCAAAATTAAGTATGTGTTCTGAGTTTGTCATATCACAGGAAAATGTGTTTTTAGCCACTCAGCCAAATTTGAATGATCAAAAAAGCCGGCAAGTACATACAATAAGCTATCAAAATCTTGAAAAAATGAGCAGTGGTCTCTGCTCTCAAACGCTGGGGGCGTGTCCGCCGGCTGCGCTGAAACCTGTCTGACTGACATCCAACTTCTCGAGTGACTTTATGCATGAAAGACTCGGTCTCTTTTGTGGTCGGAAGGGACTGCTTTGTGAACGGATAGTAGTTTAAATTACTTGGCTAAGGAATCATATTGATCATATAAATAAAAAAATAAAAAAAATCACGTTAGAGGGTTGCAGAATTTAGTACTTACTGTGGACTACCTACTATAATTATAACATAAGCACACAAGGCAGCCTACCCTCATTGGTGGGCACGCACTGCCGAGGATGGCACAGTTGTCGGCGCGACGGGAGGATGACGGCCGAGGCGGGAGATAGTCTGTTCGGCCCCATTCAACAGTAACAGCGGATTATCAGAGCATCCCAGTTGTCTCCGACGAAAGTTTATAAAACTATCCCGTGTAAAATGATCACTACAGAGGCGGGTTTTGGTGGTGATCCTCAGCTCTACATCAAGGTGGCTCTTCACAACATTCATCCACCTCTTCTTGATGTGATCGTTTTAAGGAAATTTAAATAAGGACACCGATCTGTTTCGTAGCCTACATGATCGCATCCAGGTAGTAGCCTACGCATTTCCGTGACGAAGGCATAGCTAACTAGCAAACTGTAGGCTGTAGTAATAATAATAACGTTACTGACAATAACTCGCGATTGAGCGCCAAACTGATGCGAATGTGCTCTATTTATATTGTTAGGGAGGAGAACGGCAGGGGCTCCAGTACGTCATCAAGTAGGGGCGGGGCCAGGAGCTCAGGGGCTCCAGTGCGTCATCGAGCCCCCGTTTTAGCCCCGCTCAAAAAATCCGAAAAATAGCAATGGTGAAAAACTGTTTAACGGTCTAACTCCATAATTCAGTACTTCGCAGTTCACAGTCTTTGTAATATGTTTTAGCAATACATTTCTAACATTTATAATGTGTTTAGATTTTTTTTTTAGAATTGCCTTTACAGGGACTTTAAACGGCAATGGACAATCAAGGACAAAACAGCGAAATCGGTAACTGTTTATTACGTTTTATTATGATCAAGAGGCAGACGAATTTGTAAAAAATACGGTAGGATTCTAATGTAAGGAGAGATACCTGTCCTAACTGAATTACCAGCCCGGTCTCACCCCAAAACGTCACATACTGACGCGTCTTGACCATTCGGCAACATACGACGAAAAAGGTACCCTTTAACGTCCATATGAGACGCAGACATAAGCGCACCAGCAGCGCCTTCTAGCGGTACCCTACCGCATACCTAAACCCAACCATTCCCGAATCGTCACATATGGACGTTAAAGGGTACCTTTTTCGTCGTATGTTGCCGAATGGTCAAGACGCGTCAGTATGTGACGTTTTGGGGTGAGACTGTGTTAGAATTACATGTGCATCAAATACCTGTGTGTGTTTACAGGGGCTTCGTGTGTGATACCTGTCCCAACTGAATTACATGTGCATCAAATACCTGTGTGTGTTTACAGGGGCTTCATACGAGATACCTGTCCCAACTGAATTACATGTGCATCAAATACCTGTGTGTGTTTACAGGGGCTTGATGTGAGATACCTGTCCTAACTGAATTACATGTGCATCAAATACCTGTGTGTGTTTACAGGGGCTTCATGTGTGATACCTGTCCCAACTGAATTACATGTGCATCAAATACCTGTGTGTGTTTACAGGGGCTTCGTGTGAGATACCTGTCCCAACTGAATTACATGTGCACCAGACACCTGTGTGTGTTTACAGGGGCTTCGTGTGAGATACCTGTCCCAACTGAATTACATGTGCACCAGACACCTGTGTGTGTTTACAGGGGCTTCGTGTGAGATACCTGTCCCAACTGAATTACATGTGCATCAAAAACCTGTGTGTGTTTACAGGGGCTTCATGTGTGATACCTGTCCCAACTGAATTACATGTGCATCAAATACCTGTGTGTGTTTACAGGGGCTTCGTGTGAGATACCTGTCCCAACTGAATTACATGTGCATCAAATACCTGTGTGTGTTTACAGGGGCTTCGTGTGAGATACCTGTCCCAACTGAATTACATATGCATCAAATACCTGTGTGTGTTTACAGGGGCTTCATACGAGATACCTGTCCTAACTGAATTACATGTGCATCAAATACCTGTGTGTGTTTTCAGGGGCTTCATATGAGATACCTGTCCCAACTGAATTACATGTGCATCAAATACCTGTGTGTGTTTACAGGGGCTTCGTGTGAGATACCTGTCCCAACTGAATTACATGTGCATCAGACACCTGTGTGTGTTTACAGGGGCTTCGTGTGAGATACCTGTCCCAACTGAATTACATGTGCATCAAACACCTGTGTGTGTTTACAGGGGCTTTGTGTGAGATACCTGTCCCAAATGAATTACATGTGCATCAGACACCTGTGTGTGTTTACAGGGGCTTCGTGTGAGATACCTGTCCCAACTGAATTACATGTGCATCAGACACCTGTGTGTTTACAGGGGCTTCATACGAGATACCTGTCCCAACTGAATTACATGTGCATCAGACACCTGTGTGTGTTTACAGGGGCTTGATGTGAGATACCTGTCCTAACTGAATTACATGTGCATCAAATACCTGTGTGTGTTTACAGGGGCTTCATGTGTGATACCTGTCCCAACTGAATTACATGTGCATCAAATACCTGTGTGTGTTTACAGGGGCTTCGTGTGAGATACCTGTCCCAACTGAATTACATGTGCACCAGACACCTGTGTGTGTTTACAGGGGCTTCGTGTGAGATACCTGTCCCAACTGAATTACATGTGCACCAGACACCTGTGTGTGTTTACAGGGGCTTCGTGTGAGATACCTGTCCCAACTGAATTACATGTGCATCAAAAACCTGTGTGTGTTTACAGGGGCTTCATGTGTGATACCTGTCCCAACTGAATTACATGTGCATCAAATACCTGTGTGTGTTTACAGGGGCTTCGTGTGAGATACCTGTCCCAACTGAATTACATGTGCATCAAATACCTGTGTGTGTTTACAGGGGCTTCGTGTGAGATACCTGTCCCAACTGAATTACATATGCATCAAATACCTGTGTGTGTTTACAGGGGCTTCATACGAGATACCTGTCCTAACTGAATTACATGTGCATCAAATACCTGTGTGTGTTTTCAGGGGCTTCATATGAGATACCTGTCCCAACTGAATTACATGTGCATCAAATACCTGTGTGTGTTTACAGGGGCTTCGTGTGAGATACCTGTCCCAACTGAATTACATGTGCATCAGACACCTGTGTGTGTTTACAGGGGCTTCGTGTGAGATACCTGTCCCAACTGAATTACATGTGCATCAAACACCTGTGTGTGTTTACAGGGGCTTTGTGTGAGATACCTGTCCCAAATGAATTACATGTGCATCAGACACCTGTGTGTGTTTACAGGGGCTTCGTGTGAGATACCTGTCCCAACTGAATTACATGTGCATCAGACACCTGTGTGTTTACAGGGGCTTCATACGAGATACCTGTCCCAACTGAATTACATGTGCATCAGACACCTGTGTGTGTTTACAGGGGCTTCATACGAGATACCTGTCCTAACTGAATTACATGTGCATCAAATACCTGTGTGTGTTTACAGGGGCTTCATGTGAGATACCTGTCCTAACTGAATTACATGTGCATCAAATACCTGTGTGTGTTTACAGGGGCTTCATGTGTGATACCTGTCCCAACTGAATTACATGTGCATCAAATACCTGTGTGTGTTTACAGGGGCTTCATGTGAGATACCTGTCCCAACTGAATTACATGTGCATCAGACACCTGTGTGTGTTTACAGGGGCTTCGTGTGAGATACCTGTCCCAACTGAATTACATGTGCACCAGACACCTGTGTGTGTTTACAGGAGCTTCGTGTGAGATACCTGTCCCAACTGAATTACATGTGCATCAAATACCTGTGTGTGTTTACAGGGGCTTCGTGTGAGATACCTGTCCCAACTGAATTACATGTGCATCAAATACCTGTGTGTGTTTACAGGGGCTTCATGTGTGATACCTGTCCCAACTGAATTACATGTGCATCAAATACCTGTGTGTGTTTTCAGGGGCTTCATATGAGATACCTGTCCCAACTGAATTACATGTGCATCAGACACCTGTGTGTGTTTACAGGGGCTTCGTGTGAGATACCTGTCCCAACTGAATTACATGTGCATCAGACACCTGTGTGTGTTTACAGGGGCTTCGTGTGAGATACCTGTCCCAACTGAATTACATGTGCATCAGACACCTGTGTGTGTTTACAGGGGCTTCGTGTGAGATACCTGTCCCAACTGAATTACATGTGCATCAGACACCTGTGTGTGTTTACAGGGGCTTTGTGTGAGATACCTGTCCCAACTGAATTACATGTGCATCAGACACCTGTGTGTGTTTACAGGGGCTTCGTGTGAGATACCTGTCCCAACTGAATTACATGTGCATGGCATCAGACACCTGTGTGTGTTTACAGGGGCTTCGTGTGAGATACCTGTCCCAACTGAATTACATGTGCATCAGACACCTGTGTGTGTTTACAGGGGCTTCATACGAGATACCTGTCCTAACTGAATTACATGTGCATCAAATACCTGTGTGTGTTTACAGGGGCTTCATGTGAGATACCTATCCTAACTGAATTACATGTGCATCAAATACCTGTGTGTGTTTACAGGGGCTTCATGTGTGATACCTGTCCCAACTGAATTACATGTGCATCAAATACCTGTGTGTGTTTACAGGGGCTTCATGTGAGATACCTGTCCCAACTGAATTACATGTGCATCAGACACCTGTGTGTGTTTACAGGGGCTTTGTGTGAGATACCTGTCCCAACTGAATTACATGTGCACCAGACACCTGTGTGTGTTTACAGGGGCTTCGTGTGAGATACCTGTCCCAACTGAATTACATGTGCATCAAATACCTGTGTGTGTTTACAGGGGCTTCGTGTGAGATACCTGTCCCAACTGAATTACATGTGCATCAAATACCTGTGTGTGTTTACAGGGGCTTCATGTGTGATACCTGTCCCAACTGAATTACATGTGCATCAAATACCTGTGTGTGTTTACAGGGGCTTCGTGTGAGATACCTGTCCCAACTGAATTACATGTGCATCAAATACCTGTGTGTGTATACAGGGGCTTCGTGTGAGATACCTGTCCCAACTGAATTACATGTGCATCAAATACCTGTGTGTGTTTACAGGGGCTTCATACGAGATACCTGTCCTAACTGAATTACATGTGCATCAAACACCTGTGTGTGTTTACAGGGGCTTCATATGAGATACCTGTCCCAACTGAATTACATGTGCATCAGACACCTGTGTGTGTTTACAGGGGCTTCGTGTGAGATACCTGTCCCAACTGAATTACATGTGCATCAGACACCTGTGTGTGTTTACAGGGGCTTCGTGTGAGATACCTGTCCCAACTGAATTACATGTGCATCAGACACCTGTGTGTGTTTACAGGGGCTTCGTGTGAGATACCTGTCCCAACTGAATTACATGTGCATCAGACACCTGTGTGTGTTTACAGGGGCTTCGTGTGAGATACCTGTCCCAACTGAATTACATGTGCATCAGACACCTGTGTGTGTTTACAGGGGCTTCGTGTGAGATACCTGTCCCAACTGAATTACATGTGCATCAAATACCTGTGTGTGTTTACAGGGGCTTCGTGTGAGATACCTGTCCCAACTGAATTACATGTGCATCAAATACCTGTGTGTGTTTACAGGGGCTTCATACGAGATACCTGTCCTAACTGAATTACATGTGCATCAAACACCTGTGTGTGTTTTCAGGGGCTTCATATGAGATACCTGTCCCAACTGAATTACATGTGCATCAGACACCTGTGTGTGTTTACAGGGGCTTCGTGTGAGATACCTGTCCCAACTGAATTACATGTGCATCAGACACCTGTGTGTGTTTACAGGGGCTTCGTGTGAGATACCTGTCCCAACTGAATTACATGTGCATCAGACACCTGTGTGTGTTTACAGGGGCTTCGTGTGAGATACCTGTCCCAACTGAATTACATGTGCATCAGACACCTGTGTGTGTTTACAGGGGCTTCGTGTGAGATACCTGTCCCAACTGAATTACATGTGCATCAGACACCTGTGTGTGTTTACAGGGGCTTCATGTGTGATACCTGTCCCAACTGAATTACATGTGCATCAGACACCTGTGTGTGTTTACAGGGGCTTCGTGTGAGATACCTGTCCCAACTGAATTACATGTGCATCAAATACCTGTGTGTGTTTACAGGGGCTTCATGTGTGATACCTGTCCCAACTGAATCACATGTGCATCAAATACCTGTGTGTGTTTACAGGGGCTTCGTGTGTGATACCTGTCCCAACTGAATTACATGTGCATCAGACACCTGTGTGTGTTTACAGGGGCTTCATGTGTGATACCTGTCCCAACTGAATTACATGTGCATCAAATACCTGTGTGTGTTTACAGGGGCTTCATATGAGATACCTGTCCCAACTGAATTACATGTGCATCAAATACCTGTGTGTGTTTACAGGGGCTTCATGTGTGATACCTGTCCCAACTGAATTACATGTGCATCAGACACCTGTGTGTGTTTACAGGGGCTTCATGTGTGCATATGAATTTATCTAAATCAACATTCTATGATCTAAATAGAATGAATAAACAATAAAGAAGGACAAATGTAGACTAAAGTACTAAACTAAATATTACTCTGTTTCCCACCAGACTGGCTTCCGTCATCTTTTCACATATGTTCATCTTCAGAAGAGTACATCACAGGCATAGTTTCTTCAGAAGAAGACCTGAAACTTCTTTTGGAAAGCCACAAACGGGCAACTGGCACATCTTACACTGTTTGGTAATTTATCAGTTTCTAAATGAACTGCATGTTTATTTGTTTGATTGTTTATTTATGACCTCATGGAAAGTATTGCTACGAAGAACATTTGTTGCGTTTAATAGACATGCACTTAAGACAGCTACTTTCATTAAACAAATTAATTATGTTTTCTCATAATTGAAATATGAACAAGTAAAAGGGAATGTGCTATGCAAAGTACTAAATGCCTTTTTCTTTTATTTACTTACTGGTGACAGGTCGGATGACAGTCAAAAAAAGCAAAAAGTGACACCCCGATTTCTATGGAAAGTGGAAGATTATTCAAAATGCATTCCTCTCTCTGTGAAAAGAAGAGTGATATATGCTTGCCAGCATGGAAAAAACTACAAAAAGGCACCAAAAACAGAGGAGTTGGTAGGTTCTAAAGTCTGCACACATTTTCATGAACTTAATATATGTTGTATGAGTGGCAAAATATACTCATGAAACGGCCAATTCAAGTCCTTGATTCTGATTGGTTGAGCTGCGTTCAAAGCCGCTGTGTTACTTGATAAACCATACACCTGTGACCTAATTACATAAGTATTTCTGCTGCACTCAGTGTATGAAAATAAATATGTTTATGGACTAACCTTTGTATAAAAGCAATAAGCCCTGTGAAGTGCCCCTTAGCTTTTCTAAATTCTCTGTAAAACACTGCTTCATTGGGCTTATTATTGCTTTAATTTACTTCTAGACAAAATTGTAGGCATAACTATTTTTTATTATTACTACTATTTTTTTCCCTGGCCCTAGAAATGTAATCTAGAAATAATTTGTCTTTCAATCTGCAGCACACAGAACATGAATATATCAGCAGAAGAAGATTTCACATTCAAAGCAGCAAGAAAGTTGATTGCCCAGCAAAATTATATGTCAGATATATATTAAGGTAAATTTGACTGTCATGACTCATTTAAATGCACTCATTTAAAATGTATAACTTTATTACCATTATAAAGGTAATGGTGAAAAGAGAGCACTCTTTAGTTCTGTCTCATGTAAGGGTGTTGCAACATAATACATGGGACTATTATTGACATATTTTTCAGACAGATACGTATTATGGTATGTTGTTCTTGACAGATATGACAACTTTGCTGTTGGAGACAAAAGTTCTAGGAGTGAAAAACAAGCAGCTATAAAGAGGCTTCTGGAGTCAATAAAAGAGAACCCCACTGCCACTTCTGAAGTAATTCATGTCAAAATACCTTTGGCAGAAGCACACAAAAAGCACAACATTTCAGAAAACTGTCATTTCTCAAATAAGATCCATCACGAGGTGCGTGACAAAATACATGAATATGTTTCACTTGGAATGACCTCTGTCCCTTTCCTGAAGAAGGTTCTGAAAACCTTTGTCCAGAAAGAGCTTTCAGGCATGGGAAGTGTTCTACCACACCCACAGGACCCATCGTACTACCCATCAAGCCATGTTATTCAAAATCATGTGCATCAGGCCTTACTTGCTGGAAAATACTCTGGCTTTGATCAACTGCAACTGGAAAAGAAAATTGATGAATGGAAATTAACAGATTCAGATGCCCAATTTTTCTTTAGGCAGTGCACAGAGAACTACAGAGATCAGACAGAAATACACATTGAAGTGAATGCACAAAGAAATGGATTTCCAGTCACCGAAGACTCCGAGGAAGATTTTGAGGATAAACACACACCGGAGATGACCACATCACAAGAAACATTCTTGTTTATTCATCAAAACAAACAATAGCAGCATTTACTTGAGCGTTATGGAGATATGGTCCTACTTGATGCCACTTACAGAACCACCAAATATGCATTGCCCCTGTTTCTGGTGGTTGTTCGGACTAATGTTGGCTACAAACCGGTTGCTGAGTTTATATGTGAAAACGAGACAACCACAGCGATAGCTGAAGCTCTAAACATCCTGAAACAGTGGAACCTGCATTGGGAGCCAAAGTACTTCATGCTTGATTATTCACAACAGGAATATCAAGCTCTGGACCATACATTTCCAAATGCACAGAAGAATTTATGCTCATTCCATCGTGAGCAAGCTTGGATACGATGGACAAGACAAGGTACAGTCCAGCTGATACCAGAATTCCATTATAGTCTTTGGTTTTCATTATAATCCTGGATATGTGATAATGTATATGTGTGTTTTTTAATTTATTTTAATTTATTTTTACTTTTCATTAGAAGTAAACAATACAGCCTTAGATTTACATTTCAGTTTTTCTAAAACATCTTTCAAAGTACTTTCAGTAATGTATTACTTTGTTTTCTTAGTTTCATTTATTTACATTTCATTTGTACTGTAAATTAGTCATCTGAAACATAGGTAATTCCTATTTTTACAGTGTTTAATATCCCATATACTCTCTTTCTGGCAGCCAAGAACAAGTTGTCCCACTCTGAGCAAAGTGAACTACTTGGCCACCTGCGTGAGATAGCTAGTGCCCCAAGTGAATCATCTTGTGATAAGGAGGTTGACAGACTCAAGGAGAGCAAGGTTTACAAGAAGTCATTTGAAGTCAGACATTATGTTGATACAAGGTGGCTATGTATTCGGGAGGTGAGGTACTGCACTGGACATGTTCCGTGTTCAACTGTTGTACAGTACATTTAGATTGGTATAAAAGGGACAGGCCAGCATTTAGTTTTCTTTGAAATTATTACGCCCTGTCAACACCAGACAGACACAACAAAAGCAAGTCATCATCATCACTGATTCAGTCTACACTTGATTATGGTAGTTGCGCTGAGTTGAGGAAATGGATGCCTCAATCTATTTTGCGCACTGTCTAGGACAGGGATAGGCAACACACCTGCCTGTATCTATTCTAGTAATCCTGAAAACATTGATTGCCTAGTTCAGGTGTGTTTAATTAGGGTTGGAGCTAAACTCTGCAGGACAGTGGCCCTCCAGGACCGGAGTTCATCCCAGAACAGTTGCTATCATACAGTAGACTCAACTTCATCTACAGTAGTGAATGCAAAACATACAATCCAGATGTGCCAACGTTCCTAAGAGACAAACCCAGGAGTTTTGTCAAACATTGCTTAAACAGTATCCAAGCAGCTTCCATCTATTCAAAAGAGCATGTTGAGGTACTTGGAAATGAATCTTTCAAGGTAAAGAGTGAGACAACCTCTGCATGGTACAGAGTAGAACTTGGTGACTCTGAAAGGTACCCATCTTGTGAATGTGTCCTCTTCAAAAAAACGTTCTTACCATGCAAGCATTTCTTCGCTGTTTTTAGTCACTCTAACAAAACATGGGGAGACCTTAGCCCAGTCTATTGTCGAAGCCCATATATAACTCTGGATTTCAGTGTTGCTCTAACCAATCCACCAATCACTGAGAACAGCACTCAAGAAGACTTCTCTAGTGACTTTTGTCCTCTTCCTTACCCAAGGAAACAGACACACAACAGTGAGCCACAGTCAACTGGTGTAGGAGCTGATCAGCAGCGCTTACGCGAAGAGCTCAAACATTTACATGATGTATGTGCACTGACAAGGAGGCAATTCAGAATGCATCTTGTGTTGTTCATGAGCTTTGTGAAACACTCAAATCCAGTTTACCTAAGGATAATGGCCTGGTTCTCCAGCAGCAAGAGGCTGTCAAGCAAAACCTTCGGGCTTTACCAAGTCGCTGTAAGAAGGCCAAACAAAAAACTGGCAGAAAACGCAAAATGAGAGCGATGGCAGTTGCAAATGAAGGTTTGTTATATTACAATTAAATAGAGGAGGTTTTTTTATACACCTTGATCTTGGTGTAGCAATACTGTGCTACACAATCAGTGTTTGCCAAAGGGGTTATTTTTGTAAATGATGTACTATTTTCTTTCCTGTTTCGTTTTGTTGACCTATGACTTGTCTTGGCATTTGGCAACCTTTTAATAGTTCATTATTGAAAAGGTCTCTATGTGCTATAAATATGCTGTGTTTTGTAGCAACATTGACAGCTGCTTTTCAAATTAATGAATCGTGATTCTCTAATACACTTCATTCGTTGTCTGAACAGACAAGAGAGCTGTCTCTTTCCAACATTCCTCACAGCAAGTTACGCACACACGTAATATGACACCCAACGTTTTCAGAGAGGAGCACACACACACACAAGAGACTTTTCTTCAAACGAATCATATTTAAAACATTACCAAATGCATTCTGTGTTGCCATTTATATGTCATGACAGGTTTTGGTATTTAATGTAAGTTTTAATGTGTGCTAATCAAACTCTAAAGGCTTCTAATCTGTATATTTTATGTAACTCTGTATCCCTATAATCTAAATCGGAAGTGTTTGATGTCTCTGTAATTCTCTAAATCTAACGGAGTTGAATCTCGATAATAGACTGTAATGGTATGATTATTTCGATATGAATTCTTTCCAGTCATAGAAATGACTAGTCCCGGAGCTCTGTCATAAACTACACAGACTGGGGTCTTGACAAGACAAAGAAAGTTCCCGCTTTCGAAATGCTGAAGGCTATTGGCTGATCACGCCGAACGAAGGCGTGACCCATACAGTCTTTAAAAAGAAAGCCAGACCTCCTCCTCCCTCTCTCGTGTCCTGCCTTCGTCTGCTCATCATGTGAAGTCCGCGATCGATTCCTCTCTGGAGTCCGTCTCTTTTTATTTCCTTTATAAAGTTTCTTTTGTTTCATTTTCAAATTCTCCTGGGTTCGTTTCCACCTACGAGTCTAACGAACGAAGCCTGAATTCCTTCAGTAACATATCACTTCCACAAGAGGCCTTCTTCAAAACTCGCGCCCTGTCCGAGGAGACACGAGCGCACGCACTCTGCTCCGAGGAGGCCACACGCAGGCTGTTCTCAGACACATTACGCACACACGGCCTTTTGCAAGTATCAAACTCTAACGAGTTTTAATGTTTTAAGGTTCGATGCATTGATGGCTCTTGAAGGTCTGTGATTTTTGCTGTTCTATGGCCACTCGTGACCATTCTCTCTCTCTCTACAACCTCCGCGCGTGTTCGGCCGCGCGCGCCCCCATTCTCTCATTCTCTCACTCTCTCTCTCTCTCTCTCTCTCTCTCCAACTCTCCTTCTCTCATCTAATATCCGTTTTGTCTTGTTTGTTAACTGTAAGTACATAGACGTATGTAGTACTATATTCTATATTCCATAGTTTTGCATTTATTAAAACAATATATTCAACTGTGTCTGTGAAAAATGCTTGTGTAAAAATACAAACGTCAATGAGGTTCACGACCCGAGCTACCAGCTCTTATTATTTACTACATTAAGTAGTTTTAATTTTATAAACACAGGAAAATTAATGTTCACGGCCAGAAAGTTAATATTTCTTGGAGTTTATAAGAAAGGATAGCTTTATTGAGAGATTGATCATTTAATCTGACGGTTGGTCGCTGGACGAACACCGATTTGATAATTGCATTAATTTCCCTTAAGGATTATCTCATCATCGATCTGAAATGAGATTATTGATATATGAATGAGGAATTATAATTCGTTGTGATTGATTATTCATATATTCATATAATCCACTTTCACTTTCGACAATTTAATGTAACTGTAATATGCAAAATATTAATCATATTCATGATTAGTTATTAAAATTCCCTATGGATCATTTGAGCTAATTCATACGGACCCAGAGTCCGAAGCATAAGGCATTTACATTACAGTTTTCTATATGCTTTCTTTTTATTCTTTCATATTCTGTTCATTTCCCCATCAGGTGATGGCAATTTCCATAAAAAGACTAAAAAGACAGAGATGGACAAAGACTTGCTTCAGGCAATATACAGTTACTTTACTATTAATTAATCTGCTATTAATTGCATGAAATGTTAAGTTGTTTGTGATTTTCTCTTCAGTCATCATGTGGTGTGGAGGTCTCTGTGGAAGAAACCAGGAAAGCATCCACACTGAAACACGCTGGCAATCTTGTGAACCATAGTGAAAACTTACCTAGGTTAACAAAGGTGAGAATATGATTGTGAAATAAAATGTTCTGTCAATAACATCTGTCCACTAAGCAAATTCTTTGACCTTGTTTATATGTACGTTGCATTTTTTTTTAGGACATGGCATCAGAGGTGAGACATATTCTGGAACAAGATGACCCAAACATGGTGATAAGCACAGCTTTCAAACTATGCATTAGACAGAGGGACCTGGCAACGCTGGAGGAGGGTTCCTGGCTCAATGACATGGTAAGAGTGTAAGTGAACATACAGTAAGATTTCTAATCTTACTGTATGTTCACTTACCCTTGTTCACAGTCTTATTTTGCTTTTTATTGTGCAATAAATATATTTAAAAAAATAGGATAAATGATACTAATAACATTGTAGCTAATAATCGTTGTTTTTTATGTGTATATATATATATATATATCTATATATATCTATATATATCTCACTGTTTTGCTTGTTTGCATTAAAGGGATAGTTCACTTTGAAATTAAATTTTGATATGTTTTAGCTTACCTGAAGTGCATCCAAGATGTAGATGTCTTTGTCTCCACAGGAGTTTCAATTTTGATATTTTTAGGTCAAACCGTTGTTGTCTGTCAGTCATATAATGGAGGTCTATGGGTACAGACTCCAAGAGCATGCACAGAGACGTCCAAATTAAACAATTCCCCATCGTTAGTGCACATTGATGGCCTAAGACACGAAACGAGCGGTTTGTGTGAGAAAACGAACAGTATTTATATAGTTTTAATCTATTTCAATCTATTTTAATCTTTAGTTGCACTAAAGGCACCGAGGTGGCGGTGCCACCGGCTTGGGCCCTCCATCGCTGCTTGCAGCTATATTTATTTATATATATATATATATATATATATATATATATATATATATATATATATATATATATATATATATATATAAATAAATTCCCATCAAATCACATTCAAACCAAAATATCTGACTTCCTGTTGGTCGGAGCTAATGACTGTAAATTAGAAAGTTGTCCAGCTCGGGGAGATAAATATAAATACCGATTTTTGTTACTGTAGGTAAAACTAATACCCCATTTTTGACTAAAGGTGGCGCTACTGAGCCCCTTACCACGCCCGTTTCTGAAACTTTGCACAAGTGTACTAGGCAATAAATTTAAAGTGTCTGTCGAGTTTCATGCAATTTCAAGCATGTTAAGAGTCTCAAAAACTTTAAAAAAGAATATTAAAGTTTGATGCGTTGCCATGGCAACAGTATTTAAGATATCAATAATCCTTTCACAGGTCTACATCTGCCGTGTGTTTACAGTATACACATAAAGTTTGAAGCAAATCGGGTAAAAATAAGAGGGTGATTTTAAAGCATTTTGAAAGTGACACACTTCCTGCTGCCAGTTGGTGGCGCTATAAACTTTGACTCACAATAGTCACATCCATGTGATCGGCCTCTTACAGCGAACACACTGCTGAAGTTTCATCCAGATCAATTAATGTATGAGGATGTTATAACACACTTCCTGTTTCCAATATTCGCCATAAATTCATTTCCTTGCCACGGCCAAACCGTTCGAGATATCAAAAATCCCCCTGGCAATTTTTCATCCTCCATGTCTTGACTTCATGCACACCGAGTTTCGTGGTGATTGGTTGAATTTTCTAGGAGGAGTATTTTAAATTCCATTGCATGTTTTTTTTAAACTACGCCAAATAGCCGACTTCCTGTTGGGCTGGGGTAAAAAGTCAGAGCACGAAGGATATATGAACCGATGAGATCTATAAGTGTACCGAGTTTCATATTATTTCATGCAAGCGTGTTTGATTTATGGACAAAGTTTTCGGACCGCGTTCCAGGGGGCGCTGCCACGCCCGGGTACCAGCTTTAGTCCGGCTCTAATGGCCGCGGGTTCTGACATTTGTGCAAAGTTTCAAGAGTTTTTGAGCACGTTAAGGCCCCCAAAAGCCTTTTCAAGGCTTGGGCCCTAAAAAGCCTGCTGCTTTGAGGCTTCCAGATGGACCATCGGCCGAATGAGAACCAACGTATGCATACCACAATATAATAAGTTATACAAATATTCTTATTCAAATAACTGTTTTGTTATACTTACTTGGAATTTTGTTTCTAGGCAATTCCCAAACAGACAAATGGAAATGACTGTGGGGTTTTTATCTGCAAATATGCAGACTTCCTTTCTCAAGGAAAGCCACTTACTTTCAGACAGGTACATGACCAAGCTACAATATTTATTTCTCACAAACCTGATTCTTAACACTTGTTTGACTTTTATCAATAACCATATCTTATGGGATCAAATTCCCGCCAAATATATAGCGGTCACGTATAAAAAAATAATAAGCGTGAATCAAAAATTTAAAAACACATGTAAAAATATATTGCATAAACTGAAAAAAAAAAAAGCAAAATGATCAGAATAGCAAACAACGTGGTCACGGATCAAAATATAATAAGCGTGAATCAAGAAATAACAAGCATGAATAAAAACTTTAAACACATTAAAAGTAATTTTGCACAAAACTTAAACTTATGGTCATGCTTTCTTAAAAAGTATGTTTTCCTTGGTTTTATTACTGTGTACTTTGTGCTTTCTTGCATTTTCTGCTCATATTTTACTCTTTTGTACGCTTGTGCTGTTTTTCTCTTCGCTCTTCTTTCTATGTTCTGCGCTTGCTTTCCCAAATGTTGCAGTTCGAGTTTCATGTAAATTAGCGCGGGCTTAAGCGTCACCATTGGTCCACTAGTTCTAGATTGACAGCTACTCCTCTAGCCAATCAATCGAAGAGGGGAGTTGACGTTACACCAATAGAGAGCCTAAGTCCCGCCCCTCCACTTCCGGCTCATGGGACCTTACTTCGGAAAAAATATACATGGTAGTCAATGGCGAGAGACAACTTATCTTTTTATTCCGTCTGAACTGTGCCCTGAATTACACATATGATGTTTGTCAATTTAAAAGATAATTATGAAAGTAAAAAAAGTCGCAGTTTGTCATACAACAGAAGAGTAACATTTAGTTGTATGTGAAAATCGCTCAATGAACTACATTCTCTCGTCTCGCACTATATACGTCACCAACATGGCTGTCACCTTGGCGCGTTTCATCTCGTTCTTCCAGAACGAGGAAAAAAGTATTAAAAGGGGTGAAAATCATTACAAGTCGGGTCATGTTGAGAGCTGCAGCTATGCAAAAGGAGACTTGGTCGGTCTTGTAAGAGCCAGTATGCGGGACCGGCGGTACAAGGTTTCGGTGAGTGTTAAACAGATGTAACGTTAATGTCAGCTGTAATGCTAACGCTAAGTGATATACTAATGCTCAAACTACGAGTTTAGGGAGATCAGCATAATTTCAATATAAACATTAATGACAAAGTTGTCATTACACAATGATGTGCAAATCATCATGCCTAATCATTCTAGTAATTGTGCAGTTAATTCCTATCCCATACTGTATTTTCAGAAAGTTTTGGAATATATCCTCTCCTGAAATTGGTTAATGTTAATATTTGGTTACATTTTATAATAACTGCACGCTATTAATCATTAGTTAACCATTAGTGAACAGTTAATTCATCCTTTATAAAGCATTAATATTCATTAATAAGCTTTATTAATGAATTAATTCTTTACTAATGCTTAATTAATGACTGATAGCGTGCAGTTATTATAAAGTATTACCAAATAATTTAATGAGAAGGCATATATCGACATATTAAGATTTTGTTAACATCTGCCTTGTAAATATATTTTTTGCTATATTAACACTTGGTACATATATCCTGCCCATTCATGTTTTGCTGCTAATTAGCCTAAATGTATTACAGAATTCTAAGAAATGGTATGCTATTTTATTTTTACAGGTCTGCATGGGAGATGATGGTACTATTATTAGCTCTGCCTGTGATTGTGCACGGGGAGAGTTTAAATGTAGCCATGCTGCAGCATTGGTCATTTTCGCCATGTGGGAGATCAGTTCAACTGATGTGGAGTGCCAGTGGAAGAAGCCTCAGTCTTCCAAAGTCATCCAGCCGGTGTCTGAGCTTTACCCACAGCGTGAGGCAACATACAACCCCCTGGCCAGAGACATCACCTCTGAGGATGTGGACTGGTTCAGGACTGCGTTGAGGGGCACACAGTGTGGCATGGCATGGATGTTGTCACCTGAGCCAGAGACACGGCTTCAACATCAGGTCAATCTCACTGTGCCGGAGCTGGTGAAGGAGCATGGGGGTCGCGGGCTTGAGGCAATTCTTGCTTCAATGCGACTCACAAAGGATCAGCAAGCTGCCATCCAGACAGCCACCGTGGGACAGCGGCTAAATCCCCAGTGGCAGTTGCACAGGCAGGGAATACTGACAGCCAGCAATTTTGGTGCTGTGCTGTTGTCACGGCGCTCATCGACTCCATGCCCATCCCTCATGAAAAGGGTGCTTGGGGGGAACAACCTGGATGGAGTAATGGCTGTCAACTGGGGTGTCGTGAACGAGGCTGAAGGGGTGAGAGCTTTTGAGCAGGCCTGTCAGCTGGAGGTGCTCGAGTCTGGTCTCTTTGTGAGTGAGTCAGGTATCCTAGGAGCATCACCCGATGGACTTGTGGAGCCATCTGCCCTGTTGGAAGTTAAGTGTCCACACAGCCAGAGGAACATGACCATTACAGAGGCAGTCCAGTCATCATCTTTCTGTCTACGTATGGAGGGTGGATCATACGTCTTGAAAGAGGATCACCCATACTGGCACCAGGTCCAAGGACAGCTCTACATCACTGCCCGTGAGTTATGTTACTTTGTGGTATGGACCACAAAGGAAGCAATCATCCTGTCCATCCTCAAAGACCCTGCCTGGTGTGGAAATCTCCTCCTCCTGGAGAACTTCTACACCCAATACATGCTCCCAGTGTTGGCCAGTAGAGAGGAGGACATGTAAATATGTAAATGTGTAAATAGTTGATTTTTTTTTATAGAATCAGTTCTTTTTTTACAAGTTCCAAGTTCTTTGGGAGACACTGGATCAGCGTTCCTGTCGCGTTTCCTGTCAGTACCTGTTAAAAAAACAGGGAAGCTAATGATCCATTACAAATTTTAAATCTTTGCCTTAACCGTATTAGGATTTTAATAAACCTTACTCATTTTTAAACAGAACATTATGAACACAACATTTATGAATTACAACAATTATGAAAGAAATTAAATACAAAGTAGTCATTGCACAGATGATTTTTTAGTTATTGTACATTTTAGTGATGATTGGAATTAGAACAAGAACAGATTAGCTAATCAACAACAAGGGTGCTGATAATTTCCTTAATTAGTGGATTTTGCAAATTTACCAAGGCACAACAGAGTTGCACCAGCACATTGGCAGAGTTCCGGAGGTGCGAAGGGATCAGGTCCAGAATCCTGAACTCCTTCAGCCTGGCATTCGCCCTCTCAACATGGATGCGGTTCTTTGCAATCTCCTTCGTTGCCTTCACTTCACTCTCTGTGAACCTTCCCTTATTGAGAAAGGGTGGTATGTTCACTATGACACCTGCAGGCACAATGTCAGAGATCAGGAACCCCTTATCTGCCAGTATTAGATCACCAGCAACTAGGTGAGCCAGAATGCCAGACTGCTGCACAATGAACCTGTCAGACGCAGAGCCTGGAAAGAGTTGGCTGCAAAAATTAATGACACCATTCGGGGCAACAGAGATCAGTACTTTGAATGAGTGCATCCCCCTGTATGTGGAGTATGTCAGTTTAGCTTGGTCCATCTGACTGGGGGCAGCTATATGGATGTCGGTGCAGTCCACAATCATGCGGCAGTTAAAAGCGGAGGACTGGAATGAAGCAGGCATGCTCCCTTGATTTTTTTGGCGACTTGGCACAGTGGACATCATCGCCTGAAACAGCACCTTGTGGAGCAGATGTATCATGGTGTTCACCACATTACTGACTGTTGCAGTACTGCACTGAAACAGCTGTGCAAGGTGCAGGTGTGGATAGTCCTGGCGGACTTTCATCAAGGCCATGAAAACCTGGTCTTCCAGCAGGATGCCCTCCACTTTCCATCCTGCAAAATACACAATGGAGCCCTCAAAGCGCTCCACCAACCCTGCCACTCTTTTAAACATGGCCATATCTGGAAGCCCTGTTTCCATCCTTATGACCTCATCTGTCAGCCATGCTACAGAGTATCTGCCTGACCTTTTTACCTCAACAGGCTCAGACTGCAAGCTGTTATATCCTGCCTCATCTTCACAACTGGGTCCAGACTGCTCACTCGAGGGTCCGGGTTCGGTGTCTGCAGGCTCAAGCACTTTGGCATAGCTGTGGTCGATGGACTTGCTTGTTGAGGGTAAGCTGACTGTGCTACACTTTGTCCATTTAAACAAACTTGGCCCTTTGTCTTTCCCATGAGGGAAATGGCAGCTGCAAATTCTACTATTAGCATCTGGCTCCCTGTCTGCTCGTCTGCAATGAGAAAATTATATAATGAATACCCTGGAGCACACCTCCAGCTAGCCTGTTTATAGACACTATAGAATCAATTCTTAATGCGCATGTAAACGCCATCAGCGTTTACCACAGGTTTGCATTTAAAGTCTGTTCCTTAAAGGGTTACTACACTTTAAAATTCTGTCATCATATACTCACCCTCATGTTGTTTCAAACCTGTGTGAATTTCTTTCTTCTGGTGAACGGAAAGGAAGATATTTAGAAGAATGTCAGCTTCCATAGTATATATTTTTTCCATAGTGTATATATATTATTTTACCAGAAACTGTCTGGTTACTGACATTCTTCTAAATATCTTCCTTTCTGTTCAGCAGAAGAACGAAATTCATACAGTTATACAATTATTTTTAAAACACCGGCAAAGATCGCTTACCCTCATCTTCTTCTTCCAGTGTGCGTGCGCAGTTCAGTTTCGTTGACAACTAGATGCTATATTCATTTTTTTGTATGATGAGCAAATACCATATTCACAAAGCAAGATACCTTAAATTCAAACATAACAGCAAAGTATTTGCTTATGATTTACAGTTACTATTGTCACCACTATAAAACATCCTGTATTATATGACAAATTTCATATTGTAATTGTAAAATATATATTTTTCCTTTTCTCTGTATCCCCAAGTTCATTGTTCTGTATGAATGTTCATTGTTCACATCACAATGCTTAACCCGATAATCCTTTTAAATTTTCTCTTACAGGAACTTCCCTTCCCCCCTAATTCTTCAATAAACCTTTGATTGCATGGAATTCACATCTTCTGTGTAGTGCTTTTGGAACCTGGGTGTCTATTTGGGTACTTGCCTTAGCATTCCCAGGGTGGCACAGTGTTAACTCCGTTTTAGCCCCTCTTACTGTTGTAGCCACATATTGAATGCTAAGTAATACACTTTAAACTTTATTGAATGTTAGTATATCCTGTATATCTGCTAATGCATTTGGCGAATAAAGTGATTCTTATCTTAACACATATTGGTTGTAGACTCAGAATAATTACAACTTCACTTTAATTTTTCTTTATTTGTAATTACATACAAATAAGAGCATCGATGGTCAAGCAGGACATGCAGAACAGGGTGTGCCGATGGACCTGGGAAAAGAAGAATAAAGAACCATTATTCACACGATTTCAAAACAAGATGCCACTCTTACACTTTTTGTAAATGTGTAAAGATGGTTTCAGATGACTGTGTGAATGTGCGACATTACAAGTGTCTGTGGGTTGCTGTTTGTGTGTCAGCAGATTTACAAATTAGGCTAAATAATTTGAAAAAAAAAAGACAAAGGTAAGTTCAACACTATAAATAATTCCTCCCTATCAGACTTGTTAATTTACTCTCTCACTAATTATCAAACTACCTTGCCAAAAAAAGGAGACTGACTCACCATCACAATGAAAATCGTTGTCCAGAAGAATTACATGCATGGCTGGCTTCCTGCCTTTCGATTCTCCCTGAACTGCCTGATCTTTTTAATATTCAATGTTCACACAACTTTACGGAAGCGTATAGCTTTCAAACTATACTCTGTTTTAAGTGAAGTAACTTTTCAGTGAATTTTAAGTGAGTTAATTATTTCAGAATTACGAGATCATTTGAGGGATCTCATCATTAACTCGTTAATTAAGAACAGCAAAAACTCTTTCCATGAAAAATTATCTTGTAATTCTGAGATAATTAACTCGTTAATTCGATTTTTTTCCTCAATTGAATGCAATACGCTTCCGTACAACTTAACACAATATCGTATATTTCAGAATGATCACACTGGTGTGGCAGTAACAAGCGTTCACTAACGTTAAATACTTACCAAACTCTTCCTAACTTCATGCCTGCTCTCACTGTTATTGTGAGTAATTAAAATGACATGACTAAATTAACGCGGCAATCCTAGCTAACGTTCATTGCTTGCTACTAGCTAGGTAACTCAGCTATAATTCACGCAGATAATATATCTCACCTGATGCGTTTAATCCAATGACTCCTGGTCCTTTCATCACCCGGAAGCGAAACAACGAGCAAGATCCGTTGCTCGTATGTGTGCAGTCTGGTACAAAACACACAGGCATGACAGCGTAACATTACGATTACCGTATAACATAAAACTATAGAAAATATGACAGACGTTAGCTTCATTCATTGAGAGAAAAGGTATGACGTCACATGTGTGCGCCTTTTGGGTTTGTGGTCTCTGTAATTACGTATTTTCACAGTCTTATAACTCAACAGTTGTATGACAAACTGCGACTTTTTTTACTTTCATAATTATCTTTTAAATGGACAAACATCATATGTGTAAATCAGGGCACAGTTCAGACGGAATAAAAAGATAAGTTGTCCTCTCGCCATTGACTACCATACAATATTTTTCCGAATTAAGGTCCCATGGTGGACCACCGGAAGGGGCGGGACTTAGGCTCTCTATGCGACTCGTGGCTACTGATGCTTATGTAGGAGTACAATTTCTTCAATTGCATTATAATATACTAAAATGTTATTTTTCTAATACTTTTATATACTGTTCAATTTCTTATTTGTGCTTTGTTATGTGCATTTATTAAATTAATTATTTTCGCTTGGCATACCAGCGTGATTAAGTCACCGCACACTTCAGTGGGTGGTGCGCGCCCGTGATGCACTTCATTCTGAGTAAATTTAACAACAAAGAAGCACTGCTTCCAGGGGAAGACGGCTAAAGCTATCTGAACTCTGCACATAAATAATTAAATTCATCTTTTTTGAGATACATGAGAATGTTAATGTGCACACTTGTAATTGGTGTTAAACAATATTACTTGGCTCATGATGTCAATATAAGGCTGCTGTAAGTAAAACATCCTGGAGTTATGAAACATTACAATTCGTTGCAAAAACTAAAACGGCCATTGTCTGAAGACTTTAGGACTTTGACCTAGCTGTCACCGCTACGCATTGCCTACCTTTTTTATGAACCTCGCCAAATTTGACCAGATTATTGAAAATGATTGTGTTACAGAGAAGATACAGACACCAGTTGAATTTAATACAGTGATTTATTACAAACGTATTGTGTTTACTTACATCTACATAATTGCATATTACTTAAGGATTAATGTTTTAAATATAGCTTAACATTTGAATACAGCAACATCTCCATCAGCGATAGGTAACGTTGTTTCTAGAGTGCCGCTGTCCTGCAGAGTTTAGCGTCAACTCCGATTAAAAACCTCACCTGTCTTAAATATCCTACAGACGATGATTAGCTGGTTCAGGTGTGTTTGATTAGGGTTGGAGGAGCTACTCTGCACCCAGGACCGACATTACCCATCCTTGTTATTGATTAAATATGAAAGTAAAACGGCCAGTAGATGGTGGCAAAACTCGACGCTCGTGGTGCCAGGTCCAGTGCATTAGAGGTGAATGATGGATCATCAGACAGGCATAACTGTAACAGGTCGTCGTCAGGATGATGAAGTTAACGATATCATATTGCCAGGATACGTATACCGGCAACAGGTTGAGTTGCAGGCACACATGCAGTTTAAAGGTGTCCCTGCCACGGAAATTTTTTTTGCCAACTGAGTTGATGCTGGTCGTCTTCTCCTGTATAGAGAGCCTAAGTCCCGCCCCTCCGCTTCCGGCTCATGGGACCTTATTTCGTAAAATATATGTATGGTAGTCAATGGCGAGAGACAAATTATCTTTTTATTCCGTCCGAACTGTGCCCTGAATTACACATATGATGTTTGTCAATTTAAACAATAATTATTAAAGTCAAGAAAGTCGCAGTTTGTCATAAAACAGAAGAGTAACGTTTAGTTTTATGTGGAAATCGCTCAATGAACTACATCTCTCGTCTCGCACTATACGTTACCCGTTGCTCGTGTGGTGTGCGGTCTGGTACAACACACTCCGGCATGACGGCGTAACGCTACGATTATAACGTAAGACTATAGAAAAAAATGACAGACGTTAGCTTCAGTAAAGTTAGCTTCAGTAAAGTTAGCTTCATTCATTGAGAGAAAAGGTTATGACGTCACATGTGCGCCTTTTGGGTTTGTAGTCTTTGTAATTACGTATTTTCACAGTCTTATATCTCAACAGTTTTGACATCAAACTGCGACTTTCTTGACTTTAAAATGTATCTTTTAAATTGACAGACATCATATGTGTAATTCAGGGCACAATTCAAACGAGATCAAAATATTGGTTGTCTCTCGACATTGACTACCATACAATATTTTTCCGAAATAAGGTCCCATGGTGATCCACCGGAAGGGGAGGGACTTAGGCTCTCTATAACGTTTATATACTGTCTATGTGTATAAACAAGTAAGCAGCATCAGTAGCCACGAGTCGCATTGGTGTGACGTCAACTCCCCTCTTTGATTGATTGGCTAGAGGAGTAGCTGTCAATCTAGAACTAGTGGACCAATGGTGACGCTTAAGCCCGCCCTAATTTACATGAAACTCGAACTGCAACATTTGGGAAAGCAAGCGCAGAACATAGAAAGAAGAGCGAAGAGTACAAAAGAGTAAAATATGCGCAGAAATATTTTTGTACCACAAGCGTACAAAAGAGTAAAATATGAGCAGAAAATGCAAGAAAGCACACAGGAAAAACCAAGGAAAACATACTTTTTAAGAAAGCATGACCATAAGTTTAAGTTTTGTGCAAAATAACTTTTAATGTGTTTAAATTTTTTATTCATGCTTGTTATTTCTTGATTCACGCTTATTATATTTTGATCCGTGACCACGTTGTTTGCTATTCTGATCATTTTGCATTTTTTTTCAGTTTATGCAATATATTTTTACATGTGTTTTTTTAATTTTTGATTCACGCTTATTATTTTTTTATACGTGACCGCTATATATTTGCCGGGAATTTGATCCCATATATCTATCCACTAACACACTATCTACCTCACTCTAAACTTAGGACACATTTTTTTTATAGTAACAACATGGAACACCTTAGCAACTGCATCACGGTCTCACTGATAAATCTTCAAAGCTTTATTTTTTGTCAAAATCCATCATCAAAGTTTGTCTGTAACATGCTTGTTCTCTCTATGTAGTGTGACATTCCAGTCATACGAAAGGTGATGATGTGTGAGATAGTACATCAGAAGATCCTGTAAAGATTGTGTCCTGAGACATCCAAAAGCTGAAGTCCTGCCTTGTTATGCTGGCTGTCAATATTTGATATTTTCTTTTTTAAATAAGTTGAGTAAGAACAATTAGTTGTCAGTATGTTGTTTTAAAATAGCAGTGGAAAAAAGTTAGTAAAAACCTAGGTTTTAAGGTTTAACAGCGTATTTGTATGTGTATTAAAATATAGATTTTCATTTTATATCTATATCTCATAGAACTTGTGTAAAGTCTCTGAATTAAATTAAAGTGAAGCAGGAATTTTGTATAAAAACATTTTTCATGTTGGTAATTCAGTTGGGACAGGTATCACACATGAAGCCCCTGTAAACACACACAGGTATTTGATGCACATGTAATTCAGTTGGGACAGGTATCTCACACGAAGCCCCTGTAAACACACACAGGTATTTGATGCTCATGTAATTCAGTTGGGACAGGTATCACACATGAAGCCCCTGTAAACACACAGGTATTTGATGCACATGTAATTCAGTTGGGGACAGGTATCACACATGAAGCCCCTGTAAACACACAGGTATTTGATGCACATGTAATTCAGTTGGGACAGGTATCTCGTATGAAGCCCCTGTAAACACACAGGTGTCTGATGCACATGTAATTCAGTTGGGACAGGTATCTCACACGAAGCCCCTGCAAACACACACAGGTATTTGATGCACATGTAATTCAGTTGGGACAGGTATCTCGTATGAAGCCCCTGTAAACACACACAGGTATTTGATGCACATGTAATTCAGTTGGGACAGGTATCTCACACGAAGCCCCTGTAAACACACACAGGTATTTGATACACATGTAATTCAGTTGGGACAGGTATCTCACACGAAGCCCCTGTAAACACACACAGGTATTTGATGCACATGTAATTCAGTTGGGACAGGTATCACACAAAGCCCCTGTAAACACACACAGGTATTTGATGCACATGTAATTCAGTTGGGACAGGTATCTCACACGAAGCCCCTGTAAACACACAGGTATTTGATGCACATGTAATTCAGTTGGGACAGGTATCTCACACGAAGCCCCTGTAAACACACACAGGTGTCTGGTGCACATGTAATTCAGTTGGGACAGGTATCTCACACGAAGCCCCTGTAAACGACACACAGGTGTCTGATGCACATGTAATTCAGTTGGGACAGGTATCTCACATGAAGCCCCTGTAAACACACACAGGTATTTGATGCACATGTAATTCAGTTGGGACAGGTATCACACATGAAGCCCCTGTAAACACACACAGGTATTTGATGCACATGTAATTCAGTTGGGGACAGGTATCTCACAAGAAGCCCCTGTAAACACACACAGGTATTTGATGCACATGTAATTCAGTTGGGACAGGTATCTCGTATGAAGCCCCTGTAAACACACACAGGTATTTGATGCACATGTAATTCAGTTGGGACAGGTATCTCACATGAAGCCCCTGTAAACACACACAGGTATTTGATGCACATGTAATTCAGTTGGGACAGGTATCACACATGAAGCCCCTGTAAACACACACAGGTATTTGATGCACATGTAATTCAGTTGGGACAGGTATCTCACAAGAAGCCCCTGTAAACACACACAGGTATTTGATGCTCATGTAATTCAGTTGGGACAGGTATCACACACGAAGCCCCTGTAAACACACACAGGTATTTGATGCACATGTAATTCAGTTGGGACAGGTATCACACACGAAGCCCCTGTAAACACACACAGGTATTTGATCATGTGCGCTGACCTGCAAATTATTATTTCTTTTTTTGGAAAGGGGTGTGACGGCCACACCCTCGGATACGCCCCGCGTGCGTCGCGGGTACTGAAACCCCTGTACTTTAGTGAATGCCGTACTGAAACCCCTGTACTTTAGTGAATGCCGGACGACAGCGCCAGCCTGACAGTCTGAGGCCGGAAGTGGGCGCGCCAAGGCATTACGCTACTTCCGCGTTTTGGAAACGTTATTATAAAGCCTTTGTTTTAAACGATTTAATTGAAAATATATATTTAAGATTGATTAACAATATTATACGTTAAATAAACCTTAAAACATAAAATAAATACTACAATGAAAACAAAACTTAAGAGTTTGAACATTTTATTCAATTGAAAATTACAATTCACAATAATATGATGGACTGAAAACCATGCTGAAAACACAAAAAATATTAATTTACATAAAATGAGTTTTTTCCTCTGAAATATACAAATAAATCACACACTACCTGTTTTCTAATTAAATAAAAATAAAAACTCAAACTAAATAAATAAATTATATAAAACAAAATCAAACCAAATAAAAATAAATCTTATAAAAAGGTATACAGCACACATTTAACAAACAATAATTCTCAAGAGAAAAATAAATAAATAAAACTCCATACAATACATGGAGTTTATGCTGAGGTGCCATTCGTCACAACATTTTTCTAATTAAATAAAAATACAAAATCAAACTAAATAAATAAATTATATAAAACAAAATCAAACCAAATAAAATAAATCTTATAAAAAGATATACAGGCACACATTTAACAAACAATTATTTATTAAAAATAAATTAATTAAAACTCCATACACATGGAGTTTATCCTGAGGTGCCATTCGTCACGGCATTTGGCAAGAAAAACTTCCATGTCCTGTTGAAACTGGAACCGAAACATGAAAGGTTCTTTGGCCAGTTCCAGATCATCCTTTTCCACCTTATCAAGTTTAAGAAGGGCCTCTTCCTGGTCTTCCTTCTCTAGGTCCAGATACAATGGCTCTTGCACAAAACCTCTGAAGGAGTGGCAGTTGTTCCGCACCCATCCAACTGCGGGTCCTGAGGTCTTTTGACTATATGTGATTCCTTCATGAGAGAAGAGTTCAAAAAAATCAAATAATTATTACGAATTATTCTCACAAGAGAAGAGATGCACCACATTTGACTACTAGCTAATTTCCATCTGTTGTCCCTGGGAGGAATGGGAAGCGGTCCTCAACAATACATTGTAGTTTAATCAGGATGCATGTAAATAAATGTTTTGAAATTATGCTCTTTCATGTGCCCGTTTGAGACAATAAAAACATACCTTGTCACTGATTTCAGTAACTTGTGATTTAGGTGGCACCTGCACATCAATGGCAACATGTCTCCTATGACAAATACATTTTTTAGACAAGTAAATTTATAGACAGAGAAAAACTTGAGAGAGCAAAAGAGTTACCTTTCGATGGCAAAATTCTCCATGAGAATAAGGCACCACCATTTTCGAATAAGAGGAAAATCCGACTTGCATAAGGAGGGGAAGTGTTAATAGATCAATTTAATAGATTAAATTATATATCTAGTTAAAAATATATTTTTAACAAAGCCTTACAGCTGTAAAATCAAAGGGTGCCTCAAAGACCATGTGCAGAGCATACTGAAAAAAGGAAAGAAAAAAGAAAATATGTCAAGTTCAGGCAACCATTTCATGTTTTCATTCTTATGATTTCTCTAACTTTTTTTTTCCAAGTTTCCCTTGTTTCTCACCATCAGCATGAAGATCCCACAGTCCACAGAGCCAGTCAACTGTTGTGGAACATTCTAAAACAATGCAATTATCATTAAGTTATTCATGGAAAGGATGGAAAGGATGTGATGTCCCAGTAGTTGGTGGTATGGTCACAACCCCTGGGACAGTAAATGTATCACTAGTATTAGTGGACAGTGGCTTCTCTTTACATAATTCTAAATGATTAAGAAAAACATCTCTCCTCAGAATTGTGGCTGTACAATAGAGACAGTGGAAATGCAGAGATTGTCTGCAGCCCAAACCACATCTGTGAAATGTGAAATATAACTGAAGCACAGGAACTAATTGTTTCCTTTTTTTCCTAAGTGTAACTCAAACCTACCCCTGATGGTTTTAAATGTTTAATGGGATGCATTTATATACATGAAATATTACTATAACAAAATACAAATACACAAATATATAATTCTTTGTTTTTTTTTAGCTCAAGTTTCAGTGTGCAAACTTTAGACGTTAATGAAGACAATATTAATATTCTCTCTCTCTGTCTCGCTAATAAATAATATTTGATGCCTAAATCATGCAAAATACCATCTACATCTAACTAATTCCAAATGGAATACTATTAAATATGTGTACCTTCAAATGTAATGCAAATCGCTTTGAATAAAAAATGCATAAATGTAAAATAATATCTATTGCCAATGTATATTAAAAAATAACTCAATATGTTCATACCTCCATGAACAACAGCCTTTTTTACGTGGAATTTTTTATATGATTGGTCAATTTGTCCAGTCTTGTTGGTTTGAAGATACTGGCATCACAAAATGGGCAGTGATAATTTGTGCAACATGTTGTGCATTGGGTTCAGATGTGGTACCCGCTGACCCTCTCTGAATCGTTATGTGCTTCTATAGGTGAAATAAAATACAATTAATGCAATTTTCATGGTCATAAAATGTAACAAATATTGTAAAATGCCACGCAGTTTAACAAATTAAATCACAAACCATCAATATATAACCCAACAAAGTGATACTGTGTTATTGTTAAATATTATCTTATAATACAAAATACTTCGTTTCAAAATACTTTATTTAAAAACAGTTCAGTACGAGAGCCGTTTAGTAAATTAACTGATTTTTATACTGTTGTGCAGTAGGTTTGGCACTACATTTGTCTTTAAACAGTTTGACATTAAATATTGGAATATGCTTTCAAAATGAAGTGCATTCATTTTGATTTTGTTACATTTATTTGAATATAATTGATATAACTTTGATATACTATAGGCCTACATACACTGTAAATGTTAGAAGCACTTTAGTACATGTAATTATCTTTAATTAAAATACTGCAAAACTACCCCTGCTGTAGGCCATTGCTTAGAAAAAAGTTTCCCTTTCAAATGTATTTATTATATGAATCACTCTTTGATCATGTGATCTCGTTTTTGGATGGTAACCACACAAAGGAGTCTTTTGTTTTTAAATGTGAGTTTTATAATTTAATTAGAATTAATACATTACAGCCCAAATATTGTTTGGGTTTAAATATTAAATATTTAAGGTATCTATGCCTGCAGCCGGAACCAGAAGAGATCTGTCATCATTTACCATAAATGGGCAAGTAAGTGTGACACATCTGTTCAGCTGGATTGTTATTGGCTGTGACCAGAGCCATGGCTCTGGCTGTGACTTTATCACAGAACCTCGCTGTGATTGGGACTATCGTTTAACCCATATAAAACGGCGCTTCATGTTACAAAGCATGTTTTGTTGTTATTATTGCGTTAGTTATACATAAAGTTAACTATAAAGTGTCTCTATGTTGTGAGAAATTGCTCCTTTACTGAGATCCCCACCCTAACCCTAAGGATGTCTGCACATTTAAATGAACTACAGGACAATGTTTCCTGTTCCATTGATAGCATGACAGAGATATGTGGGTAATGTAGTTTAAAACGTTTAGTAATGAAACAATAAATGTTAAATAAATAATATTTTTAATGGACAACTGGATATCTAAATTTGTTCATTGTGCAAACCTTATGACATATATGAGGGACAGGCTGAAATTTGATAATTTACTGTGAGCACTTTACAAAATAACCTTTATGCCAGCTTTCCGTATTAGCCTATGTCAGAAAACTGGGCCCAACATTATTAAGTAAACATAGCATAAGCAGTTGTCCTGCCGATTTTCTCTTTGATACACTAACCGGACTGTGAGTTACAGCCATTTGAAATGTGCAGTTTTTTGCTCTTCTGCTGGGCCCTTGGGGGTGGAAGTGCAATACAATCTACTACACACACTATTACACAGGGATAATGCACCATTCAGTAAAACAAACAAAAACAAAACAGTACCAACATTTCCTTTTCACCCCCTCTGATTGCTGCTTATATGCCTGACATCAGTAATGTCTATGCTTTCATTTTAAATGCAGTAGTAGATGTACTAGAATGATCAACATGGATCATCTTCAATTATGCTTGAAGTGTTTATAGCAAGATAGCCACTGCAGCCTCTGTTATTCATGTCCCTTTATTTCACTGCAAAAATTGCAGTTGCAGCTTATACATGCAAGTATGTGCAACTTTTGTTGCATTGTTTTGTTGCAACTTTTGTCCCAAATATCATTAACCAGATCTAAATGTGTATGTCCTAAGAAAAAAGAATCATGGTAATGAATTATATGTACCGGTAGTTGTTTTTAAATTATGAACTAAACTAAAGAACAAATATTGTTTTTATTTACTGTACCAAACACCACTTTCAATAAACAATATTCACCATACTTTATTACACAACACTTATTGGACACAGCATAAAGTTGATAAAGTACCATAAAGGACAATGAGATTCAAGATAAATAAAAATGTGTCTTCAAAAATACATTAACATCATATTAATCCATTCACAGCTACTGAGCCACAAAATGAGTGCCAGAGAATCATATTCTGTCACCTATGATACAGAAAACAGATTTGATATTGTGTTGGAAAATAATGATTCATTATGACAGCTAAACTGGTTTCTTGCTCTTCCCTGTACATGTCCCTATCATGTTCATGTTCTTCTTCCTCGTCTAAACAGTTTGTTCAGTTGTACCCTATAGTACAACAGAAGAACAGAAGATGTGATCACTGATGTGGTGTAGCCAGTGTTGCCAGATTGGACTAAAGATTTCCAGCCCAACTACAGCTTAAAACCCGCCCATTTAAAAAAATACCAACCCAAAATACATAGTTATTAAAACCGTTAGCCTATACATAAAACACATAAAATACACAGAATTTATTTTCTTATTAAACAACCAGACTAACAACCGCAGAGCACCATGCTCGCGCCAATATTTCCAGTGCATCTTTTTAAAAAATATAAATAATAATTTTAATAAAACACAAGGTCTACATCGGAAACATTTTTTATTGTTCTTATGCTATATTGTCAGAACTACAGTTCATAGGCCAATTCTCAATCATTTCATTACACTTTACTTTTTGTATTAGTGCTTCAAAATGTGTTCTTTATTTAGAATTAATTTTTTTATATTATTATTAAAATTATTATTATTGTTATTATTATTTAACTTCTAGACCACTGGGCGAATCAAGATGAATTCTCGTTTTTTTCCTTTTAATTTTGAATAAAATAACGAATGAATGATACACTGAATCGTCACTAGATACATCAGCTACCTGTAGCTAATATGTTATTAGGTTAAGAAATCAAAACTTATCAAACATGACATCAGAATTGTACAGAATTGATTTCTGATTGACAGTATTTACAAAATGCCTTTGACTCATCGCCTATCACGGGTGCAATCCATGTTTTCAGAGACGGGTCGCTCTCCCATTCCTCTCTGTAGGACTTTTTATATTTTTTCCCACTTTGGCATGATGATGATAAATGATGATGATAAATGTACTTTTGACGATATAATGATAGAACGATTAGCCTACAACAACCCGCCAATGAAGCTTGAAGTCTGATTGGACAGGATTCCCCTGAACCTTATTGGCTAACCTGAACCATACCTAATTTAAGCATCATCCTACATTATCTAATTTATTTTATAGTTCGTTTTCATGAAAAATATAAAAAAATACTGTTTATAGTTAAAAAATAAAAACCCGCCCGTTGCATCAAAAAACAGCCCAAATTTTAAAGACCCGCCCCAATGCATTTTTTTTCCGGTCGGACGTGACCAAAAGGAGCCCATTTGGGCGGGAACCCGGGCGTGAACCCGCCCAATCTGGCAACAGCTTTTCTCAACCAGAGGAAGAAGGTCTCAACATCCCATTGTCAGGCGTTCTCCAGTCCTGGTCTGAAAGTAAAGCAAAAAACACAAACAATACAAATTAAGTTGTTTAATGGACAGTCAGGTCAGCTTATGGCTACGTTTACACGTGGACGGCTATTTTCATAAACGGACATTTCACCCCTCTTCGTTTTCAAAAATAACATTGTGCACACGAACCCGTGTATATGCCGTCCAGAGCATGCCAAACCTGTAGGTGGCAGTGTAACGAGAAGCTCAAGCCCACGTTAACAATCAGAATCCAGAAAATAGTCACATACTGTGACGTCACTGCCTAAAACTCTTTGGCCCGAGTTTTTAGAAATAATCGTTTTCTGTGATAAAAACAGGGTTTTCGTGTAAATGAGAGGCCAAGCCGCAGGAAATATCGGTGTCTTCACTTCGTGTAAACGGGGGTCTATGTTCTGCGATATATTAAGTGTAACTGATCTGATTAAGACAAAATAATCGAGTATCTGATGTCATGTGACAAGTCAGATGAGCTTTTCCACTTTTGCAAACAGAGGTAGGTTATGAGGTGTGGAGAGACATCATGTATCATTGGACATTGGAACATGAACACAACAGACAGGGACTAATTTGTAATAAATTTAATGAATACACAATTCAATTAATATAAACTTTCTGACAGTGTGTGGGACATCAGACTACTTTCCAAGAAGGGGCACAACTGATTACAAATATCGCGATAAATATGTACAGGAATTGAGGCAGTTGCCAATGACAGCACTAGGGGTAAAAGCTGTAGGATTATGTACGAGTATACAAATATGTTCTAGTATCGTACGAATTTGACAACTTGTTAAATCTTGTGAATTATTAAGACTTTGAGACTGTTCATACTGATTGGGCTATGGGGTTTTGTAAGAACAGGTTTAAGAAACAACAAATGCTTGATAAAATGTTTGATTTAGGGTTAAAAACCAACACATACATACCATTGCGAATATTTGCCTTTGCAGCGGTCCGTCTCCTCCGTTTACTTGTCCTCAAACAATAATGGGCTGACTGAGTCCGAAAGGCCCCTTTTGGTCTTTTCAGCTGAAAACAGAGAAAATAGAATATATTATGTATAAATATATAGTATTATTTAAAGTAGTGATTTTCCTTACAAATATTGGATGTTACATTATTAAGCATTAAAGCATGGTAGGTGTTGTGGTTAATATGCATAATTTAGAACAATTATCACTTTAAAACTACCAATACTGAGGTAAAAGCATGGTAAGTTTTGTGATTGCTGTCCTTTACTACACCCATCACAGTAAAACTAAGGTTTACTGAGGTAAAAGCATGGTTAGTGTTGTGGTTACTGTGCATTTACAATAAGTACCACATTAAACTACCAATAGTGTGGTAAAAGCATGGTAAGTTGTGTGATTACTGTCTTTTTACTACACTTATCACAGTAAAACGTTACGTCGAATGACGACGAATGGGGTTCGCTTAGAAGCCTATCCTCTTCAAACAGTAATTAAAACGAGCCAATGGCAATCAAATGCCATGGGTCTGGTGAATTTGCATAGCGTAACTCCTAGGGGTGTGCCAAAAAAATCGATTCACAGAAGAATCTAGATTCTCATTTGCAACGATTCAGAATCGATCTGAAATGTCCAAGAATCAATTTAATAAATAAATAAAATCAGCTGGCTGTTCGCCTCCATTTTTGTAACTAGCCTATATGGGACGTGAGCGGCAAATCACTAAAACAAAAAGGAAGCAAATGGATGAGAGGGAGATCTTTCGTTCCTACCATTTGCATGTGTTTTAAGTCCTGTCAGTTTAACAGGGCGCGCTTGACAGGGCAGAACTGCAGAGAGAACGAGAACGAGCAGAGAGAGAGAGCCGGCCGCGCGCGCGCACTCACCCGAGCGCTGTCTGCTCTCTCTCTCTCTCTCTCCCTCACGCATATTAATCAAAATCAATTAATACGACGGTGTCGGGAAAAAAACTCTCCAGTGATGAAACGTTTTCTGTGTTGAAAAATCTTGTGCGATATCCTAAACTGCCGAATGCATTGCTTGTTTTTTCTGTTTACATTTCATTGTGAATGCTGCTACGTCAGAGCGGCCGCGCGTCAACAAGATTCCCCGTACTTTTTGACAAGCGTCCTTGACAGGGCGGCTATAGCTTTTTTTGCAGCTCAAGTCGGCGGCGGTGTGAACGTACAGTCAGCCGCCAGCTGCAGACCAACGCACACTGCAGTGCTTCACGAAACTCCCTGCCAACTCCGAGAGGGCAAAAAAAAAAAAAAAAAACCTCGGTCTATCGCTGCTTCATCGCCAGGTAGCTTAGGGGTAGGACTATTATTCATTTTGAAAGAAGCACTTTATTTTCATAACTTGTTATTCTTTAAGTTACTGTGTCTGACTGAGAAATATAGATGTTTTTTTGTCTTCACCGGTTGTGTTCTAGCCTACATGATAATCGAATCGAATCGTTTTGAATCGAAAATCTTTTTGAATCGAAAATCGATTTGAATCGAATCGTGGCCTCAAGAATCGGAATCGAATCGAATCGTGAGATGGTAAAAGATTCCCACCCCTAGTAACTCCGCCCCACCGTGTGGGTATATAAGGAAGTGAGCCGGCAACATGCAGATATGTTTTCTTCGCTGAAGGAGCCAAGCTGAACTCAGGCTGTTCCAGCGGTACAGCGGAAGTGGCAGGAAGACATCCGTAACCGAGATGTTCCCTTTCGTTGTCACTTCGAGTTACGTCGAATGACGGCTGTCTTCCAGTGCCCTGCGTAAGTCTGAGCTCCCTGTCGTGAGACTAGCACAGACGAAGGACTCCTACTTAACACAGGAATACCAAGGTACACTGGGAAGCATATCTCAGTGGGAAATATGCAATCAGGGCCCGCCCGAAGGGGGGACTTAAGAAAACACATATGACCCGGAGGGGGGGTGCATACGGAGAACACTGGGGTGTCCAGCCCGTAAGGTGGAGTATTTCAACCCCAGGGGTGGCAGACTGGCTTGCCAAGAGAAAGACACATGCTTGAGAGAGGCTTACAGTGAAAATACACACGTGGGGGTCGCCCAGCGGGGGAACTCATGCACATGGTGGCACCTAGCCAACGCGAAAGCTGCCGGAGGCATAACTCTGGCGTTGACGTCAACAGCGCTGGAGGAACTCAGGGCTTATCAGGCTCACCTGAGGAATATCGCACGTATCCAGTCCGCAGAAACACTGCGTTCTGTCTACGTAAGCACGGGAGGGCGCGTACTGGACAGAGCAATGCCAAGGCTGGGTCTGCCTCCTCCAGGGGCAGCGCTTGCAGGTTCACCACCTGGTCCCGGAAGGGAGTGGTGGGAACCTTGGGCACATATCCAGGCCGGGGTCTCAGGATCACGTGAGAAAAGGCCGGCCCGAATTCCAGGCACGCTTCGTCTACAGAAAATGCGTGCAGGTCCCCTACCCTCTTGATGGAGGCCAAAGCAACCAGGAGCGCTGTCTTAATTGACAGGAACTTAAGCTCCACTGATTGCAGAGGCTCAAAGGGAGCACTCTGCAGGGCAGTTAGTACCACTGAGAGGTCCCAAGAGGGAACGAGATGAGGGCGAGGAGGATGTAGTCTCCTCACTCCTCTAAGGAACCTGATGACCAGGTCGTGCTTTCCACGGACTTACCATCAACTGCGTTGTGATGTGCGGCGATAGCGGCAACATATACTTTCAGGGTGGAGGGAGACAGCCTTCGATCCAACCCATCCTGCAGGAAGGAAAGCACGACACTGATCGAGCATGATCTGGGGTCTTCTGAGTGAGAAGAGCACCAAGAGACGAGAGGTTCCACTTCAACGCGTAGGCATGTCTAGTGGACGACGCTCTAGCGGAAGTGATGGTAGCCACCACCGCTGGTGGTAGGGTACTCAAACCTGCCTCGTCCCGTCCAGGAGCCACACGTGGAGGTTCCAAAGATCGGTACGAGGGTGCCAAAGGGTGCCCCGTCCGTGAGAAAGGAGGTCCTTCCGCAGAGGAATTGGCCAGGGAGGTGCTGTCGCGAGGAGTACAAGTTCGGAGAACCAGGTTCGGGTGGGCCAATGCGGCGCAACCAATATGACCTGCTCCTCGTCCTCCCTGATCTTGCACAGGGTCTGTGCAAGAAGGCTCACTGGGGGGAAACGCATACTTGGAGGCCCCGGGGCCAGCTGTGCGCCAGAGCGTCCGTGCCGAGCGTGCCCTCGGTCAGGGAGTAAAACTGGGCGCAGTGGGACGAGTCGTGGGAGGCAAACAGGTCTACCTGTGCGTCCCCGAACTGATCCCAAATCAGCTGGACCGCCTGGGGATGGAGTCTCCATTCTCCCGGAAGAGGCTGAAGCCGTGAGAGCTCGTCGGGCTGCACAGTTCAGGTCTCCCGGAATATAAATGGCTCGAAGCGACCTCAGATGCTTCTGACTCCATATGAGGAGGTGGCGGGCGAGGTTGCGACATACGGCTGGAGCGTAGACCACCTTGTCGGTTGATGTACGCTACTGTCGCGGTATTGTCTGATCGGACTAGTATGTGCTGGTTCTTGAGGAGCGCCCGGAAGCGGTGCAGAGCGAGACGTACTGCCAGCAACTCGAGGCAATTGACATGCCATAGGCGGTGGGGTCCTGTCCAGGAGGCCCGCGGCAGCATGTCCATTGCACATGGCGCCCCAGCCCGTGAAGGAGGCATCCGTTGAGACAACAACATGCCTGGAAACTCGTTCTAAGGGCACTCCGGCCCGTAGAAAGCTGAGGTTCGTCCACGGGGGTGAAGGGTCTCGGCAGGTCGGAGTAACTGTTACTCGGAGCTTGCCCTGGTGCCCTGCCCACCTCGGGACTCGATCGTGAAGCCAGTGCTGAAGCGGGTCTCATATGAAGTAATCCGAGCGGCGTTACCGCGGCTGCAGATGCCATATACCCCAGGAGCCTCTGAAAAAGTTTCAGTGGAACCGCACTCTTGCCCTCGATTTGTCTCAGGCAAGTCAGCAGTGACTGCGCGCGCTCGCTCGTAAGCTGCGCGCACATGGCGACCGAGTCGATTTTCCATACCGAGAAAAGAGATCCTCTGCACGGGGCAAAGGTTTGCTCTTCTCCCACCCGAAGGCCCAGACGGGCTAGGTGCCGGAGCACTAGGGTCCCTGTGTTCGCAAACCTGGTCCCGAGAGTGGAGCTAGGATAAGCCAGTCGTCGAGATAGTTCAGGATGCGAACCCCGTGTTGCCGTAGCGGCACAAGGGTTGCCTCGACGACCTTCGCGAGGAGACTCGAGGAGACAGGGCCAGCCCGAATGCGGAATGGGGAGAACCGCGTACTGGTATGCCCGCCCCTCGAAAGCAAACCGTAGGAACGGTCTGTGTCGAGGAAGAATGGAGACATGAAAGTAGGCGTCCTTAAGGGTCGATCGCTGCTAACCAATCCTGTGGCTGCACACATTCTTGGCCGTGAGCATCTTGAACGCAAGCCTGTGAAGGTAACGGTTCAAGACGCGCAGATCTAGGATTGGCCGTAACCCACCGGTTTTCTTGGGGACAATGAAGTAGGGGCTGTAGAAGCCGGACCTCATTGCGGCTGGAGGGACAGTCTCGATCGCACCCTTCGCCAGCAGGGTGGCGACCTCCACTCTCATGACAGGGGGCATTGCCACCGACCATAGTGAAGCGGACTCCCCTGAAGCGGGGAGGAAACCGCGCGAACTGAATCGCATAGCTGAGCCTGATGGTCCGCGCGAGCCAGGTTGGGAAGCTCTAACCAGGCTCCCAAGGACTGTGCCAGCGGGGGTCATGCGAACGACAGACGTCCCCCCGGGGGTGCAGCGAAGCGGAATGACCGGCCCGGACGTGGGTGGCATAGCGGCCCAGTGTGGGGGGCACGGTCATTAGCCGCGTCCTGCCAGAGGAAGCCAGGGAAGGACCAGCGTTCCACGGGGGCGTGCTCTGGCAGGGGTCTGGCGACAGAAGGGGATGAGAGCGGCGGGGGCCCGTGGGCGGCGCGCACTGTCATTCCCTTCTGGGGGCTCAGAGATGGGGATATCAGTTCTTTCACGTGACAGACAGTGTTTAATCACCATAGAAACCATTTTCATAGAAAGCAAGCCTCCGTGGAGATGACAGATATAATGCAGTGACTGAACTTGAGCTAATCTGATTCATTTCGACACACAGAAAATACATTATATCAAACATTATTAGGACAGCGTATATACGACTACTTACCAACATCTGGCACACGTGAACTGATGCCAAATATCGCGAGGTGTTCAGAATGAGACTTCTTCAGCGCGATTTCCTACTGATAAAATTCATTTCAAAATATCAATAAACAGCAAAGCAATACAGCTTCCCTGGCAATAAGACCGAAATAATATAATTAAAATAAATACATAAACCATGATAAAATCTCGTGAATAAATGTTGATTAAACAGCTTCTCTGCAGCCCGACAGAATCGTGCTTTGATCACGAAAGATGCTTCCCATTGAAATACATTAGTTAAAAAAAAAATGTGCTGAAATTACGAAAATAACGAAATAAACGTGCCCGTTTCAAGAATCAATAGATTCAATTACGTGACCATATCACGAACTGCCGTGAGACTGGCAGGATTTATCGCGAGAATGGGATGCCAAAAAATAATTAAATAAATAAATAATTGGTGGCATTGCTTTATTATATATATATATAAAACAATATTTTACATTTATTAAAGGGGCTATATGGAACTTTTTCCCCAAAATAAACGAAACAATAGCCTTTTTATTTTACCATTTATGACTCAACATCTCCTGATGAGCATACTGACACCTTGTCTGCTCACAGTCGGTGCACCTATAAGCCTGTATCCTATTTTTCCTATTTTCTGTCGGGTCGGATTTTTCCCGGCCTGTCTGCGGATGTGACGTCAAGCGCGTTCGTGTTAAACGTTTCAGATCACTCAGAACACTTATCTCAAACAATATAGCCTATGTATTTGACTGTTCTTACCTCTGTAAACAATGTTGACCTGACCTCCTTGCAGCAGATGACTTGTGAAGTGTGCACGTACGAGCGAGCAGAAAGGAAGAGCAGTTCTGTTTTTTGGCCACAGGTCGCGGGTTTAAATTTCAGAAAAACGCATATAGCCTCTTTAATTATAAACCAACAATTATTTATTATTATACAATTATTATATTATATTATAAAAAATACCCGGTTGATTATGTGTAAGAGTTTGTTATGTTTTGATTGGCCAACATAAGAACCACAACAGTAAAAGCACGTAATATTGCAGATTCTACAGATTGCACATAATTAACATTAATAGCGAGCTGATAATTAATGTATTAATGTCCCTGGCCTAAAGATCTCAAATCTATAAATATAAATATGTGTGTGTTTTAATCTTTCTTTTTTTTTTTTTTACAATAAGAAACAGGCCAGAAGTATACACAGTAGGCCTACACAATAATTTAGTTATGCATTATAAAAACGCAAATATATATACATGTATACACACATATGGATTTTAAAGCTTTCGAGTTGCTGGAGGTAGCCAGGGACAGATAAAAGTCTTTAAAGATAATGTTAAAAAGGGGAGTTATAGACATTAAATACATTTATGTAGCTATAGAAACTTAGCTATAAAAAAAAATATCAATTTAATAGGCCTATTTATTTCTTACCAGAGCTTTAGAAAATTGCGATGACGTAGGGTCTATTAAATGTAGGGTAGGTCAGAATTGTCTAAAAAAACTTTTATTCAAATTTGTTTAAACTGTCTTTATATACCAATACATAATTAAAATGCAAGTACTCTAAATACACTAGAGTCACTCAGTTTTTTATACTCTCTATTTCAATCTTCAATAAACACAGCTCATTAATTCCATTCACTCCCACCTAAAAACGGGGTGCGCGACTGCGCGCACGTGGGCAGAGCCAATAATAGAGCTGGTAAGTCCCACCCCCTCCGCTAACCCCGCTGGACCTCAAAGTTGAAAAACCGTCAATGCAAGTGAATGGGAGAAAATAATTATTTTCTGGTCCCGTTTGAATTGTGCCATGAATTTGAACATATGTTGACTGAATTTTTTATATAATCTTTCGTGTGAAAAATGCTACAATTTAGCGGGTAGAAGTTTGATACGGGTAGACTTTGTGTGAGAGCACTTTGTGGACTACAACTCTTCGCTGCTTTCGGCTCGTTTGAAACGTCAACACCACTAGCTCACGGCTCTCGCTAGACATGGCTGTCTTTGGTGCACTTCACCGCCTTCTTTCAGGGAGAGGACAAAATCGTTGAGGTTGGCGAAAACCACGGGTAAGTCAACTTTATGGGGTGACGTCACATAGGCGACATGTAGTCTTTCTCGTTATGTCTTTTCCACAACTGCTAGCCGACGAACCATACCATATACTGTCAAACTTGTAACATGAAAGATTATATAAAAAATTCACAGACAACATATGTTCACATTCATGGCACAATTCAAACGGGACCAGAAAATAATAATTTTCTCCCATTCACTTGCATTGACGGTTTTTCAACTTTGAGGTCCAGCGGGGTTTTACGGAGGGGGGCGGGACTTACCAGCTCTATAGCGGCGGTAGTCATGGCGACGGAGAGTGACAGTCGCGCAAGCCAATCACTTGTTTCGTCCCGAATCGAATTAATGAGCTGTGTTTTTTGAAGATTAAATACACTAGAGTCACTCAATTTTTATACTCTGTTTTAGAACCTCTGACTCTTCTGCAAAATCAAACAATTGCCTCAAAACCATTTTATCTGTTCTCAAAATCAAACAACCCTTGGAAATACAGGCTGGGGTCGGAGAACCAGGAATACTCGGGAAGGTATGGAGATCGCTTAGAACTGAACACCGTGGCAGAAACAAGACTTCGCACTGAAGGTGAGTGGGGAGCGTGCATATAAAGGGTGCTGAGAGAGTCAGAGTGAGAACAGGTGTGGTGATGATGGAATGGGACAGGGCTGGTAGATGATGAGTGATGAGGTGGTAGATGGGAAGTGCAGTCCTAGTATTCGGGGGAAAGTGATCTGATGCCGCCAGAAGGATGCGATAGAGATCGCTCCATGACAATACCGTATGCACTGAAAGTAGTATTGTACTGAATATTGTATAGTATTAAATGTCTGTATATTTAGCACTTGCATACTGTGAAAATACAGTGACCCAACTGCAAAAGACAAAAAGGTTACAGTAAAAAATTCTAAATGAATTGTCACTCAGAAGAGTTGTGCAACTGCAGAATCAAGGTCAGTGAGAGATTTGTTCTGCTTTAGCATCATGTCTTCATGTTGGTCCGGCCAGAGGACGTGTGATTTCTCCACATCACAGATACTGTCAATCTCTGCAGGCGAAGGAAAAAACCCTAAAGCAGATCCAGCCTTGACAACATTCTCCACACCTTGCTCTTTCTCATCCTCCTCCTCTTCTTCTTTGTTCACCACCTATTTTACATCCTCTCCCTCTTATATTACAGTTTTTACCCGTTGCTTAAACACTATAGACCCATGCTTAGACTAAAGTAACACAACTTGAAGCTTTTGTTACCATACCTCAAACACATAAACAAAAGCGCTGCTTTGCACTCTAGTTGCAATTCTGCAACACACTTACCCCTTTATGCAACACACTTGGTCCTGCATACTACACTCTATTTCATACATAAGACACTTCGTTCAAAAATGAAATCTCAGGGTGCCATTTGGAAAACACATGTATCCAAAATACAAAACACATCGGGTAATTGCTACCACTCAAATACAAACCTGAAGGCACTTACTTGCAAAACTGAACACTAATCAGCCAGCTACAAAAAGCCCTCAGTTTAGCCATTTCAAGAACTTTGCAAGCATGGATGGAGGGAGAGGAAGAGGAGGAGGAGGAGGATGATGAGGAGGAGGAGGAGGAGGATGATGAGGAGGAGGAGTAGGAGGAGGACAAGGTCAAGGTCGAAGAGGCCAAGCACGGACCCCTATTTCTGATGATATAAGAGCAACTTTGGTGGACCATGTTATCAACCATGGCCTGACTATGAGGGAAGCTGGGCAGAGACTCCACCCACATCTAAGCCGCTTCACAGTGAAAACAGGTTTCTTAACCTCTCTACCTCCTACTCTACTCAGATGGTATTTACAGCACTGTACTACAGTATATCACATTACCACATCACGTGTACAGGGTATTGCAGGGTGCTAATGCTCCTTTTGCAGCCAAAGTGGTAGTTTTTGTGAAACATACCATGGCATGATTACTTACAGTACATGCCCACATGCCTCTTCTGCAGGCAATGGAACAGGCCTGCGGCGACATTTAGGTGACAGCAATCCATAGATGGTTTCGACATGCAAGGGGATATTTGGATCCATGAGCCCACATATGCACAATTGCCATGATTTTCTGTGTTTACATAGTGTTTTTTCTATTATTATTTTGTTGTTGTTGCTTTATCTGAATTCATGTTACTGCAATGTACAGTGCTGCAATGTACAATATTGAGTAGGCCTATTTGCTTTTTTGGTTGTTTGAAAATGTGCCTCCTGAAAATATGCCTTCTGAATAAACACTGAAAATCAAAGACTTCAATGTTTTATATAAAGTAGACTAGTGTGTTCCACCTGATCTGAAAGTGTATGCATATGATGCAAGTCTGTGTCATTTTGTCATCAGAGTTACATTTTGACAAAGGAATGTTAGGTTTTGATAGCAGAGTTTAGGTTTTGATAGTAGAGTTTCAATTTGACACAGATGTGAATGGTATATTGCCCAGTGTTGTGTCATGTTTACTTGTGTGTAGAGTTTTGGCACAATGAGCGAAATTTTGCAAAATGTGTTCAAGCAATGGGCAAAAACTGTATTTCCATCCATTGTTGGTATAATGTTCAGTGCAACATTTTGAGTCAATTTTGGCACTCTGAACTGACTTGTATGATGTACAGTGTTTTAACAATGCAGAAAATGTGTATTTTACAACATTTGTAAAATATTATTGTATTTTTGTATTCCGAGTTCAGAGTCTTGCAATATATTTAAAACCTAACACAAGCATGATGTAGAAAAGGCGGGAAAGAAAAAGAATGTTCAGATATAAATGTGACAATACAGTTTGTTGTCCATGATGAAGAGAGTACATATGTGTAGGTTTTACCACCCTGGAGTCCCGTAGCACCCCTGGAAGAGCAAAAAAATACACATTCTGCAAATGCAAAGTCTGATAAGCGTATCAAAGTGAAAATTGGTAGGACAATTATTCATGCTCTGTTTAATACATAATGTTGGACAGAGATGTCTGGCATACATGAACAGGTGTTATAAAAGCATTTTAAAAAGTGCTCACAGTAAAATACCAAATTTCAGGCTGGCTCTCAAATATGTCAAAGATGTTTGCATAATGAACATATTTAGATGTCACTTTGTTCATTAAAGATTGTATTTATTTAATTCCATTACTAAACGTTTTTAATCTTCATTACTTATAAGCCTCTATCATTGTGTCGATGGGACGGGCGCTGTAAATTGTAGTTCATTGAAGTGTGTAGTTACACTATAGGGTTAGGATCTCGGTAAACGTGTAATTTCTTTCAATATAGCAACACCTCACTGTTAACTGACAGTATTATTGACGTCATAATGGCAGCAAAACATAGTTTGCGATATGGAGCGCTTTTTATTTTGACCTAAACGTTAGTCCAACCACAGCTTGTCCTGCTGATGCGAAGGAAACGTCAAAACCACGTCACACTTGTCCTTATATTTACAGACTCTTCCGACTTTTGATGTACGCAAATCCAGGATATTTATTTATTTTGTTGTTGTTATTTTTCATTGAAAGAAATACAACGCATTTCCATGATCATGTATGTATAAGTTCTGCAATAAAAAAAAAAAAAAAAAAAAACAGACTCTTCCGAGTTCAGACTGAAGATAGGCTATGCAACCCTACAGGGATCTTACAAAAAGAAAATCACTCTTGATAGTTATTCTAGCATCCAGTATTTGTTTTAAACAGATGTAAGTTGATCTCTTCATCAAATAAAACGTGTCTGTAACATTTAAAGATGATTGCGCACACTTTGTACTAATTTCCCAAAATGTCCCAAATATGCCAAACTATTTAAAGACTTTAATTTTTATTTTCTTTAAAACAAACAAACAAACAAACAAACAAACCAGGAGATGCAAGGCTGCCACCAGAAAATACATTATTTTATTCCCTTTGCAAAAATACGATGCCCCCCAAAATAAAAACAATATTTAAACTAATATTGTGATTGAACATTTCAAACAGGACTACAACATTTAAGTGGCATTTTTATATCTTTAGGAGTATTCTGTGGTATTTATTAATGGCTGGCATACCAAACAAATAGTTCAAGTAGACTTACATATACTAAAACAAACATATGTAAAAAATAATGCCTTTGGGCATTATAGTGCCATTATGATCTCTCCATGGTACACTTCCTGGCTGTTTTTAACACAAAAAGAGAATGGGTATTGTGCAAAAAACTTTAATGAACAATATTAAGTGGCTTATAAGTACTATGTACTTACATTGAAATTAATAATTTGATACAATGGACTTATTGTGTACATACATGTTTTTACATTGTACTTATATTTTTAAAATACCTGCATGTAATTACAGCTGTAATTAATGGATGTAATTACACTGTTGACCCTTCCCTTATACCTTAACCCACCCTTAAACTTAACCATACCACCACACCTGTCCCTAACCTTACCCGTATCACACCGCAATAGCAGCAAAAGTGTTTTACAATAAAACATGAACACAATAAGTACATTGTACTTATTTTTCGATGTAAGTACATAGTACTTAAAGCCACTTAATATAAAGTGGGACCAAAACCCCTAAAAAATAAACTGAAATTAAGGGTTATTGATGAGTCCAGGTGACTAGGCTGTCATGCTGAAAGCTGGTTGAGCTATGGGGAATTAGTCATAACATGTTGGAATTCACTGGCAGTCTCCCATGTGTCATCCCAGGTTTTGCCACTGTAAAATATCATAAGTGCAAAAAAATTTAATTAGAACACAGATATAATTATAGTATAATTAACAATTAACCCTGGTTAAGCCCAGTGGTGGAATGTACAGTAACTGAGTACTCGATTTACTTAACAAAATTGAGGACATTAGGACTTAACTGGTGTATTTTCATTTTACACATTTTTATACAACATTGCACTTTTTACTAAACTACAATTGTCTGGCAGCTCTAGTTACACAATGTTCCATACAGCTCCTGTACATTGAAAGCAAAATGTACTGATTTCAAAATGTTTCTGATAAACTGAGGGATTAAGATGTCATTAGTGGGATGAGGTAAATAAAATTCAGCACATGTACAACAGGATTCCCCATCTTAGAAATACTAAATTATGACACATAAGTGTTTTAGATGCTGAAATATTAATTTATGTGTGCATGAAACACTGCTACTTTTGTAATGCATTACCAAGTGGATGTCCTGCAGACTCAATAAATAAGCTAGTTCAGAGCTAGAGCTAGACTACTTACTAGAAAACAGAAAACATGATCACATCAGGACCATTTTATTGTCCATACATGGCTGTCTGTCAGCTAATATTAGAATTCTATTAATTACTCAGAAAGTACTGAATGGTCCAGCTCCTCATTACCTACAATCCATTGTGTTAATCACAAAATTCCAGGATCTTACAAATATAATATTTTAAATAAAGACAAGGAGTTAGATCATTCTCCCATCTGTCTTTAAAGGAGAACTCCGGTCAATTTTAACATTGAGCTAATTTTTTTGTAAATTTGAAGTGCTGTCAATACAGAGAACAACGACAAAAATGTACATCCTGTTTTCGGTCGAAGTCCAAAGTAGTCGATTGTCGAGTTCACGCGCGTGATCATAGGTAACTAAACCTATGCGCGTGAACTCGACAATCGACTACTTTGGACTTCGACCGAAAACAGGATGTAAATACAGGTATTTGCGCTGGCTGCAATAACATCATTTTTATTCATATCTTTCACATCTACTGCAGTCAGATTCACTCGTGTTCACTCTGAAGGAATCATCTAACATGGCTGGGCACTTGTAATGACACATCAAAGATGTTAAGAGGCTAAAAGCAGGTTTATAACGTGCCCCATTGAAGTCAACAGGGTGCAAATTTTAAAAAGAGGATAACACGGTGTAGGCAACACCGATTTTTTGTCGTTGTTCTCTGTATTGACAGCACTCCAAATTTACAAAAAAATTAGCTCAATGTTAAAATTGACCGGAGTTCTCCTTTAAAATTATGGAATAGTCTTCCGAGCATTCCAAATTCAGACACACTCTCTCAGTCCAGTCTAAAGACAGTCCAGATATTTATCTTTAGTCTGGACTGAGAGAGTGTGTCTGAATTTGGAATGCTCGGAAGACTATTCCATCATTTTTCATCATCGGAATGCATGTCCTAAAGGTTACAAGGGCCTACCTGCCGGATCTAGCTCTTCCAAATGCATCTACCTCATCTCTATTTGCTTCTGAGTACTAACAATCGACCTCACTCCAGTTTCTCTAAAGACTACCTCAGAGGATGGGTTACTGACGGGATCAACAACAGGACGTGGGAGTATTCTCTTGTCACAGACAACACTGACATGAACTTCCATGCTGCGTGCAAGACACCAGTTGACCTTTGCCTACATCATATTAGTCATGGAATAGACTAATTTGCATTGCAAAAACATGACTTACCACACAGTGCATGGCAACCAGTGGACTTTCAATTCGGCTTTCCCCTACACACACAAACATGAATAATAATTATTTTAACTGTTTAAGCAATCACTTAAATAGGGCATAACATATTGTTTTATTATCTTTTAAATGTCAGAATCTTAAAAAAAAAAAGCAGCCTAACAGGACACATTTTACCTCATTTATCCGTTTCCCAGTCATTCGATCAAAAAGGAAAACCTTCTGCCTACTACATTTTCGGCAACCTGAAATTCAATTCAATTCAATTCAAGTTTATTTGTATAGCGCTTTTCACAATACATATTGTTTCAAAGCAGCTTTACAGAAAATGCATTTCAAAAATATACACACAAAATACAGTTAGTTAATCATAAAATTTATGGCATAACATATCGCCGACGTTGGGTCGTCTCTTCATAGGCGTCGAGTCGTCTCATCACAGGCGTTGGGGCATCTGAAGTCTCCATGAGAGGCTGGATACATAACTGGAGCTGACGAACTCTATTTGAGTTATCTCGGGACAGGCGTCCCGAGATAACAACAAAAAAGGCAGATGGGAAATAATTAGCGTAGCTGCTGTTCATAATATGAATGCATTTGATCTGATTTAACTGTAGTATAAAAGGTATGAGATGCATCATGTGAATGCTTGGCTAAAGAGATGCGTCTTTAATCTAGTTTTAAACTGGGAGAGCGAGTCTGAGCCTCGGACAGTATCAGGAAGGCTATTCCAGAGTTTAGGAGCTAGATGTGAAAACGCCCTCCCTCCTTTAGTGGACTTAGTTATCCTAGGTACGACCAGAAGCCTCGAATTTAGCGATCTTAAAGAGCGCGATGGATTATATGGCGATAGAAGATCTCTTAAATACACAGGAGCTAAACCATTTAGGGCTTTATAGGTCAGTAACAATACTTTGTAATTGATACGGAACTTAATAGGTAACCAGTGTAGAGATGATAAAATTGGTGTTATATGATCATATTTTCTTGACCTAGTAAGAACTCTAGCAGCTGCATTTTGGACTAACTGTAACTTGTTTACGGAGGATGCAGGACAACCAGCTAATAAAGCATTACAGTAATCTAGTCTCGAGGTCATGAATGCATGAACTAACTTTTCTGCATCAGAAACTGATAGCATATTACGTAGCTTAGCAATGTTTCTAAGGTGGAAAAAGGCTGTTCTTGTGACATTTGAAATATGATTTTCAAAAGACAAGTTGCGGTCTAGTATAACACCCAGGTCTTTTACTGTAGAGGATAAAGTAACAGGACGTCCATCTAGATTAAGGTTGTATTGTAAGAGGTTTTGTGGGCAGTTTTTTGGACCAATCAGTAATACCTCCGTTTTATCTGAATTTAATAGAAGAAAATTACACGTCATCCAATATTTTATATCTTTAACACACTCTGTCATTTCAGATAATTTAGTGTTATCATCTGGTCGTGATGAAATATATAATTGAGTGTCATCAGCATAACAGTGGAAACTTATTCCATGTTTTCTTATAATATTACCAAGTGGCAGCATATAAATTGAGAATAGCAGAGGGCCTAACACAGATCCTTGCGGCACTCCATAATTTACTGACGTTATCTTTGATTTTTCCCCATTTAAATGGACAAAATGGTAACGGTCTGATAGGTACGATCTAAACCAGCTTAATGCCTGTCCCTGTACACCAGTGTAATTTTGAAGTCGATCTAAGAGTATTTTATGATCTATAGTGTCAAACGCAGCACTAAGATCGAGTAAAACTAGTATTGAGATACAGCCTTGGTCAGAAGCTAAAAGTAAATCATTTGTAATTTTAACCAGCGCAGTTTCTGTGCTATGATGTGGCCTGAATCCTGACTGAAATTTTTCATAGATATCGTTTTCTTGCAAGAAAGAGCACAATTGAGCGGACACAACTTTTTCTAGTATTTTAGACATAAATGGAAGATTTGAAATGGGTCTGTAATTTGCTAGGTTATTTGGATCTAATTGTGGTTTCTTAATAAGAGGTTTTATAACTGCCAGCTTGAATGTTTTTGGAACATGTCCTAAAGATAGAGACGAGTTAATAATATTGAGAAGAGGCTCTTCCACTACAGGTAACACTTCTTTCAGTAGTTTACTGGGTATTGGATCTAATAAACATGTTGTTGGTTTAGATGCAGTGATAAGTTTATTTAGCTCTTCCTGTCCTATAGTTGTAAAGCGCTGTAGTTGTTCTTGAGGGGCGATAATTGAGGCTGAATCATAAGACGCTGTCAAAGATTGTACATTTACAATTGTGTTTCTGATGCTTTCTATTTTCTCAGCGAAGAAATTCATGAAATCATTACTATTAAGATGTAACGGAATATTTTGTTCAGGTGATGTCTGTTTATTTGTTAATCTAGCCACAGTGTTAAATAAAAACCTTGGATTGTTTTGGTTATTTTCTATTAGTTTGCGGAGATGTTCAGCCCTGGCTGCTTTTAGAGCCTTTTTATAACGTGACATACTGTCTTTCCACGCGATTCTAAAGACCTCTAAATTAGTTTGTTTCCATTTGCGCTCTAAGTTACGAGTTTCTCTCTTGATAACATGCGTAGCACTGTTGTACCATGGTGCTTTAATTTTCTCTCTAACCTTTTTTAATCTAATTGGTGCAACAGTTTCTAATGTACTAGAGAAAATGTTGCTCATACTGCTAGTCATTTCCTCTAGCTCATCTGTTAGTTTGGGTTCACTGAGAAGCTGAGATAGATCAGGTAAGCTATTCAAGAATCTATCTATAGTAGTTGGAAGGATTGTTCTACCTGGTCGATAACGCGGCGCAACATGACACATTTCAGCCGTACGTAGTATGCAAGTTACCATGTAATGATCAGTGACATCATCACTTTGCGGTATAATATCTATATCGGTTGGATCGGTTCCATATGATATAATTAAATCTAGAGTATGATTAAGACGATGAGTGGGACCACTAACGTTTTGCTTGACCCCAAAGGAGTTTAATAAATCTGTAAACGCAGTCCCTAACGCATCATTTGTGTTATCAACGTGTATGTTGAAATCTCCAACAATTATTGCCTTATCGACATTGACTAATAGATCTGAGAGAAAATCTGCAAACTCTTTTAGGAAATCAGCGTAGGGCCCTGGCGGTCTATATACAGTAGCCAAGGCTAGAGATAATAGGGATTTCTTTCTTACATCTGGGAGCGTAACATTTAGCACAAGTACTTCAAACGAATTAAACCTGTGGCCTGTTTTCTGAGTAACATTAAGAATATCTCTATAGATTGTTGCAACAACGCCGCCACGACCAATCAGACGGGGCTCATGCTTATAACCGTATCCTGGTGGAGTGGACTCATTAAGACCGAAATAATCATTTGGTTTAAGCCAGGTTTCAGTAAGGCAGAGTACATCAAAGCTATTATCAGTAACCATTTCATTTACAATAACCGCCTTAGGTGTAAGTGATCTAATGTTTAGAAGACCTAGCTTTAGAAATTGTTTTTGTTCACTAATATTGAGATTTTCTGGTTTAATCACAATTAGATTTTTCTTAGATCCTGCAGTAGATTTATTGTTTGGCCTCACTAAACGAGGAATAGACACAGTTTCTATATAGTGTTCTACACTGGTACTTATATCAATTAATTTGGGACAGCAAAGAATGTGATTTGGACTTTGACTTACTAGTCATATGGTGTGTAACGTCTTGGAGATGTTGTCCGACAGAACAGCCGCTCCGACTCTGCTGGGGTGCAGGCCATCAGCACGGTAGAGCCTAGGTCGCTCCCAAAACAGATTCCAATTATTTACAAAGAGCAGTCTCTGTTCATTACACCATGACATTAACCATTCATTTAGTGCAAACAATCTACTGAACCTTTCTTGTCCTTGTCGGTACGTGGGAAGTGGTCCAGACACGACGATCTTTGCTTCAGGCGATGTTCTGCGTACCGTCTCTATCAGGCTCCTGTAGTCCCTCTTCAGAACCTCCGTCTGCCGCAGCCTGATGTCGTTCACCCCCGCGTGCAGCACGACAGCTCCGACGCGTTCGTCACCGTTCAGGATCTCGGGGACCTGCGCAGCGACATCGAGAACACGAGCACCAGGAAAGCAGTGAGTGCGCACCATACCTTTACCTGAGGTAGCGCGGACATGCCGGACCATGGAACTGCCGATGATCACAGCGTCGTCGCGTTCCGTCTCGCGAAGAGGGGAGAAGCGGTTCCGGGTGGAGATCTCAAAGACCGGGAGGGGCGGAGAGGTCCTTGCTCTGGTCCTGGCTCGTGTCTTCCGCTGTGGCATCATCCAGGGTCCATGGTGCTGTGTCGGTGTCGGGGTAAACGAAACCAGGGGTGCTCGGGTCCTGTGCAGAGAAATATACGGAGTAGAGGAGGCCGGAGTCAGAAAGTTACTAACCACTGACTTGTGAGCATCGGCGCGTGATGCTTCAAGCGCTGATCGTCGGTCTCGCAGCTCGGCCTGCCTCCCCAGCAGATCACGGATCTGCTTCTCCACGGACTCCAGCTCCAACCGCACCGAATGCAGCTCAAACGTGTCCTCACCTGCACTCAGAGGTAGACACACATCCGATGTATTCGCCATTATGACAGATGAACAATAAATTAGCAGTGATGCTACCAATATCACTACTAATTTAGGACTGAAATCATGGATAGAACCCGTATCCTTCCAGTGATTCGAGTGTAAATAAGACGGTCGATAGGCGAGACCACGCGTGCAAATGCTAGCGGGCTAACGTTAGAGACAGTAACGGAGGTTCGGAAAGTTGGATATAACCAGCGATATCAAAGCAATCCGATTGTTTTTTATAGAGAGTAGTATCGGAGATATGTTCACACGCTGGAAAAGTAGAGAAAAATAGAGAAATGGAGATTCGACGGATCTCCAAACACAAACAAAGTGACAAACAAGCGATTCGAAACACAACACAAACTAACAGTTAAGCGATTCGAAACACAAACACAAACAAGCGATTCGAAACACAAACTAACAGTTAAGCGATTCGAAACACGACAACACAACAAGCGATTCGAAACACAGCACAAACTAGCAGTTAAGCGATTCGAAACACAAACACAAACAAGCGATTCGAAAACACAAACTCCAACACAGCCAAAGCGGTTCGAAACACAGACACAAACTTCAAACACAAACAAGCGATTCGAAACACAAACTAACAGTTAAGCGATTCGAAACACGACAACACAACAAGCGATTCGAAACACAGCACAAACTAGCAGTTAAGCGATTCGAAACACAAACACAAACAAGCGATTTGAAAACACAAACTCCAACACAGCCAAAGCGGTTCGAAACACAGACACAAACTTCAAACACAAACAAGCGATTCGAAGCACAAGCACAAACACAAACTCCAACACAAACAGAGCGATTTCAGTGATTCGAGTGTAAATAAGACGGTCGATAGGCGAGGCCACGCGTGCAATGCTAGCGGGCTATCATTAGAGATAGTAACGGAAGTTCGGAAAGTTGGATATAACTAGCGATATCAAAGCAATCCGATTGTTTTTTATAGAGAGTAGTGTCGGAGATATGTTCACACGCTGGAAAAATAGAAAATGCTCGTTTCTAAATGAGTGTAAAGAACAAAATCAAAGATTTATGAATCAAGTCGACGGAGCTTCAACACAAACACAGCGCTCACTCGCGACGAAATGATGAAAAGACAAGGAAAGTTTATTAAGCCATGATGCCAAATATATATCATATAAGCCAAATTTATCATTTTACGTGTGAGGTGATATGCAGTCCTTTCCATTCACGTCAAAGTGAATTTGTCCCTGTTTTTGTCAATCAAGCAAAATGTACAGGATTGGTTTTCCCAAAGTCCTCTTAGATTAAAAGTCCTTGCACACTGACTCCAAATTTTTTTTGCACGTTAAAAAATAAATACGACGAATAAATGTGTTTTGTCAATCACGTTTACACACTGCCTCCGAAACTTTGGTCCGTCATACATTTTTTTGATCGGGTTAAATTTTCTGCGTTTTTCGGATTTTTTATGGTATTTTGAGAATTCAGAGCCACGGAATGACGAATACAGAAAAACGCATTAGAAAGTTTTCGGACAGTTTGTGAACAGGCTACCAATGATCCGGTTAGCCAAATTAATGTATGTATTAACAGTGTGGAGCAAATGTATTAACAGTGTGGAGTAAGATGTACCATGCAAAAACTTCCTGACTCAAAGACGTGGAAATGGAGGAGGCAGACGGAGATAGAGGAGAGACAGAAGGAGAATAGTGTGAAGAGGTCGAGGTGTTTTTCCGCTTCATTTGTCGCAAAGAGTTAGAGCATGGCAGTGGAAGAGGGGAAGAAAGTGAAGAAAGAATAGTTGTACAAGTAGAAGAGGAAGACTGGGTAAGACAGAGGAACAAGGTTAAGAAAAAATACAGTCCCAGACTCCTTGGTTTGATTCTCCAACTCTCCACCGCCGATTGACTCTCCTCCACCGCCGCCGCTTGACTCTCCTCCGCCGCTTCACTCTCCTCCGCCGCCGCCGCTTGACTCTCCTCCGCCGCTTGACTCTCCTCCGCCGCCTTCCGCTTGACTCTCCTCCTCCGCCGCCGCTTGACTCTCCTCCGCCGCCACCGCTTGACTCTCCTCCGCCGCCACTTGACTCTCCGCCTGCTGCATCGTTTGACTCTCAGGTTTCTGTGCTGCAGAGGTTGCTATAATACAAGTTTACTTTCATTTAAAATCTGTATATATTAACAAAGAAATATACATGTATTTTAAATATTCATAATTTCTAAACCAAAACATTACTTATATTTTGTCAAGATAAATTCATAGGACCTCCGCATCTTCTCCAAAAGAATTTTAGTGACAGGAGTGGGGTGCAGACGAGTAATTATATCTGCTACCCATTTATTCAAAGCCCTTTTATCTGGCTTGCCAATAAATAAAATTGGTTTGTATCCTACAGCTTCAAGTTTACTCACCTGAAATTAACAAAAGCAGTTCCCTATCAAGGGAACTCCCGCTGCATTTACGCAATGGGAACACTTCCGAGTGTTTCGTCATGAAGCACATGTATAATCAGTCCAATGAATGAGCGGGACGTCAGGTGACGTCATAGACCAGGGGCCTCATTTATAACCGGTGTGTACGCACAAAACAGGCCCTGAAAGAGGCGTGCGCCACTTCCTACGCATAAGTTGTGATTTATAAAAACAAACTTGACGGGAAAATGTGCGCACCTGCACGCAAACTCTGACCCATGCGTACGAACGTTTTGGAGACGGAGCAGTTTGGCGACACCGATGGTGAGCTGGAGTTAAATGTCTTTTTGGTGACTTTTTTAGACAGAAAATCTAAATTAAATTATACATATACAGAAAGATAATTTAAATATAATTTCACTCACCAAGCCTATCACTTGAAGCAAATATCCACATCTTAAATGTCCGCGCCAGCGAGCGCGTTGGGCCGTTTAGTGAAACTGACGCATATCTAACCGGCAGATGAAGTAAAACTGTAAATCTTCATTATGAGTCCTAATCATAATAGGCTACAGTGCATGTTCACAATTATAGTTTAAATAAAATAATGATTTAAAATATGTTTTACTTCCGATATAAACATTTAGATTAAATTTGCCATTCTCATTAATGGAGTTAAACACTTAAACTAGCCTACATGAAATTTACTGAGAAGTTAATATACATTTAGCCTATATATATAAATAGCCTATAAATATTTGTTGTGGATGCAATGCTTTTGAACACTTTTCCTTTGGCATGTTGTGTTTTAATGTTTTAACTACATAGATAATTGCTTATCATGATAATAGCAGATTGTGCAAATATAATGCACAACAAAGGTCTATCTATGTTTCCATTAAAAATATAAATCAATTAAAAAGACTATTTGGTCAGTGGAAAAGATTGATAAAAACTTTCTCTGAAATGTATTTTACACTATTTGATTTAATTATTCAAAAACAAGGCAAGGATAGGCTACTAAATTATTATGTAATGTGACGGCACATCCGTATTTCATATTTTCCTAATGTCTTGTACCGTTAAACATGTTATCACGTGGATGAATAATCATATGCAAATGATATGCAGATGAGGATATGCATAGTAAAACTAGGCGTTGTAAGCTCCATATATGGTTATTTCGGGGAGGAGACGCATGTGCGCACAATCTTCCGCTGAGTGGGATTTATGAAGTGAATCCTGCGCAGGTTCTGGCGTACGCACGGTTTTATAAGTCTGAATATTTTTTTGCGCACGCAATTTCTGGCTTTTGGGCGCACGTACACTTTTAGTAAGGATCCTACGCACAGTTTTATAAATGAGGCCCCAGGAAACTATAAATCACCCCTGAACACAGAGCGTGACAGCTTCTGTTGACAGCTCCGCTCTCGCCGGGCGTTCTTTGAGGAGGACGGTTCGGTCCGCGCTCCCCGAGGTACGGGTCCCGGTTTGAGACAGGCACCGCCCTATCTCAGTCTTTACCTGCTGGATCCAGTGTCTGCCCAGGGGGAAGCCCGCCCCGCGGTTTCTTCTCCCCGGGTTGAGGGCACCAATGCTGCAGCGATCCAGTTCCGAGGAATTGGACGCTGCCAGTATTGGTACAGGGGATTATGAGTTTTCGCCAGCTCATACCTCTGGTGATGAGGAGCTTATGGAGGTTTTATCTCATGCTGTAGCTAAATTAAATATTGACTGGTCAGCCGATGGTTCTGAATGTGATTCTTCTTTACTAGATGATCGCTATTTCCCATCTAGATCACAGCCTCCCCGTCGGGAACTCCCGTTTTTTCCCGATCTCCACACTGAGGTGTCGAAATCGTGGAATAAACCGGTATCTTTCAGAGTTTTTAATCCCCAAACATCTATTTATAGCAATGTTAAAGGTATTAAATATTTTGGTTTCGTGACAATGCCTCAGGCTGAAGAAACGCTTGCGAGCTATCTCTCTCCTGAGTCAGCGTCATCAAGTCAAGTCAAGTCAAGTCATCTTTATTTATATAGCGCTTTTTACAATACAGATTGTATCAAAGCAGCTTCACAGTTATAACATGAAAATACAAAAAAAAATTATTGAAAATAATTGAATATTAAATGTCCCCAACTAAGCAAGCCAGAAGGTAAGGCAACAGCGGCAAGGAACCAAAACTCCATCAGGTGACAGAAGGGAGAAAAAAACCTTGGGAGAACCCAGGCTCAGTCGGGGGCCAGTTCTCCTCTGGCCAATGAGTGAACAGTGTATGAAGTTCAGAATGAATCAGAGTATTTGTCCAGTTCCGGTTGGTTGAAGTCGGAGTGGAGAGGTGGAGGGACTGGTTGACACTTCAGGTCAGCGGCGTCGTCGTCGTGTCCTGGCGCTGGTCCTTCATCAGATCTGGATACGGCCTGGTTCCGGTGGACAGCAGTAAACCTCGGGATAGACAGAGAGACTAATATTAGCGTAGACGCCATCCTTCTTATGATGTACCAAGTACATCAGGATTACGGGAAGTGTTCCCGGTCCCGGCTGTTCTAAACTATGCAGCCTAATTATAAGTCTATAATGTGTTATGTGTATGCTAGGCCGAAGAGATGTGTTTTTAGTCTAGATTTGAACTGACAGAGTGTGTCTGCTTCCCGGACAATGGTAGGAAGACTGTTCCAAAGTTTTGGTGCCAAGTAGGAAAATGATCTACCGCCAGCAGTCGATTTGATATTCTAGGTATTATTAACTGGCCGGAATTTTGAGATCGCAGTAGACGTGAAGGACTATAATGCGTTAAGAGCTCGCTCAAGTACTGCGGAGCTAAACCATTTAGTGCTTTGTAAGTGATCAGCAATATTTTAAAATTTATACGATGTTTAATAGGCAGCCAATGCAGTGTTGACAGAACAGGGCTAATATGGTCATACTTCCTGGTTCTGGTAAGAACTCGAGCTGCTGCGTTTTGAACTAGCTGTAGTTTGTTTGTTAAGCGTGCAGGGCAACCACCCAGTAGAGCATTACAATAATCTAGCCTAGAGGTCATAAACGCATGAACTAATTGTTCTGCATTCTTCATTGAGAGCATATGACGTAATTTAGATATATTTTTAAGATGGAAGAAAGCGGTTTTACAGATACTAGACACATGACTTTCAAATGAAAGATTGGTATCAAAGAGCACACCCAGGTTCCTAACCGACGACGAAGACTTAACAGAGCAGCCATCAAGTGTTAGACAGTACTCTAGGTTATTACGTGTGGAAGTTTTTTGTCCAATAATTAGAATCTCTGTTTTTTCTGAATTTAGTAGTAGGAAATTACTAGTCATCCAATTTTTTATATCAGCTATGCATTCCGTTAATTTTGTGAATTGGTAGGTTTCGTTAGGTTTTGAAGAAATATACAGCTGAGTATCGTCGGCATAACAGTGAAAGCTAATTCCATGTTTCCTAATGATATCTCCTAATGGTAGCATATACAGAGTGAACAGCAGCGGTCCTAGTACTGAGCCTTGTGGTACGCCATACTGAACTTGTGATTGATAGGACATCTCTTCATTTACTGCTACAAACTGATAACGGTCAGATAAGTATGATTTAAACCATGCTAGTGCAATTCCACTTATGCCAACATAATGTTCGAGTCTATTTAAAAGGATGTTGTGGTCAATGGTGTCAAATGCAGCACTAAGATCCAGTAATACTAATAGAGAGATACAACCACGATCGGATGATAAGAGCAAATCATTTATGACTCTAACGAGAGCTGTCTCGGTACTATGGTACGGTCTAAATCCGGACTGAAAATCCTCGCAGATATCATTTCTTTCAAGAAAAGAACACAGTTGTGAGGATACTGCTTTTTCTAATATCTTTGACAGAAATGGCAGATTAGAGATCGGCCTGTAATTGACTAGTTTTGTAGGATCAAGTTGCTGTTTTTTAACAAGCGGTTTAATCATAGCTAGCTTAAAGGTTTTTGGTACGTATCCTAGAGACAAAGATGAATTAATGATATTAAGAAGAGGATCTATGACATCTGGAAGCATCTCTTTCAGCAGCTTAGTCGGTATAGGGTCTAACATGCACGTTGTCGATTTAGATGATTTGACGAGTTTGCAAAATTCCTCCTCTCCTATAGGAATGAATGAATCAAAATTTTCCCTCAGGGAGACTACAATGCACTTCCTGATGCGATACTGTATTAGACGATTGCATAGTTATAATTTTGTCCCTGATATTATCGATCTTATAAGTGAAGAAGTTCATAAAGTCATTACTGCTGTGTTGCTTGGAAACTTCTGGGCTTGAAGCTTTCTTTTTCGTTAGTTTAGCCACTGTTTCAAATAAATACCTAGGATTATGTTTATTTTCTTCTAATAGGGTTGAAAAATAAGCAGATCTAGCAGCTTTTAAAGCCTCTCTGTAAGCAATCGAGCTCTCCTTCCATGAAATCCGAAACACCTCTAGTTTTGTTTTCTTCCAGTTGCGCTCCATTTTTCTGGCTGCTCTCTTAAGGGCCTGAGTGTGCTCGTTGTGCCACGGCGTTGGACTATGTTCTTTAATCTTCTTTAAGCGCAGCGGAGCAACTGTGTCTAAAGTGCTGGAAAAGAGAGAGTTAAAAGTTTCTGTTGCAATATCAAGTTCTTCTAAGCTATCCGGGATGCTAAGATGATGAAACTGATTAGGAAGATTATTGGTAAAGCAATCTTTAGTGGCAGAAGTGATCGGTCTAACATATTTATAACACGGAGTCGGCTTTGCAGCCTTGGCTAAATGTAATTTACACGAGACTAGATAATGATCTGAGATGTCATCGCTCTGCTGCAGTATTTCAACGGCATCAACATCTATTCCATGTGATAGTATTAGATCTAGAGTATGATTACGGCAATGAGTCGGTCCTGACACGTGTTGTCTAACTCCAATTGAGTTTATAATGTCTTTAAATGCCAATCCCAATGCATCTTTTTCATTATCTATGTGTATATTAAAGTCACCAACAATTAGTACTTTATCTGCAGCCAATACTAATTCTGATAGAAAGTCCGCAAATTCTTTGATAAAGTCTCTATGGTGCCCTGGTGGCCTGTATACAGTAGCCAGCAGAATTTTCAAACGTGATTTATCGGTTACACTATATATTTTTACATTAAGCACCAACACTTCAAAAGAATTATATTTACAACTAGATTTCTTAGTGGTTTTGAAAATATTACTATAAATTACAGCAACACCTCCTCCTTTGCGTTTCAGACGAGGTTCATGTTTATAACCGTAATCTTGTGGGGTTGACTCATTTAAAGCAATGTAATCGTTTGGTTTTAGCCAGGTTTCTGTTAAACACAGCACATCTAGGTTATAATCTGTAATCATATCATTAACTATTAGCGCTTTTGAAGTAAGAGATCGAATATTCAGCAACCCAAGCTTTATCATTTGCTCATTTGTATTATATCTGTTTTTTATTTGTTGAAGATCAATTAAATTTTTAACCTTAGATGGGTTTGAACGTATTTTGGATTTCCAAGTTCGGGGAACAGACACAGTCTCTATATGATGATATCTAGGTGAAAGAGGCTCTATGTGATGGGATTTATCTGACCTTGGTGACGTGAGGCCGCTAGCAGACGGTCGGTTAAGCCAGTCTGTCTGCTTCCTGACCTGAGGCCCAGATTGTCATGTTTTATCTCTAAGACTATGAGCCAAATTACTAGAGAGAAGAGCAGCACCATCCCAGGAGGGATGAATACCATCTCTTTTCAACAGGTCAGGTTTGCCCCAAAAACTTTTCCAATTGTCTATGAATTCTATATTATTTCGTGGACACCACCCAGACAGCCAGCCATTGAGTGAACACAATCTACTAACTATCTCATCACTCCGGCGAACAGGAAGGGGGCCAGAGCAAATTACAGTGCTTGACATCGTACTTGCAAGTTCACACACCTCTTTAATATTAATTTTGGTGATCTCCGACTGGCGGAGTCGAACATCATTAGTGCCGACGTGAATAATAATCTTAGAGAATTTACGTTTAGCATTAGCCAGCACTTTCAAATTTGCTTTGATGTCAGGCGCTCTGGCTCCCGGCAAACATGTGACTATGGTGGCTGGTGTCTCTATTTTCACGTTCCGTGTAATAGAATCGCCAATAACTAGGGCACAATCAGAATAATTCTCAGTGGGTGTTTCACTGAGCGGGGCAAATCGATTTGTTATCGGAACGGAAAAGTGGTTTTTTGATCCGCGACTAGAGCGATCTCTCACTGTCACCCATCTGCCCTGCTGCACGGGCTCTACTTCAGCCGGAACCGACTCATGTAAAGAGTTCACTAGGCTAGGCGCATCCAAAATACTATCTAAAGCTCTAGCACTCTTCTTACTATTCTCGATTAAAGTTTGGATGCGTGTCTCTAGTTCTGAAATCTTCTCTGTCAGCCTGACTGTCTCCTTGCATTTATCACATATAAATCCTATATTGCCGACAGAGAAGGCTATGGTAAACATGTGACATGAAGTGCAGGTGACAATAACAGGAGAAGACATTACTCACCGTGTTTGTTGACTGATTCTTACTCACCTGGGCTTTTATGAACTCAAAGGCGCGGGCGCGCGAGAGAAAAATAAATAACTGAGCGCACGGGTGGTGCGTTAAAAGGCTAGCGAGTTAGCGTGTTGTGCTGACAATAACGGAAGCTAGCAATGTCAGGTTAATCTGAGATGTTGAGTAAGCTGTATTTAGTAGTATAAACAACTAGAATTTATAATAAATGATGGTTCAAAACAGAAAGAAATACGAAGCTAATACGAGGCTTAGACGCAGCAAACAAACTCACAGCAGCAGCAGTCACAGCGAGGCAGACAGGAGCAATCGATCTCAGGACTAAAAGAAGGTGTGGTTGTTAACTAAAAGAAGCATCACTCCGTGCCACCAAGGAGACGGCCAAATCAGTGGGCCAAATCACTATGGCAGCCCTGGTGGCCACGGAGCGCCATTTATGGTTAAATCTTTCTGAAATCAAAGATAAAGATAGATCTGTTCTTCTGGACGCCCCGCTTTCTCCTTCAAGTCTGTTCGGCGATGCTATACATTGTGTCGTTGATAGGTTTCAAGAAACAAAAAAGCAATCTGCAGCGTTCCAGAAATTTCTTCCTCGCCGATCTGATGCCCCCGACTACTGTTCGTAAAATCATTAAATCAGAGCAGCCTCGGCCGTCTACGAGCTCCTCAGGACACAGATCTGAGGACTGTCATATCGAAGAAGGCTTGGTCTAAGAAGAAGAAGTCCTGACGCCTTCTGAGGGTGGTCCCCTCCGGGGAGGGACGGTTTCGAAAAATCGTTCCTCCTCTGCACCCTCTGGGGGGCGACCTTCTGAGGAAAGTCACAACGCTGCCACAAAACAGTTGTTCCCTGCCGGTTCGCCGTTACAGGGTACCGTGGTGTCAGCGTCACCATACGATCCTCCGAGGAGGGTCGTGGAGCGGTCAGTTCGGTTTTTCCCTGCCAGCTCGCCGTTTCAGGGCGCCGAAGTGACTGTTCAACCAAATCCAGAGGCCAGTCTTGAGAGACTGGTTCCCTTAGTGGAATTTCTGGCAGCGTGGAAACTTCTGCCAAATATTTCTCAGTGGGTCCTGCGTATAGTAGAAAAGGGTTACAGAATTCAGTTCGGTTCTCGTCCACCCAGATTTCTAGGGGTCCTCTCCACAGTAGTGGACCCAGAGCAGGCTCTGGTCATGAAACAGGAAGTACTGACGCTTCTTCTAAAGGCAGCTATAGAGAAGGTTTCTCCTACCAGCAGAGAGTCAGGGTTTCACAGCCGTTACTTCATCGTTCCGAAGAAGGATGGAGGGTTGCATCCGATTCTAGACCTGCGTCATTTAAACAGCAGAGTTCAGAAACTCAAGTTCAAAATGCTTACGCTAAAACAGATTGTGTCACAGATTCAGTCCGAGGACTGGTTTGTCACAATAGACTTGAAGGATGCGTACTTCCATGTGTCTATCCATCCTCATCACAGGAAGTTCCTGAGGTTTGCTTTCGGGGGCGAAGCATACCAATATCGGGTTCTTCCGTTCGGCCTAGGATTATCACCCAGCACATTTACAAAATGTGTGGATGCAGCTCTGGCTCCTCTGAGACTCCAGGGCATTCGCGTATTCAATTACATCGACGACTGGTTGATTCTAGCTCAATCTGAGCAGTTGGCAGTTCGGCATCGAGATGTCGTTCTGTCTCATATAAAGTTGTTGGGGTTACGGTTAAACGCCAAGAAAAGTGTGCTCCTCCCAGCTCAGATCTAGGGGTTATCTAGGGGTGGTGTGGGATTCGACAACGAGGCAAGCACGATTGTGTCCAGCACGTATTTCTTCGATTCTCACAGCCGTAAAAAGAGTAAAACTAGGCCAGTCACACACTGTGAAACAGTTTCAGAGACTGTTGGGTCTCATGGCAGCTGCGTCCAACGTGATAACTTTTGGCCTTCTGTACATGAGACCCCTGCAGGACCAAGGGGTTTTCTCCGAGGAGAAACCCTTTCCGCATGATCAAGGTCGCGCGGCGTTGCCTACGTGCCTTGGTCATGTGGAAGAAGCCTTGGTTCCTCGCCCAGGGCCCAGTGTTGGGGGCTTCTTGTTGACGCTTAACGCTATCGACGGATGCATCCCTCACAGGATGGGGGGGTGGTCATGAGTGGCCGCTCGGCGACAGGTCTTTGGCAGGACCATCAGCTTTCTTGTCACATAAATCGGCTAGAAATGATGGCGGTATTTCATGCACTCAAATACTTCCTGCCAGACCTGAGAGGCCACCATGTGCTTGTCCGGTCAGACAACATGTCGGTGGTCTCTTACATCAACCATCAGGGGGGTCTGAGGTCTCGTATACTGTGCAAATTGGCTCATCAGATCCTCCTATGGGCCCAGGAGAAATTGCTGTCTCTCAGGGCAGTTTATATTCCAGGGCATCTGAATGTGGGAGCAGATATCCTGTCGAGACAGGGGCTGAGGCCCGGGGAGTGGAGACTTCACCCCGAGGTGGTGGAGCTCCTATGGGAGAACTTTGGTCGAGCACAGATCGATCTTTTCACGTCGTACGATACAACCCATTGTCCGCTGTGGTACTCCCTCACTCATCCAGCTCCTCTCGGACTGGATGCCATGGTACAGGTGTGGCCGAGGTCATACCTGTACGCCTTCCCCCCGGTATCAATGCTCCCGAGAGTTCTGGAGAGGGTTCGCCGGGAAGGGGCTCATCTATTGTTAGTTTGTTAGTAGCCCCGTATTGGCCGGCCCGAGTATGGTTCTCAGACCTAGTGTCTCTTCTGGACGGCTCTACGTTGGAGATTCCTGTCAGGAAGGACCTGCTGTCCCAAGCAAGGGGCACAATATTCCCCCCCCCACCCAGAGTTGTGGAAACTGTGGGCTTGGCCTCTGAGGGGGCCCAGCTCATAGAATCCGGTCTCTCGACTGAGGACGTTGAGACCATCCTTCAATCCAGAGCTCCCTCCACGAGAAAACTTTATGCTCTGAAATGGAAATTATTCTCTACCTGGTGTGGAGAACGTAATTTTGATCCTGTTAACTGCCCGGTTGGTACTAGGGGTGGAGCGGTACATGTATTCGTATTAACCCGAACCGGTACGGGCATCATGGTTCGGTGCACGAATTTACACGGAGAATACACGGTATAAAAATAAATAAAACTCGCGTGCAAATTAATGAATGTAATGCGGAACTACTGTTAGAAACGTGGGTTCTGTAGCCCTGCCTTAAGTTAGGTTTGCGCTGACTATGTTTGCGAGCCCTCGCTGCCCGCCCGCCTCCCTAAATGGACGAGGCATTTATACTTTGCGCTCGCCGGTGTAAACGACAGGGTGCAACTCGGTGTAATTGTCCTCGTCTAAACCATCAGGAATCAGCGGTGAGAAGAAGTAAGGAACACTCGTGAATGTTTATTTTAGTACACTTTAGTAGGCTACACCAAAACCACACTACAAAAGAATCGTGCAAAGCAGTAAACCAGATTATTCCCTGTGACATTAGAAAAAAATAATGGATATGAGAACGTAACCATCTAAATTAACGTTATCTTACATAATTTCTAAACATTTTTATTTAGTTTTGTGAACCTTTTTATAAAACATGGCTATTTATTTTTATTTAAAGGGCTTATGTCTGCTATTGTAGGCTCATTTATGTAAGCAACTAATTTAGACACAAGGACTGGGTGCCGGTGCGGTGAGATGTACCAGATCGGCCAGATTCGGCTTGAAGTCGTCCATCTTCGGATGCAGAGCCACTGCACACCGCCACGCGAGATGGGGCCTTGCGCACCCAACGCGCACGACCGCCCACACCGCAATGACGACATTTCGCGCTTGTGCGTCCGCACATAAGAGATGCTGTATTTTCAGTTTTAATTTATAGCTGATTGTCTTATTTTGTTTACATCTTACTTTACACACTTTAGAGCAGGCTGTTGACAGGCTGTACAGACTGAGACATGCACAATAAAAATAATTGCCTTCTGCATTTTTGTTTTGCTTTCCGTGATGTCTGAACCGAGGTATGAACCGAACCGTGATTTCAGTGTACCGTTCCACCCCTAGTTGGTACAGTTTTCGATTTCCTTCAAGACCGTTTCTCTGCTGGATTATCTCCTTCCACCTTGAAGGTGTATGTAGCAGCTATATCTGCATATCACACCCCTCAGTGGGGTACTTTTCTGGGGAGAGATCCTTTTGTTATTCGTTTTCTCCGTGGCACATTGAGGCTGAGGCCTGCACTGCACTCTAGAGCACCGGCTTGGGATTTACCATTGTACTTGAGGGTCTGTGTCCGGTTGCATAAAGCACCTTAAGTTTTTCCCTTAAGTATGACACTTAAGGGGCGATTTCCCCTTACCTCAGAGAATAACTTAAGGGTGTTGCATATAATCTCTTAAACGATTCTCTTAGGTAAGGGAAACATTTAAGTGTTTCACAACAGCGATCCTGGATTCACGTTATAAAAGTCTGTTGTTGGCATAGATACGCAAAACACTAACACTAGCGGTTTCATCAAATAAAGTAGGCTATCGGAATGGATAAAGAAAACAAAAAAAGAAAGAAATGTATGGAGGAGGAAATGAGGAGGAGAAATGTATTCTTCTTGACGAATATGGTAAAAGAAAAACACTTTTGAAAAGCAAACTAAATCCCAATGTAACTGCGGCGAAAAAACAGAAACAGTGGGAAGAAATAACGGAAAAAATGAATGCAAGGAATCTTGATGTGAAGAGGACGGTTCAGGAAGTCCTTAAAAAATATGAAAACATCTCTGTATTCGCAAAAAAAGAGCTGAGCGCTTATAAGAAAGAAGCTAACAAAACAGGTAAGATTAGACTATGCTTTTAAGATTGTATGCACCGCACCGTGGTGAAGAGTTCGCTTTATTGCTGTACAGTGTTAAGACCTAACGATACAAAACTGACCAACAGGTGGAGAACCCCCACCGGCTGAGTTGTCGGACTGTACTATAATGGTTCAAAACATCATTGGAGCTGACTCACCTGTCCTGTCTGGCATCTGTGGAGGTTTAGAGAGTGAGGCTGAACCAGTGCAACAGTGTAACATAGAGTGAGGCATTATTGTACTGTATCAGCATATAGCTAACTAGTGGCTTATACATGATTATTTTGACATAATTAGAGACATAATATGTTATAACATAATGATATAACTGACATTTCTTTCACACTTAGACCCTTACAGCACAGATCAGGAAAGACTAAATCTGTTGTGTCCAGTTCGGGCTTTGGATGCCTACGTTCACAGAGCTGCCCTGTGGCATAGATCAGAACAGTTATTTGTCTGCTTCGGCTCAACCAAGACGGGTTGCCCTGCATCGAAACAGGTTATGAGCAAGTGGGTAGTCGAGGCTATCTCACTTGCTTATGAAGCGGTCGGACAGCCTTCACCTTTGGCTGTCCTTGCTCATTCTACAAGGAGTATGGCTGCCTCTATGGCTTTGATTTCGGGAGTTTCCCTTCACGATGTTTGTAATGCGGCAGGCTGGTCCTCACCGCATACATTTGTCAAATTTTATGATTTAGACCTCTCCACTCCGGGGGCGAGGTTGTTCGCTTCTTAGTGTGCGCAGGACTCACACAGAACGGGCACTTGTCATTTTGGCGTAGTGGGTATGGGGTTCCCATTGCGTAAACGCAGCAGGAGTTCCCTTGATAGGGAACGTCTCTGGTTACGTATGTAACCTTAGTTCCCTGAGAGGGAACGAAACGCTGCGTTCGCCTGCCATTCTTCCTGCATGCCCTGATCGACTTGCTTCAGGCTTTTCAGAAGCTGTCTCGCTCTGCGTTCAGGGGTGATTTATAGTTTCCTGGTCTATGACGTCACCTGACATCCCGCTCATTCATTGGACTGATTATACATGTGCTTCATGATGAAACACTCGGAAGTGTTCCCATTGCGTAAACGCAGCGTTTCGTTCCCTCTCAGGGAACTAAGGTTACATATGTAACCAGAGACGTTATCCCACATTAGTTAAACCCACTGAATTATTAGAAACATCAGTACTATATAAAGCAATTTTATTTTAAAGACATTTAATGGAATTGGAGTACAATGCAAGAAACTCTTGAACTGTATGTTTGTAAAGGCCAGATCACAGTGGTATGTGTCTGATATTCAGTATGTGAAAAACACAGGCTTTCAGCTTCACTCACGTAACACTAACTTATTAAATATTACTCACTTTTACTTACTGCAATACGGGCAGAATCAATTATACGCCCAGCATTTCTGCTTTTAATTTCTGGCTATCCAGTGACACCACTTTTTCTTTAAGTCAAGTCAAGTCAAGTCAAGAATATTTATATAGCGCTTTTGATTAATTAAATTGAATATCCCCAACTTACATCTTTACATTTTTTTGGGTGGACAGGCTTGCAAAACAGACATTACAAGTTTTCCTGCTTGCCTGATCGGGAGTCTGGCAAGAAGGGCAGGGCCTGAATTTCAGGGCCTGAATACACAAAAACAAACGACACAGAGAGGGAGAGAGAGAGAGAGAGAAAGGCTATTAAAAGTGATTTTGTTTGTGTGTGTGTGTGTGTGTTTGTCCCACAAACCTTGTCCTGTTTACCCAAATCCTGATACAGTTTATTCAGATTGTCATGGACTTGCTCCGTAAGTTGACCCCATCCTCTACCAGGGGTAGGAAGCATTATAGGGAGTTCACACTGAATCTCAGACTCGAGTGAGGCTCGCTCACAAGTGGAGAACACACCAGGAGGTTCATTGTGGGTTTCTAAAACAGGGGAAAAAGAAGCAGGGGTTGCAATGTCCATATCTGCCGATTGTAAAAGGAAGGAAGGTGGGTCTCTGGAAATGGGGGCATGCATGTTTAGATGATGATCCCTAGAGCTAAGAATAGGGACATTTAACGGAGTGGAAATGTCTGGAGGGGACATCAAAGGAGATGGAAATGGTGATTTGAATGAGTAGACATGGTAAAATAACAATTGTAAAGTACCAATTTTTACAATCACCACAATGACCAAAGCACATACAGCTCTACGATCATTAATCTTAAATGAATACCAAAAACATTTCCATTCACTTTCAAGCATGAAATTAAATTTTAGAGAAAACAACCCAACATTAAATGTTCAATGTTCATTTCAGATTCAAGTATGAAAAGCAGGCAATTTCTTAATGTCCATATCCCAAGTTGGTTTCAATATCTCAACACCCCATTGTTCTGTCTCATTGTCCATTAAGTTTATAGTTCAGTTAAAGTTCATCTATTGTCCACGTTCGAGCCCCACGTTGGGCGCTAATCTGTAACGGTGAGTTACTCAACTTTTTTTTAATGTTCACTTTGGGCGCCAGACAGTTTAAATAAACTGACAAACAATTTTTATTCTCAGATTACAGAAAAACATAAATAGAGTCTTGCTGTTTCATTAAGTCCATTTATATGATTTTCCCCAACAACAAAAAAATATCTAAATCAATCAGTGTCCAGCAGCAAGCTCTCAGAAATCAAATAAATAAATCAGTTTGTTACAACTGGAATAACAGCGCGGTTGCGCACAGACTGAGATAGTTCAAAATTAGACCAAAGAAAACTACAACAAAAATAATCCCAAAACAGTTCAAAATATAAGTAAATATATAATAAAAACTAAATTAAATCAAATAATATTTTAGTAGCAGATAGAGGGGATAATAATCGTTCCTGATGAAGAGTTTGAGGTTTTGCAAGAAGAGGAAAAAGTAGGCTATTTAAGAGTCAGAAAATTGAGAGCGCAGGGAAGACTTAATTCTCCTTTAACCTTTCGATGATCAATACGACGGAAACTTGTCACAGAAGGGATTAACACTTACAGGGTAAAACTTGATAATTCTGCAGTTTCTCAAGTTTTCTCTTTTCGCGTTGGTGTTCACCTGCGGCGTCCAGGTTCCTGTTCAATCAGCCACTCAATCATCGCATGCGCGTCCGTACGCCAGTATTCCATAATGCAGACGTTCAGACTTTGTCGACATGAACAATAATCCCACAGAGCACTTCACGACACGCTGTAACAACGCCTCGTTTTCCCTCAGACTTTTCCAGACGCGGATTCAACTTCCCGACCAGACTCTCTCTTCCGCTTCTCTACTTCCTCTTTTCTTTTCGCTCCATGTCACTCAAAACCACACCTCTTTTTGTTGCCATTTTTTGTTTCCGTTGGAACAAATTCTAATGATTATAATGAAATTGTATAGATTTATTTTTTGTGTTATTTAATATGATGATTCATTAAATATTTGTTCCTTTTGACTAGCGGTTCGCTACAGTTTGGTGATCTGCACGATTCATTAATTCGTGATAGGATTGTGTTAAGAGAGGATCAACTGAAAGGCAGACTTCTAAGAGAAACGGATCTCACATTGGAAAAGGCCATAGACATTTGCAGGGCCAGCGAGATCACGTCGAGTCAGATGAAAGCACTCAATGATGAAGTAAATGTACACAAAGTTGAATCCATAAAGCCAAAGAAAAGAGACACCAAAACAGAGCAGACGTCAGTGATGAGAAAAGAATGCAGATGCGGCAACAAGCACGAGTACAGAAAATGCCCAGCCTACAAGAAAACATGTAAGTCTTGCCAGAAGAAAAATAATTTTGCAAAGATGTGTAATACAAAAGACATGCAGAGTCAGAGTAAAATAATGCACGTGATTGAACAAGATGGTAACCTGTTTATTGGTACAGTAACAGTGGAAAAAGAAAGAAATGTAATGTCCATCAACTCTAGTAAGGAGGATGAACAATAGGTCGATACAATCCAGATAAACAAGAATGATGTAAAAGTGACACTGGATACAGGAGCTGAATGTAATGTCATGTCAGAGTCAAGTCAAGTCAAGTCACCTTTATTTATATAGCGCTTTTTACAATACAGATTGTATCAAAGCAGCTTCACAGTGATAACATGAAAATAATACAAAAAACTATTTCATCATCGTCCACCTTTAAGGCAGATCTATAATATTGTTGAATATTAAATGTCCCCAACTAAGCAAGCCAGAAGGTAAGGCAACAGCGGCAAGGAACCAAAACTCCATCAGGTGACAGAATGGAGAAAAAAACCTTGGGAGAACCCAGGCTCAGTCGGGGGCCAGTTCTCCTCTGGCCAACGAGCGAACAGTGTATGATTATGATTCAGGAGCATTACAGGTCAGAAGTCAGAATGAATCAGAGTATTTGTCCAGTTCCGGTTTGGTGAAGTCGGAGTGGAGAGGAGGAGAGACTGGTTGACACTTCAGGTCAGCGGCGTCGTCGTGTCCTGGCGCTGGTCCTTCATCAGATCTGGATACGGCCTGGTTCCGGTGGACAGCGGTAAACCTCGGGATAGACAGAGAGACTAATATTAGCGTAGACGCCATCCTTCTTATGATGTACCAAGTACATCAGGATTTACGGGAAGCGTTCCCGGTCCCGGCTGTTCTAAACTATGCAGCCTAATTATAAAAGTCTATAATGTGTTATGTGTATGCTAGGCCGAAGAGATGTGTTTTTAATCTAGATTTGAACTGACAGAGTGTGTCTGCTTCCCGGACAATGTTAGGAAGACTGTTCCAAAGTTTTGGTGCTAAATAGGAAAAGGATCTACCGCCAGCAGTCGATTTTGATATTCTAGGTATTATTAACTGGCCGGAATTTTGAGATCGCAGTAGACGTGAAGAACTATAATGCGTTAAGAGCTCGCTCAAGTACTGCGGAGCTAAACCATTTAGTGCTTTGTAAGTGATCAGCAATATTTAAAAATTTATACGATGTTTAATAGGCAGCCAATGCAGTGTTGACAGAACGGGGCTAATATGGTCATACTTCCTGGTTCTGGTAAGAACTCGAGCTGCTGCGTTTTGAACTAGCTGTAGTTTGTTTATTAAGCGTGCAGGGCAACGACCCAGTAGAGCATTACAATAATCTAGCCTTGAGTAGGGATGGGAACCGAGAACCGATTCTTCTTCAGAACCGGTGCCCAGTGAATCGATTCCTTGGAACCGTTAGCATGCCTGCATATCGATTCCGCGTATCGGTTCCGCTCGTTGCAAATGTGTCATGACGTCACACACGCGCTGCGTTGTTTTGATTCAGAACGCGGCAAACATGGCAGAGGCAGAAGTTCGACGCAGAAGTATAATGAGGCATTTAACGGGACGCCATGTTGCTTTCCGACCAGCCATCGCGTGCCGTCCATAGACAGGTGCCGTCTCACACACATTCACTCGCACACATACGCACTCACTGCACACACACACACTCGCGCTCACTCATAAGCGCACACACACACTCTCTCGCGCTCACACACGCACTCTCTCGCGCTCACTCACTCACACACACACACACACACACATGCTCACTCACACACACACACACACGCGCGCACACACACTCTCGCTCACTCACTAGCGCACACACTCTCGCTCACTCACTCTCGCTCACTCACTAGCGCCCACACACGTTTTGTTTCAGGTTGAATCCAAATGAGCACTGTTAATATTCCAAAAGGCACAAGCTCTTCCTTGACTGTTTTCAGTCTGTGTTTTTCGTTTTTATGGCACATAAATGGCAGTTTTTTTGTTTGTTTTTTTGTCTGGACCAATGAATGCGAAGGCACTAGGCACTCTTCTTGATAATCTTTCAAGGCACACACTAGCGTGCCATGGCATACTGGTTGAGAAACACTGCGGCTATAGGTCCCTGGACTTTCCTTTGAGAAGTAGCTTACCTACTTTTAGGTTTGTTCTGAGGTTGCTACACATAATTTGTGTACATGTGCTCTGTGCTGTGTCTTCTGATCAGATATTAAAGCGAGTTAATACAAATAAACAAATTTGTTCTTATTCCCTCACCCAATGAGAATCGATAAGAGAATCGATAAGGAATCGGATCGATAAGCAATATCGATAATGGAATCGGAATCGTTAAATCCTTATCAATTCCCATCCCTAGCCTTGAGGTCATAAACGCATGAACTAATTGTTCTGCATTATTCATTGAGAGCATATGACGTAATTTAGATATATTTTTAAGATGGAAGAAAGCGGTTTTACAGATACTAGACACATGACTTTCAAATGAAAGATTGGTATCAAAGAGCACACCCAGGTTCCTAACCGACGACGAAGACTTAACAGAGCAGCCATCAAGTGTTAGACAGTATTCTAGATTATTACATGTGGAAGTTTTTTGTCCAATAATTAGAATCTCAGTTTTTTCTGAATTTAGTAGTAGGAAATTACTAGTCATCCAATTTTTTATATCAGCTATGCATTCCGTTAATTTTGTGAATTGGTAGGTTTCGTTAGGTTTTGAAGAAATATACAGCTGAGTATCGTCGGCATAACAATGAAAGCTAATTCCATGTTTCCTCATTAGGAAACATGGAATTAGCTTTCATTGTTATGCCGACGATATAACAATGAAAGCTAATTCCATGTTTCCTCATTAGGAAACATGGAATTAGCTTTCATTGTTATGCCGACGATACTCAGCTGTATTACATTAGGAATGATATCTCCTAATGGTAGCATGTACAGCAGCGGTCCTAGTACTGAGCCTTGTGGTACGGCATACTGAACTTGTGATTGATAAGACATCTCTTCATTTACTGCTACAAACTGATAACGGTCAGATAAGTATGATTTAAACCATGCTAGTGCAATTCCACTAATGCCAACATAATGTTCGAGTCTATTTAAAAGGATTTTGTGGTCAATGGTGTCAAATGCAGCACTAAGATCGAGTAACACTAATAGAGAATTACAACCACGATCGGATGATAGAGATCGGCCTGTAATTGACTAGTTTTGTAGGATCAAGTTGCTGTTTTTAAAACAAGCGGTTTAATCATAGCTAGCTTAAAGGTTTTTGGTACGTATCCTAGAGACAAAGATGAATTAATGATATTAAGAAGAGGATCTATGACATCTGGAAGCATCTCTTTCAGCAGCTTAGTCGGTATAGGGTCTAACATACACGTTGTCGATTTAGATGATTTGACGAGTTTGCAAAATTCTTCCTCTCCTATAGCAACGAATGAATAAAATTTTCCCTCAGGGAGACTACAATACACTTCCTGATGCGATACTGTATTAGACGGTTGCATAGTTATAATTTTGTCCCTGATATTATCGATCTTATAAGTGAAGAAGTTCATAAAGTCATTACTGCTGTGTTGCTTGGAAACTTCTGGGCTTGAAGCTTTCTTTTTCGTTAGTTTAGCCACCGTTTCAAATAAATACCTAGGATTATGTTTATTTTCTTCTAATAGGGTTGAAAAATAAGCAGATCTAGCAGCTTTTAAAGCCTCTCTGTAAGCAATCGAGCTCTCCTTCCATGAAATCCGAAACACCTCTAGTTTTGTTTTCTTCCAGTTGCGCTCCATTTTTCTGGCTGCTCTCTTAAGGGCCTGAGTGTGCTCGTTGTGCCACGCCGTTGGACTATGTTCTTTAATCTTCTTTAAGCGCAGCGGAGCAACTGTGTCTAAAGTGCTGGAAAAGAGAGAGTTAAAAGTTTCTGTTGCAATATCAAGTTCTTCTAAGTTACCTGGGATGCTGAGATGATGAAACTGATTAGGAAAATTATTGATAAAGCAATCTTTAGTGGCAGAAGTGATCGGTCTAACATATTTATAACACGAAGTCGGCTTTGCAGCCTTGGCATGGGACTAGATAATGATCTGAGATGTCAAGGCTATGGTAAACGTGACATGAAGTGCAGGTGACAATAACAGGAGAAGACATTACTCACCGTGTTTGTTGACTGATTCTGACTCACCTGGGCTTTTATGAACTCAAAGGCGCGGGCGCGCGAGAGAAAAATAAATAACTGAGCGCACGGGTGGTGCGTTAAAAGCTGTAAGCTGTATTTAGAAGTATAAACAAACTCACAGCAGCAGCAGAGTCACAGCGAGGCAGACAGGAATAATCGATCTCAGAGCAGGACCCGATCTCAGAAAGAGTGTACAAGTTGCTAAACATAGCAGGGAGACTACAGAGGTCAAGCTGCAAACTTGTTTCTGGGCACAAGATGGCGCCATTGGGCAAGAAAGCACAAAGGACAGAAATACAAAATCCTGTTTGAAACAAGGGGGTAATCCATCCGCCCGGAAACTGAAGCCTTCCCGGGAGCTGCCATTGTAGCAGAACTTCACCTGCTGTTAGAATTCCATTGACTCCCATTCATTTTGGTGTCACTTTGACAGTGAATAACTTTACATCTGATGCGTCCAAAGACTCCATTTGTCCATTATTTATTTCTAAAGAAACTCGACAATTTATAAAAGGCTCCATTACCTTGTACCTTACGTTATGGCCCCGTAGAAGCCGTTTTTGTAAAAATAGGCTAACGATTGCGTCATAACCACGCGACTCTCTGTCGCACTGTAGAGAAATTACCGTACAGACTGGCGGAGAAACTCGCAAGCAATCGGGAGGACGTGGAGGCATAAAGTCAAGGGAGTAGCCCACAGAGAGTGATAAAGTTGATCCTGCTGCTAGCTCATGGACAGCTAATGCTCACGCTCTCCGTCTCTGCGAGATTCGGAAGGGAATGATTCAGATTTCTCTCGGCACATCAATAAAAAGAGAGCATTATCCAATGCTGATAGTAGAAGATGTAGTCTCAAGAATGCCGAATGCAAAGTACTTTTCTTTGCTGGATGCAAATCAAGGGTTTTGGCAGATAAAGCTAGATCATGAAAGTTCAAAGCTTTGCACAATGAACACACCAATTGGGCGATACCGAAGTCTTTCAGAGATCCATTGCACAAATGATAGAAGGACTGGAAGGTGTGGTAAATATCATCGATGACTTGCTGGTGTGGGGAGACTCCATTCAAGAGCATGATGAAAGGCTAATAAAGCTGCTGGAATGTGCAAGAAAAAACAATTTAAAGCTCAACAGGAACAAATGCAAAATAAGAATAGACTGAGATCAAATACATAGGACACATACTGAGTGTTCAAGGAGTTAAGCCAGATAAAGAAAAGATAAGGGCTGTGACTGAAATTCCACCACCACAAAGCAAGCAAGAACTGCAAAGATTAGTGCAATATCTGGCAAAGTTCATTCCCAATATGTCTGACATAAGTGCACCTTTGAGGAAATTGCTGTAGAAAGAGACAGAGTGGGAGGATGCTCAACAGCAAAGTTTTGTAAAACTGAAATATTTGGTCACGCAAAGTCCGACTTTGAAATTCTTTGATGTGAGCAAACCGGTCACATTGTCGGTAGATTCCAGTTCAGAAGGAATAGGAGCTGTGATTCTGCAAGAAGGAAGGCCAGTGACTTATGGCTCGAGAGCTCTGAACGACGGTCAGCGTAGATACGCACAAATTGAAAAGGAGTTGTTAGCCATAGTTTCTTTCTTTCTTTTTTATTTGATAGGGACAAAGCATGTTGATGAACATTTGTACAAAATACAAAGTGTAAACAAGCCGGATTATAGCAGTATTGCTAATTTACGTCCGTAGTCTCTAGTCAGGTACACACAATAACAAATACTACTCAATATACACAAAACTCTACTAAAACACCATACATAAAACACATCACAAAAATTACTATGGATAATGTTTACACACTTGATTTTTCATAAGCCACTTCTTAAGATGTACCTTAAAAGTGTGATAAGTAGAACATTGTCGTATGGTCTGTGGCAAACTATTTAAATATTTACTCCCTATCACCGATAAAACTTTCTGGCCAAAAGATGTTCGCCTATTTGGTACTTCCCAATCCCCCTCTACTGACCGATCTGGTACCAATACCACAATCTGCCCTCTGTTTAATGAACTCCTTCAACGGAGGTGGAGCAAGCCCATGCCAGACCTTATAAACAAAGCACGCGTAATTAAATTTTTTAACATTTTCAAACCTCAATAGAAATGTAAAGGGAGAATAAAATTGGTCCTAAAATAAAACCTTGTGGAACAACCTTCGGGCAGGCAATATAAGAAGATTTCACACCATCAATACATACACATTGTTTCCTATTAGAAAGATAAGATTTTACCCAAAGTATTGCTTCCTCTGAGAAATTAAAATTTGTTAGTTTGGATAAAAGCACCTGATGGTCAACAGTGTCGAATGCATTCTTTAAATCTAAAAAGACAGCACCAACACACGCTTTCTTATCTAATAAGTATTTCACTCTCTCAACAAACAAACAGTTTGCTGAATCTGTTGAGTAATTTCTACAGAAACCAAATTGCATTGGATGTAAAGAATTAAAACCCTTATTTAGATGATTAGTCAAAAGATTTGATACCCATTTTTCTGCTACCTTAGATATAATAGGAAGAATACTAATTGGCCTATAATTTTTCAAATTTAGTTTGTCTCCAGATTTATAGATTGGGGCAACTGTAGCCATCTTCCAAGCAGATGGAACAACAGCTTGTTTGAACGACAGGTTTACCATGTGTATGGATGTTTCACCAGTATGTGTACGGAAAGGAAATCACGATTGAAAGTGATCACAAGCCATTAGAGAGTATATTTAAGAAGCCGCTGCATCAGGCTCCTATGAGATTACAAAGAATGCTTCTACGACTACAGAGATACAATCTGAAGGTGATGTACAAACCTGGTAAGGAACTATACATAGCAGATGCCTATGCCTATGCCTGTCGTGCCTATCTACACGAACAGAAGGAAAATCTGCTGGAAGACGATCTAGCAGTGAACTGGATTATGTCACAACTTCCTATTTCAGATCAGAAACATGATGCTTTTAAAAAAGCAACAGCAGAGGATGCAGAGATGCAAATGTTAAAAAAGGCAGTGCTGAATGGATCGGCGAACGAACGATCTATGATGCCAATCAATACAGCAATACTGGACATTTCGTGAAGAAATCAGTTATGAAGATGGTCTGTTATTTAAAGCAAATAAGCTCATTGTTCCAAATCAGCTAAGACAGGAAATGGTCAACAAAATACACGAGTCACACCTGGGAATTGTCAAATATAAGGCAAGAGGCAGAGACATTTTGTACTGGCCAGGTATGTCGACACAAATTGCGGATGCAGTATCCGGATGTGCTACCTGCAATGAAAGCAGGAACAACAATCAAAAAGATCCATTGTTCCAACATGAAGTGCCAGGGCGGCCTTGGGAAAAAATAGGTACAGACATTTTTTACCATAGTGATTCAGCATTTCTGTTATGTGAGGACTACTTTTCAAAGTACATTGAGGTAAAGCTACTCAGGGACACGACAAGCTGTGGAGTCATCAGGGAAATGAAGTCCATCTTTGCAAGACATGGAATTGCAGATATAGTAGTATCTGACAATGGACCTCAGTATGCAAGTGCTGAATTTTCAAGTTTTGCAAAGGAATGGGGATTCAAGCATGTGACTTCAAGTCCTGGTTATGCACAATCTAATGGACAAGCCGAGAGAGCAGTGCAAACAGTGAAAAATCTTTTAAAGAAAGCGCAGAGTAGTCAATGTGATCCGTACATAGCACTACTGGAGTACCGTAACACGCCAATGGAAGGGATAGGATTATCACCTGCACAATTACTGATGGGTCATCATCTGCATTGCTTACCACGGAGACAATGTCACAAGTGCATGAGCAACTTAAGCAGAGACAGAAGAAACAAAGCAGTACTACGACAGGATGGCTAAATACTTACCTGATCTGCAACCTGGAGAAGGAATAAGGATGCAAAAGGAAAATTCATGGAAGCCAGCTGTTGGTCTGGAAAAGCATGAGCAGCCACGTTCCTTTATAGTAAAGACTCCTGATGGAAAGCTGTTCAGACGAAAACGCAGACATTTAAGAAAAACAAGAGAAACAGACTCTTCGACATTTGAGAAAAGCGTTGACATGAACACTGATAGTCAGCAGTCAGTTGATGCATCACAGAGCAATGCACTTGACAGTAAGGACATTTCAAATGAAAGAAATGGTAATGAAAGCATAGAGAAAGAGCAAGCTTACCGTACAAGGTCTGGAAGAATGGTAAAGATACCCGAGAAATACAAAGACTGAGAGTTAATACAATGTATGTGCATTGTTGGATGTGTAATAAGTTGAAATGCAATAGTTTATTAGTATAAATGCATTTGTGAAAATATGTTGAATAATTTTGTAGTTATGCTGAAAATTTGGTAAATGAAACTCAAATGTTGTGTTTAAAAGTTGTGTTCAGAAGTTCTATGCATCAGTATAAAGGAATGTACTTAAGAAGGGGGACGTAACATATTACAGTTTTTTTCGATTGCTAAACGACAGTGAGCACAACTGGAGCTACATGTGCAAAACTCTAACTACAGTCTGCACAGCAGCAGTTCATGTGGACCAAACTTTAGTTTGTTTTTCATTGCTTGAACACAGTTTTCAAAACTCTACACACTTATCCCATGACCACAACCTGCACAACACTGTGGATTTACAGCACTTTGTTCCACAACATTCTTTTAAATAGACTCGAACATTATGTTGGCATTAGTGGAATTGCACTAGCATGGTTTAAATCATACTTATCTGACCATTATCAGTTTGTAGCAGTAAATGAAGAGATGTCTTATCAATCACAAGTTCAGTATGGCGTACCACAAGGCTCAGTACTAGGACTGCTGCTGTTCACTCTGTACATACTACCATTAGGAGATATCATTAGGAAAAATGGAATTAGCTTTCACTGTTATGCCGATGATATTTCTTCAAAAAGAAACCTACAAATTCACAAAATTAACAGAATGCATAGCTGATATAAAACAATGGATGACTAGTAATTTCTTACTACTAAATTCTGAAAAAACAAAGATTCTAATTATTGGACAAAAACATCCACACGTAATAACCTAGAGTACTGTCTAACACTTGATGGCTGCTCTGTTAAGTCTTCGTCGTCGGTTAGGAACCTGGCTGTGCTCTTTGATACCAATCTTTCATTTGAAAGTCAAGTGTCTAGTATCTGTAAAACCGCATTTTTTCATCTTAAAAATATATCTAAATTACGCCATATGCTCTCATTGACAAATGCGGAACAATTAGTTAATGCGTTCATGACCTCAAGGCTAGATTATTGTAATGCTCTACTGGGTGGTTGCCCTGCACGCTTAATAAACAAAACTACAGCTAGTTCAAAACGCAGCAGCAGTTTGAGTTCTTACCAGAACCAGGAAGTATGACCATATTAGCCCCGTTCTGTCAACACTGCATTGGCTCCCTATTAAACATCGTATACATTTTTAAATATTGCTGATTACTTACAAAACAATAAATGGTTTAGCTCCGCAGTACTTGAGAGAGCTCTTAACACATTATAGTCCTCCATGTCTATTGCGATCTCAAAATTCCGGCCAGTTGATAATACCTAGAATATCAAAATCGACTGCTGGCGGTAGATCCTTTTCCTATTTAGCACCAAATCTTTGGAACAGTCTTCCTACCATTGTCCGGGAAGCAGACACACTCTGTCAGTTCAAAGCTAAATTAAAGACACATCTCTTTGACCTAGCATTCACATAATACATTATTGACTTCTATAATTCCATGTTAGGCTACATAGATTAGGCCAGACAAGTAGTTTGTTAAGGCTTGATTTGTACCTGCGCACATATATTCAAATCCGCTTAACTATAGAATTAATTCTTTTTTGGCTATTGTGTCTTTAAAAGCAGCCGCTGACAGAGCGGATCTCACACGCGCATCATTCTCTCACAACTCTTCTTTATGTTCATTTAAGACTATTTAACAAATTTAAGAGTGCTCAGTCTGCTCTTATGAGGATACTCGACAAAATGGACATTTTTGCAGAATTGCGTGTTAGTTCGGTCAACTTCAAGCCGAAAGAGAACTCGATTCTGGCGCTCAATTTGTCTTTGCGTGAATGGTTTAAAAGCATTTGCAAGAATAAAAGCGCATCATATGAAATATTTACCACGGAGTCTTCTCCTCCATTTCTACCAGTGATCGCTTTATTCAATTTCCAACGTCAATCTGCGCACGTCAACAGCGCTACGTGAGTTGTAGGTTGCCAGGTTGAGCTCACAAATGGGTTGAAATGTGTATGATGTGTTGATTGCGCGAGTAGGACTGGGCAACCTTGGAATAATATATTGATGTGATTGTTCATATAACGACGTTTGGGAATACAAATTACGGGAGTTTTGTGACGCTCACAAAAAAAAGGTTTTGTTGAGATTATCTTTTGTTTTCTTTCCTTTTATTACAAATTAAATACTATTGAGAGAAAACACGGGAGCACGCTATGACATGCTGTTTCACAGAACGGACACAAGGTGGCAGTACCTTTCAGCCGCGTCATTCTGGGACCCTTAGCGAGGCGCAGAGGAAGACAAGCTCATAATCCGGTTGAATGGAGGAAGAGCAACTGTTGTCCCGCGTCATTCATACCTGTTCAATATTTCCAATATTTCCAGGTTAGTTTTACATCTTTTATGTGACTGAAAATGGTTATCAGCTTATATGAGTCCCCGGTGATGTGTGTTTGATTTGCTAAAGGTATATTAAGTGTGTAAATAGTCGAGTCTAATGATAACTGTGTGAAGTTGAGGAAATGGCGGCCGACGCCCGCACTAATGTTTATTTTATTTATTCCTAACGGCTCGGGGATATTTCTGAGTTTATTACTGTGTGTGTGTAAAGTAACTGAGTGTGTAAGAGTGTGCATTATGGGTAATAAATAACGCTAATGTACAGAAAGCAGTTTACAGATGTAGCTTTGGGTGAAACACACGTGGTAGTATTAAACGCACGTGGTAATATTAGACTATAACACAGTTCAGTTCATAGGAATTAAGTGAAAAAGTTATGAGGCAAATAAGTTTACTATTGAAGTTTGTACTCATATAATGTAAATATAATTCAACTTAACTGCAAATGGGATTTATTCTGTTGTATAAAGTAAACACACTTACAAAATGTATAATGAATACAGAAATACTCGTTTAATGAGAGGTAACAGAGAATATGGTTTAGAGAGAAAATGTGTTTAATGGTTTCAGATAAAACTGATAAGTTAATATTGAGGAAATATGTGAGATACATTTATGTGGAAATGTACTTTTGAAGAATATGTGACTTCATGTTATCCAATTGTGGATATAACCTGTGTTTCAATACAGAGCAACCAAAGATAACAGTAATAATTCATGATTGCAGATATAAAGTTGAAATGAAGTTGGATTAATAAAGATAATCCGGTTGAATGGAGGAAGAGCAACTGTTGTCCCGCGTCATTCATACCTGTTCAATATTTCCAATATTTCCAGAGCACTCCGACCAGGATCATCAATATATATCTGCTAACGGACCCCTAGCCGGGACCTGTTACAGATTCTTGGGGGCTCGTCCGGGATCTTCGGCGCCACCTGGCGGAGCGGGAGCCGAATGATGACAACGCTGACCAGCGACTAACCCTGTCCAGCCGTGGAACTGCAACTACGAACGGGTGGAGGTCTACGATCCGGAGCTGACTGCATCATCGCCGAACTGTGTTGCTAGCCGTGGAGAGACGAGAAGCCATCATGTCGAGTGGTGGGAGGAAAAGCCTAGTGTGGGACATTAGGAAAAGCTTACTCACCCTGTCAGCTGGAGAGCTTCTTCAGGTCGCCAGAGCGGTGGAACCAGTGTCGAGCGAGGACCAGTCAGAGCTTGTGGAGGGAGACGAGGAAGGATGTTACGATTACATCAACTCGTTCATGTACAGTAAGCAGTTACTTGATACGGAGGACGAGGGTATGGTTCAGTTGTTGATGTTGAAAGACGCTATTGACGATGTGGTGAAATGTCGTGATGATGATGTATCGATGTCAAATGTAAGAGGTGATTCTGAGTTACATACTGAGCAGGGTATGGATAAGCTTGATGACCGTGTTGATTTTATTGAAGGTTCAGTCATTACCCAAACAGCCCCTGAAAACACCACAGACACTCACAAACAGAGCCACCACACATTCAATGTAGCTAGGGCTGCGTCACCTAGTGATAATGCTGAACTAGATTCAGGCCCAATAGCATCAGCAACGTTAAATACACCTGACACAGCTAACACTGAGTTACTTAAAGAACTAGCTAGCTATGAAGAAATTAGCAAGAAACTCATACAGTGCTTACCAACACATGCTGTACCGCCACAGACACAGTTAACTCAATCCTCAGGCCTTCTTCAACAGCCAGACAGAAAACCACCGAGTGAACTTGTCTCTCAGTCGGCACGTGACGGAACGGTGCCCTTAAGGGAACTCAGCTACCTGCCTCGGAGAGAGTTTAAAGTGCAAGGCGGACAGATCGGTGACCAATCTTCAGACATCAGCTACAATAATGTCTGTAGACAAATTGATGATGGAATCAAAGAAGGATTTCCCGATTTAGAGATTGTTCGTGGTGTGCTGAGAATCATGAAACCAGGCATATTCAAAGAAATGTTGATAAACAAAGACGACATGACAGTGACTGAACTCAAGGGGTTTCTTCAAACTCACCTAAGAGAAAAAAACAGCACAGAGTTATTTCAAGAGTTGATGTGCACGAAGCAAGACGAGAACGAGACACCACAACAGTTTCTCTATCGTGTGATAGGTTTAAAACAACGCATCCTGTTGACATCAAGGCTGGCTGACACTAACATTAAATACTCTACAGCTACAGTGCAAGATGTTTTCTTACATACAGTGTACCAAGGCTTTGGACACAAACACACTGACATCCGCAGAGAGCTCAAACCTTTGTTGACAAACAGTGGGGTCACTGATGAGATGATTCTGCGTCATGTGATGAAAATCACTAGTGAAGAAAACGAGAGAATGAAAAGACTTGGCTCATCCCGCCGACAGACTGTAACGAATGCGCACAGCGCACAGCGCACAGCTTGAGTCGGATGTGGTAAAGACACCTATCACAAAGTCAGAGAGTGTAGAGTCCAAATCAAAGCAAACAAAACCAGATCCTTTGAGAGAGCTCACGACCAAAGTAGAGGAGCTCACCAGACTGGTTGAGACTATGCAAAAACAAAACCAACAACAGCTAATTCACAATGGGCGTCAGTACAGTCAAAATAGGACACCATCAAAACGTGGAAAACCCTATGGTTGTCCAAGCTGCGTGGAACAAGATAGACAAGACTGTAAACATTGTTTCGCATGCGGGGAGGAAGGACACCGTGCAGCAGGCTGTTTAAAACGACCAAAGAGACAGGGAAACTCCAATCGGGCACTGGAGAGGGACATCTAGTGGCCGGGTCTGGAGATAAGTCCCAACCAGAAAGTGAGGTCAACAATGACAAAACAAGCCCCTCTTCACCCTCAATCCCAGTAACGAGAAGCACATTAAGTCACTGTAACCAAGTAGCTCAGCTCCCTCCCCAGTCACCACGTGTAGCTAAAGCGAGAGTGGTTGCTAGCCTAATTGGCAAAAAGGCCCTAGTTCAGAGCTATCTAAATGGTTTAGCAGTCACTTCTCTGCTCGACTCTGGGTCACAAGTCAGTATAGTCAGTCGTTCCTGGAAAGAAGAGTACCTACCTGACCTCAGTATTCACTCAGTCTCTGAGATCTTGGGAGAGGAGGAGCTGAAAGTTATTGCGGCAAATGGCAGTATCATTCCATATGATGGGTGGGTAGCTATCACAGTGAACTTGCCAGGGAATTTAGACCCCAACCTGTCCATTAGTGTGCCTTTCCTTATCAGCAGCTACCCCATGGATAGACCATTGATTGGTTTTAATGTTTTGGAAGAGCTAATTTGTGGCAAACCAGAGAGACTAGTGCCAGTACTTGCTAGCCTTCTTAGCAATGCCATATCTGTTCCGAAAGAAACAGCTGAAGCTCTTGTCAACTTTATTCAGACAGCAAAACCAGTTATGCAGCAGGGACGCTTAAGAACAGGTGCCAAGGATATCGTGCTCCCCGCTGGTCAAGTGTTGTGGGTGAGATGCTGGGTTCCGTCAAACATGGATGCCTCTACCCGATTAGTGTTGTTGGAGACGGATGAAGATAGCCTACCGTCGGGACAGTGGGATGCAGGGCCAGGTTTGTTTGAAATCCAGAACCCAACAAAGCCCTATGTCACCATTCCAATTGGTAATAACACTAATCATGACATCACAATACCACGTAAAACAGCTCTAGGGATCCTGCAGCGTGTTGAAAATGTTGTGGAGGCAGATATCCTGGACAAATCACAGCCTGCAGCGACTGTCAGTCAGGTCACCACCACTCAGGTCAGCAACTCAGATCCACCTCTGTGGGACCCACCTGTAAACCTCGACCATCTGGAGGAAGAACAGCAAGAGGCTGCTAGAAAGATGCTTCAGGAGGAGTCAAACACCTTTGCGAGAGATGGAAATGACCTTGGCTGTATTCCAAATCTGCAAATGGTGATCAATCTCAATGACGATATTCCTGTGCAGAGAGCGTACACATCCATTCCCAAGCCACTGTTTAAAGAAGTAAAAGATTACATTCAGGATCTTCTTGTAAAGGGCTGGATAGTGAAATCTAAGTCTTCCTATTCTGCCCCAGTTGTATGTGTGCGGAAGAAGGACCTACTCTCCGTCTCTGTATAGACTATCGTCTCCTAAATCAGAAAACCGTACCAGACAGACATCCTCTGCCACGAATACAGGATTTGATAGACACGCTGGGTGGGTACTCAATGTTCAGCATACTGGATCAAGGTAAAGCTTACCACCAGGGGTTTATGGCAGAAGGATCACGCCATCTCACTGCCTTCATTACTCCCTGGGGGCTTTACGAATGGATACGAATCCCGTTTGGACTTTCCAATGCACCTGCAGCTTTTCAAAGGAGCATGGAGGAGATGTTAGGCTCTCTGAGAGACGAGTATTGCATCCCGTACCTGGATGACCTACTGTGCTACTCCAGATCTTTCAATGATCACGTGGAGGTGATTCGCAAGGTCCTCCAAGCACTGCAGCATCATGGGGTGAAGCTACGGCCAGAAAAGTGCGAGATGTTTCGGAAGGAGGTTCGCTATGTTGGACGCTTGGTGTCGGCCGAGGGAGTTCGAATTGACCCTAAAGACCTCGAGGCAGTGATGGCTTTAAAAACCAAAACACCCCAAACAGTTGGTGACCTCCGACGGGTTCTCGGCTTCCTGAGTTACTATCGTTCCTACATACAGGACTTCGCCAAAATAGCAAAGCCATTGTATGAGCTGCTCCAAGTTAAGTCCTCCATGCCCCAACTTACACGGACAACAATCCGCTCACTTTATGTCATGAGCACTGCGAAACTCAATGCAGTTGGACATCGCTGGGTTGGAGAATTGTCAGAGTTCCACTTCAATATTAAATACAGACCTGGGAAAATCAATATAGATGCCGACACGCTCTCACGCATCCCACTTGATATTGACAACTATGTAGCTACATGCACGGAGGAGCTGTCTCAGGATGTGCTGCATGCGACTTGGGAGGGGGGTCGAGCAGCCCAGAAGAAAGATGTAGCATGGATAGCTGCACTTTACACCTCCTCGGCTGATCTGATACCACAGCCTCATTCACTCTTGCCCAAAATAAACCATGAAGAGCTGGCAAAAGCCCAACGAGAGGACCCTGGAATAGGGGAAATAATGAGATTGAAAGAGGCAAATAATGTTCTTACTGATGAGGTAAGAAGTTCAGTGAGTGGGCTCACTCGCAAGCTTCTTCATGAGTGGAATCAACTACATGTGGAGAATGGAGTCCTGTACCGCCAAACATCAGAGCAAAAACAGTTAGTCTTACCTACCAAGTATCGGTCGGTTGCCCTAAAGCATCTCCATGACAACATGGGACACGTTGGCACGGAACGTGTGATTCATCTCGCCAGAGAACGTTTCTATTGGCCATATATGAAGAGGTGTATAGAGGAGTATGTCACCAGGAAATGCAGCTGCATAAAGCAAAAGAAACCCACCACACATGTGCGTGCGCCAATGGGTGGTCTGACTTCTACTTCCCCTCTTGATCTGGTTTGCATAGACTACTTGCATCTGGAGAAAAGCAAAGGAGGCTATGAGTACATTCTGGTAGTAATCGACCACTTTACCAGATTTGCCCAGGCTTACCCCACCAAAAACAAATCAGGACAAACTGCAGCTGAACGGATATACAATGACTACATACCTTGTCTGGGTTATCCAAATCTTCTCCACCATGATCAAGGACGTGAGTTCGAGAACAATCTGTTTCGCACTCTTGGACGGCTGTCAGGGGTCGGACACTCCCGAACATCTCCATACCACCCACAGTGTAACCCTGCTGAGCGGTTCAACCGTACACTGCTGCAAATGTTACGGACTCTGACAGACAGAGAGAAAGAGAGATGGAAAGAACATCTACCACAAATGATACACGCATATAACTGCACACGCCACGAGTCGACAGGATACTCACCTCATTACTTGCTATATGGACAACATCCCCGTCTGCCCGTGGATCTTTTGTTTGGATTAATGGAGAACGCTGAATCAGCCACACACAAAGGATATGCGGACACGCATCCAAACTTTAATCGAGAATAGTAAGAAGAGTGCTAGAGCTTTAGATACTATTTTGGATGCGCCTAGCCTAGTTAATTCTTTACATGAGTCGGTTCCGGCTGAAGTAGAGCCCGTGCAGCAGGGCAGATGGGTGACAGTGAGACATCGCTCTAGTCGCGGATCAAAAAAACACTTTTCCGTTCCGATAACAAATCGATTTGCCCCGCTCAGTGAAACACCCACTGAGAATTATTCTGATTGTGCCCTAGTTATTGGCGATTCTATTACACGGAACGTGAAAATAGAGACACCAGCCACCATAGTCACATGTTTGCCGGGAGCCAGAGCGCCTGACATCAAAGCAAATTTGAAAGTGCTGGCTAATGCTAAACGTAAATTCTCTAAGATTATTATTCACGTCAGCACTAATGATGTTCGACTCCGCCAGTCGGAGATCACCAAAATTATTATTAAAGAGGTGTGTGAACTTGCAAGTACGATGTCAAGCACTGTAATTTTGCTCTGGCCCCCTTCCTGTTCGCCGGAGTGATGAGATGGTTAGTAGATTGTGTTCACTCAATGACTGGCTGGTCTGGGTGGTGTCCACGAAATAATATAGAATTCATAGACAATTGGAAAAGTTTTTGGGGGCAAACCTGACCTCTTGAAAAGAGATGGTATTCATCCCTCCTGGGATGGTGCGTGCTCTTCTCTCTAGTAATTTGGCTCATAGTCTTAGAGAAAAAACATGACAATCTGGGCCTCAGGTCAGGAAGCAGACAGACTGGCTTAACCGGACCGTCAGCTAGCGGCCTCACGTCACCAAGGTCAGATAAATCCCATCACATAGAGCCTCTTTCACCTAGATATCATCACATAGAGACTGTGTCTGTTCCCCGAACTTGGAAATCCAAAAAAACGTTCAAACCCATCTAAGGTTAAAAATTTAATTGATGTTCAACAAACAAAAAACAGATATAATACAAATGAGCAAATGATAAAGCTTGGGTTGCTTGAATATTCAATCTCTTACTTCAAAAGCGCTAATTGTTAATGATATGATTACAGATTATAACCTAGATGTGCTGTGTTTGACAGAAACCTGGCTAAAACCAAACGATTACATTGCTTTAAATGAGGTCAACCCCACTAGATTACGGTTATAAACATGAACCTCGTCTGAAACCGCAAAGGAGGAGGTGTTGCTGTAATTTATAGTAATATTTTCAAAACCACTAAGAAATCTAGTTGTAATTATAATTCTTTTGAAGTGTTGGTGCTTAATGTAAAAATATATAGTGTAAACGATATAATCACGTTTGAAAATTCTGCTGGCTACTGTATACAGGCCACCAGGGCACCATACAGACTTTATCAAAGAATTTGCTGACTTTCTATCTGAATTAATATTGGCTGCAGATAAAGTACTAATTGTTTGGTGATTTTAATATACACATTGATAATGAAAAAGATGCATTGGGATTGGCATTTAAAGACATTGTAAACTCAATTGGAGTTAGACAACACGTGTCAGGGCCTACTCATTGCCGTAATCATACTCTAGATCTAATACTATCACATGGAATAGATGTTGATGCCGGTGAAATACTGGCAGCAGAGCGATGACATCTCAGATCATTATCTAGTCTCGTGTAAATTACATTTAGCCAAGGCTGCAAAGCCGACTCCGTGTTATAAATATGTTAGACCAATCACTTCAGCCACTAAAGATTGCTTTATCAATAATCTTCCTAATCAGTTTCATCATCTCAGCATCCCGGATAGCTTAGAAGATTTTGATATTGCAACAGAAACTTTTAACTCTCTCTTTTCCAGCACTTTAGACACAGTTGCTCCGCTGCGCTTAAGAAGAATAAAGAACATAGTCCAACGCCGTGGCTCAACGAGCACACTCAGGCCCTTAAGAGAGCAGCCAGAAAAATGGAGCGCAACTGGAAGAAAACAAAACTAGAGGTGTTTCGGATTTCATGGAAGGAGAGCTCGATTGCTTACAGAGAGGCTTTTAAAAGCTGCTAGATCCTGCTTATTTTTCAACCCTATTAGAAGAAAATAAACATAATCCTAGGTATTTATTTGAAACAGTGGCTAAACTAACGAAAAAGAAAGCTTCAAGCCCAGAAGTTTCCAAGAAACACAGCAGTAATGACTTTATGAACTTCTTTACTTATAAGATCGATAATATCAGGGACAAAATTATAACCATGCAACCGTCTAATACAGTATCGCATCAGGAAGTGCATTGTAGTCTCCCCTGAGGGAAAATTTGATTCATTCATTGCTATAGGAGAGGAAGAATTTTGCAAACTCGTCAAATCATCTAAATCGACAACGTGTATGTTAGACCCAATACCGACCTAAGCTGGCAGAAAGAGATGCTTCCAGATGTCATAGATCCTCTTCTTAATATCATTAATTCATCTTTGTCTCTAGGATACGTACCAAAAACCTTTAAGCTAGCTATGATTAAAACCGCTTGTTAAAAAACAGCAACTTGATCCTACAAAACTAGTCAAATTACAGGCCGATCTCTAATCTGCCATTTCTGTCAAAGATATTAGAAAAAGCAGTATCCTCACAACTGTGTTCCCTTTCTTGAAAGAAATTATATCCTGCGAGGATTTTCAGTCCGGATTTAGACCGATCATAGTACCGAGACTCTCGTTAGAGTCACAAATGATTTGCCTCTTATCATCCGTTCGTGGTTGTATCTCTCTATTAGTATTACTTGATCTTAGTGCTGCATTGACACCATTGACCACAACATCCTTTAAATAGACTCGAACTTATGTTGGCATTAGTGGAATTGCACTAGCATGGTTTAAATCATTACTTAATCTGACCGTTATCAGTTTGTAGCAGTAAATGAAGAGAGTCTTATCAATCACAAGTTCAGTATGGCGTACCACAAGGCTCAGTACTAGGACCGCTGCTGTTCACCTCTGTATATGCTACCATTAGGAGATATCATTAGGAAACATGGAATTAGTTTTCACTGTTTATGCTGACGATACTCAGCTGTATATTTCTTCAAAACCTAACGAAACCTACCAATTCACCAAATTAACGGAATGCATAGCTGATATAAAAAAATGGAATGACTAGTATTTCCTATTACTAAATTCAGAAAAAAACAGATATTCTAATTATTGGACAAAAAACTTCCACACGTAATAACCTAGAGTACTGTCTAACACTTGATGGCTGCTCTGTTAAGTCTTCGTCGTCGGTTAGGAACCTGGGTGTGCTCTTTGATAGCAATCTTTCATTTGAAAGTCATGTGTCTAATATCTGTAAAACCGCTTTCTTCCATCTTAAAAATATATCTAAATTACGTCATATGCTCTCAATGAATAATGCAGAACAATTAGTTCATGCGTTTATGACCTCAAGGATAGATTATTGTAATGCTCTACTGGGTGGTTGCCCTGCACGCTTAATAAACAAACTACAGCTAGTTCAAAATGCAGCAGTTTGAGTTCTTACCAGAACCAGGAAGTATGACCATATTAGCCCCGTTCTGTCAACACTGCATTGGCTGCCTATTAAACATTGTATAAATTTTAAAATATTGCTGATCACTTACAAAGCACTAAATGGTTTAGCTCCGCAGTACTTGAGCGGGCTCTTAACGCATTATAGTCCTTCACGTCTACTGCGATCTCAAAATTCCGGCCAGTTAATAATACCTAGAATATCAAAATCGACTGCTGGCGGTAGATCCTTTTCCTATTTAGCACCAAAACTTTGGAACAGTCTTCCTAACATTGTCCGGGAAGCAGACACACTGTGTCAGTTCAAATCTAGACTAAAAACACATCTCTTCGGCCTAGCATACACATAACACATTATAGACTTCTATAATTCAATGTTAGGCTGCATAGTTTAGAACAGCCGGGACCGGGAACACTTCCCGTAAATCCTGATGTACTTGGTACATCATAAGAAGGATGGCGTCTACGCTAATATTA
>JARPMJ010000715.1:0-228194 GCA_033366665.1 Phoxinus dragarum
CGCCGCCATTTCGCGACCAGAGCCCGGTTTTTCAACCCGTGCAAGCAGCAGCCCCGTTCAACGCAGGGTTTGCACACATAAAATCGACTCAGATCGATTGTGCTTTACATGTAGTAAGCGTGCCCACTACCAAGTGCCCACAACCACTACACACTGCACGTTCCGCGGTTTCTGTAAAAACGAAACTAACGAACGGTCAGTCAGTACACGAACACAGTGTCCCCCGGTGTTATAAATGTGCCCGCCACCCGAGCGCCCACGTTTTATTCACAAACATACCGAGCCCTACGGGACTCGTCCCGCGCGCTCTCTCTCGACACAGAGAGCCGAGCGCGCGCGGGATGCATACTGTGTTAAACATGCCCCACGCCTCACACGCCACGGCGTCCATGTCACAGCACACGGTTGCTCTCGTGTCGCCGCCATTTCGCGACCAGGGCCCGGATTACATTCAACCCCTAGTCACACGTGCAGATGCATGGGAAAGGACTTCCCGGGGTCTCAGAATGGGTGCTAGAGACTATAAAAAGAGGCTATTCGCTACAGTTTCATCGACGCCTCCCCGTTTCACGGAGGAAAGTCGAAACTACGGTGAAAAACAGAAGTAGCACATCTACTTCGAGCCGAAATAGCGAAGCTATTGAGCAAAGGGGCCATAGAGCCTCTATCTCAAGCTCAGAGCGAAGGGCGGTCTGTACAGCAGATATTTTCTGGTACCGAAAAAATGACGGGGGTCTCAGACCCATTTTGGATCTCAGGCATCTGAACAAAGCGCTGACCAAAGCGAAAGTTCAGAATGCTCACGACCAGAGCTATCCTCGCGCAGGTTCGCCGAGGAGACTGGTTTATGGCAATAGATCTGAAAGACGCGTATTTTCACATACAGATTGCGTCACGTCACAGGCGATTTTTGAGATTCGCCTTCGAGGGCCAGGCATATCAGTACACAGTCCTGCCATTCGCGGCCTGTCTCTAGCACCTCGTACATTTTACAGTGTGCATGGACGCGGCGCTGGCACCCCTGAGACTCCGCGGCATTCGAATTCTGAATTATTTGGGACGATTGGCTGATTCTAGCGCAATCACCTTCAGAACTCAGCCGCCACAAGACCATAATCACCTCGGAGTGCTTAGGTCCTGAGAGTCAATTGGGAGAAAAGTTCACTGTTTCCCAGTCAAAGGATCTCCTTTTTGGGACTGGAGCTGAACTCGCTGTCTATGGACGGGCTCGACTGTCATCACAACGCAGGCAAAATTCCCTGCGGATGGCGAAATCCTTCCGCAACGGCCATATAGTGCCGCTCAAGAGATTTCAAAAAATGCTAGGCCTTATGGCCGCAGCATCGACAGCTCTGCAGTTGGGCCTGCTGCGCATGCGCCCCACTGCAGTTCTGGTTGAAAGCGCGTGTACCGGCGCCGAGCATGGGGTTCACGGTCATTATCGCCTCAAGGTCAATCAGGAATGCGTTTCAGCCCTGACACCATGGAGAGCGTCAGACTGGTACCGGTCAGGTGTAAGCCTGGGGACTTCCTCGAGCCTGAAGGTGGTGTCCACGGACCGCGTCCACCTTAGGCTGGGGAGCACTGCTCGAAGGCAGACCGTTCTTTGGCCAGTGGGCAGAACGAGTCGAACTACCGCACATAAACTGCCTAGAAATGATGGCAGTGGACTTAGCGCTGAGGCGCTTTTGTCCTCGGATAAATGGGACACCACCTAGTCCGTTCGGACAACACGTCGGTAGTAGCCTATATAAACCGCCAGGGTGGCGTGAGATCCCGAAACCTTTACAGGTTGACGGAACGCATACTGGTATGGGCCCAGCACAACCTGCGCTCGCTGAGAGCGATCCATGTGCCTGGTCGCCTGAATGTAGGACCAGACAGACTCTCACGGAACAATGTTCCGACAGGAGAATGGTCCCTACACACACAGACAGTGCGTCCTGCTGTGGAAAAAGTTCGGCAGAGCGGAGATAGACCTGTTTGCAAACCAGGAGGAAACGCTCACTGCCCAGAATTCTTTTCAAAGAGCGCGAACGCGCTGGCCAAAGTCTGGCCCCGCCGTCCGCTCTATGCTTTTCCCCCCTGTCTCGCTCCTGCCCCCAAGTGCTCGAGCGAATCAGAAAAAGCCGATGCTCAGTGCTTCTTGTAGCACCATACTGGACGAATCAACCCTGGTTCCCAGTCTTGATGCAGCTCAAGAGTACTGCTCCGTGGCCGATCCCAGTGAGCTATGGTCCCTTCATGTGTGGGCCATAAACGGGTACCCGCTAAACTCCCAAGAGGAGTGTTAGACACGATCGAGCAGGCTAGGGCCCCGTCTACTAGACGGCTCTACTCTTCCAAATGGGTCGGTGTTCTCTGACTGGTGCTCAGACCAAGGTCTATCACCTCTTCAGTGTGGGGAAACGGAGGTTCTCTCCTTCCTACAAGAGCTGTTGGAGAAGGGTAGGACCCCATCCACGCTCAAAGTCTATGTGGCAGCCATATCAGCGTTCGTCAATCCGACGCTTGGCCATGCACTGGGCAGAAACGACCTGGGTGGTACGTTTCCTTAGAGGAGCCAGAAGGTTGAATCCTCCAAGGCCTCCTTCAGTCCCCGTCTGGGACCTTTCTACAGTGTTAAACGCTATGAAAGGGGCCCCTTTCGAGCCTATTCACTCAGTTGACATGAAACACCTGTCTCTCAAGACCGTGTTTCTTTTGGCTCTCGCTTCAGTGAAGCGTATGGGGGATCTGCAAGCGCTCTCAGTAAGAGCCTCTTGTATGGAGTTCGGGCCCAACGACTCTATAGTCGTGTTGAAACCGAGACAAGGGTATGTACCTAAGTCCCTCAACACACCGTTCAGGGCTCAGGTCATCTCCCTGTCGGCTCTGCCGACCTCTGAGGACGGAAATAGCTTCCTTTGCCCGGTCAGGGCATTAAGAGCTTACGTTGTCCCGCTCCGCTGTGTTTCGACAGACGGAGCAGCTCTTTGTTTCGTTCAGTGGGCGCTCTAAAGGACGTGCTGCGACGAAACAGAGCCTATCTCGATGGGTAGTGGATGCCATTGCGCTAGCCTACGCATCTAGAGGGTTTGGAATGCCCCCTGGGGCATCAGAGCACATTCTACGAGAGGCATGGCCTCGTCGTGGGCTTGGTATAGCGGAATCTCGTTGCAAGATATTTGTATGGCGGCAGGCTGGGCCTCCCCGTCTACATTTATAAGGTTCTATAACCTAGAGGTTCCTGCGTTGCAGGCCAAACTGCTCTCGGTCTAAGACCAGGTATAGTGCTCCTGCCCCGCACGGCGGCCCAGGTCACTAAAATGTTTAAGCATCACTCACTGACAATGTGTCCCATGAGCATGCTATTACCCCACCATATATATCTATTTTACATATATATGCTATTATGCCCTTAGGGGCCCTATTATAAAGGGGATGATGCTATTCTAGCCGCTCTCCCTATAAAACTCTTGGTGTTGGCTCTGGCATGCCGGGTCGCGTGCGCGCGCGCCCTTGGGTGTCTGTGTCGGTCCAAGAACACGCACGGCGTCTTACAAGGGTTCCCCGTAGCGTCGATTCGACGCAGTAGGAGAGAACTCTACGTAAGAGAACGTACTCGGTTACTAACGTAACCTCGGTTCTCTCTAGGAGAGGGAACGAGTACTGCGTCTCATGCCGTGCGTGCCCACGCTGTGTCGCTTCTGTGACGAAAATCGGAGTGGAAGCAGCTATGCTTGGTATTTATAGACCTAGGCCACGCCTGTTTCGGCGGGAGATGACGCAGAAGGGCGCGAAGCGCCCTCATTGGTCAGCGTCACTGGCCACGCATAGGCTGTGCTTTTCTGGCGGAGCAGCCAATGGGCGAGCGGTATTGCTCCGCCTAGGGTTGTATGCTACAGAAAAGCGTTTTACATATTACAAAATTAAGGATTAATTTTTAGGCTTCAATCTCGACAAAGAAATATCTTTCCGTAGCGTCGATTCGACGCAGGTACTCGTTCCCTCTCCTAGAGAGAACCGAGGTTACGTTAGTAACCGAGTACGTTTTCAAATCATCAAAAACAATTGCATACTCCTTGGTAGATATTTTAAAGTTTAAATATAGGCCTATCCACAGTTGTCAACTGTGTCACCACCAATAATTTTTTTTTTATAAAATAATATTTTAATGTTTTATTATTATATATTGTCCCAAATCAAACACATGTAAATAGTGTTTGTATACACGGGTTTCTGTGCAACGTCATCACGTAGATGCACATCTAAGAGGCAGAAAGCAATTATCTTTACGGCTATACCTATCTAGCAGAAGCAGAGATGACGCGGAGCTGTTGTGCTGTAAACTAACCTAAATGCATAGGGTATGTCATGTTTTTATGATTCACAAACTTAGTTGGACAATTTCATACTAGTCAACTCAACTAACTTTTTACATAATGTTATATTAATATGCAAATGAAACACAAGCAAACAGATTCAACTCTGAAATTGCAGTTTATTATTGAGTCAACAATTTACAAACAATGCGAAATCTACGTTAATTACAATGTTCTTTTACAGAACTCGGCATAACATATAGCGGTCTTGCCTCTTGGATGCGCGCGCATCCGGTATTGTTTGTATACAAGAAACCTGTGTATAATATCAGCCCAAGATAACATTTAATCTCTGAAGATTAGATAGTTTAATAGGGATTGGTTTCCGCCAGTAGAGGGCGCTCGTGCAACCGAAGCAATGACACACATCCGAGTCTAGGGACGGAGAAGAAGAGAAGTGAGCGAGGGCCGAGGGAACATAAACATGTTAAGTGGAACAAAGCCGTTCATTCTGCTCTAACTCTGTTGGTTTTTCAGACTGCGAGTACTTTTATTTAATCATTTATTAGGAGAGATCTAAATCCAAATGACTAAACGAGTCGGTTCATTTAGTGAATCACTAAACGTAAGCTCGTAAATGACTGGTTTATCACATTACACTTTTTGAAGATTAAGATTTGTGTTTTATTTTATATAATGAACAAATTAAACATGGTAAACAGAGTTTTTAATGCATGTAAATCATATCTAATGTAAGAGCAACGTACAAATCAGCCAGAGGAGTTGAATTATTTATAAACTTTTTGTTTTCCCTGCTGAAAAAAACAATAGAAACCATTACAGAATTCCTAATGGTTGTATTGGTTCTAAAGGGAATTGTATTGGTTTTAATGGAAACTGTAATGGTCCTAGTAGGTCTCTATTGGTAATTTGCTTTCCTCTATTGGTTGCATGTTTTGTGTATTTGTCTGTATTGGTTTTAATGGAAACTGTATTGGTCCTAGTAGGTCTCTATTGGTCATTTGCTTTCTTCTATTGGTGGTATGTTTTTTCTATTGGATACCATTAAGGACCAATAGAACACATTTGGCAACCAGTATGAACCATTAGGACTCCAATAAATTTAGTGTTTCCTTTGGTTTGATGATAATGATTTAACGTACACATAATTAATAGGCTAGATGCAGTTTTTATTTTTGTACAATTATTACAACACAGCATAATAGATAAAAAACAGTTTTCAGTTGTTTTATAATGCTATTATGCTGATCCTTATGTAATATGGAAATTATACCGTTAAATATGTATTGTTTAGTAGAATTCACACAAAATGTGTTCATTCATATATGGGGTCAACATAACTTTACGTTGTGTTTTGCCTTGAGACATAGCGTAACTATTTTAAAAAGTGTGTGTGTGTGTGTAACCCTACATTATGCAAAATGTCCCCACAAAGATGATAATAACTGAAAACCTCAAAACAGCTTATAAATTAGACTAAGTAATGTTTTCTGTGATGGGTGGAAATAAGGTAAAAATGTCATAAATGCCATTACATTCAACAGCCCATCCCATAGCTAAAACTGCACATCATCAACAAGATATGACAAGTACTGTCTTTACTGTTGGCCTGTTGTCTTGCTGTTTCCAGACCGATACAATCAGACAAGACCATATTAGTTAACCATTAGACCTCAATAAATCACAGCACTTATATATTAATACATTAATAAATAACACTACAATCATTATATACTATAAATTGTCTGTTGTAATAGTGTAGCCCTATTTATAAAATAAAATTAACTTATTTGTAACAATAAAACAATGCAAATGGTTGATCATTGACTGTATTTATTATAACATTTTATGTGTGTGTGCTGTGTTAATAATATAATAAATACATAAAGTAATACACTGGGATGGCGTAGTCACGTGATTAATTTTAGCCAATGAGACTGCTGGAACTTTGCATCACTAATGAGCTGTCATTCCGGATTCGACCAGCTCTTCAAACAGGTAGGCTAACGTAAAGCTTTTTACATTTTTTGCAGTAATTTCTGAGTTGTCTATTAAAATGAGTGAAACAGGTCAAAATGGTAATTAATTGGAATTAAATACACCCACATTAGTGGTTTATCTGATTATATTATTTACTCTGCTATGCTGCAGTTTAAATGATTAACGGTCATAACGGTCGACTAGCCGTCTCAGACAGCCGTCGTTTTTTTAGCAATCTCTGGGGTAATATATACTTTAAAACTGCCATGAATTCATTACCTTGAATTGTTTTACATCTATATTGGTGTTCATTTGATTTATTATTGTTTTTTTCGTTGCTAAAAACGACAAACTAACGTTAAGGACCGAGTAAGGTTAACTTAGTCATGATGGAGTCAGACATTTGTTTTAAAGTTTTAAATAGCGATGTAACGTTAAGTGAAACGAGGATTTATGTAACGTTAGCGTACATAGTATACAATACCTAAGCTACACACTCGTTATTAAATCTCGTTACATATGATTAATGTATGTGATGAATGTATGTAACGTTAAATGATGTATAATTGATATAGCTAACTTAGGCATCAATAAGTTACACTGGGCACTGACAGGACAGCAAATCATGTAACGTTAAGTTAACGTTATTATTATTTCTGCTAACGTTAAGTTACATGTGCTTTGTAAGTTATTTTTACAAAGCTACGGTAACGTTAATATTACTATCATGTTAACGCGATTTTACACAACTTTGTATGCGTTGTCTCACACACAAGCTGGCGCGTGCACCTCGGGGGAGAGAGAGTGAAAGAGAGAGGACTCGTGTGATTGGTTATACAGTATTTATCCGAAAAGATGATGATGACTGTCAAATAATATCAACCATTGTAATATTTAATCAAATATTAAAATATGTAACTGAAGTAAATCATTTAGGCCATGAAATAATATTCACATTAAATATTAATGTAATAATAATTGCTCTTGAATGTATACATTTCATCAGCCCGTTCATCCATACAAAGCAATATTTGACTGAGATATTAATTTTTGTTTCTTTTTCTCCCCTTTCCTTGTGTGCAATCATATAATTGGTTCCGCTCTGTAAGTATGTATTAAGTAAGCTACTATATATACGATATATATATATATATATATATATATGTCATATGACTCACTAACTGACACATTCTCAGTTTTTGTATTCTAGATTTGTCAGACATTTACAAAAACTTTCTTTGCACCATATAACTGTATTGTGACAAACATTTTGCTTATGTTTTCTGTTAAAGGGGTCATGACATGAGAAACCAAATTTGCCTTGATCTTTTGGTATATAAGAGGTCTTTGTACCTTTAAAACGTCCTGCAAGTTTCATAGCTTAAGACTTCCTCCCCATTATAAACGAATAATTTATTTAATCAAGCTCTAAATACAGCTCGTTCTGGATCCATGGTAAGAAGTGACGTCACGGTGCGACAGTGTTACCAGCGTTTGCATAAGACCGCCTCCAGGCACAAGACAACTACGCTTTAAGCGCAAGACAACTACGCTCATTTCGTATCGTTGTCGCGCCCGCGCGCTGCGCGCCTCACAAGTGTTCAGTCGACGGACAGCGAGTGGGTCTGTGTACAGGGAAATTACGATGCCGCAGATTGTGCTGTTCCTGGCTGTGGACAAACAACATCTTTGAATACGCTGCGAAAGATCCAGTCGTCAGGGAAAAATGGATGCACTTGATTTTTTGCGGACGTCTCAGTCACGGCAGTGTTAGTTTAAGCGTTTGCATTCTACACATTTGAAGGATGACTGTTTTGAGAACAAATCCCAAAATGATGCTGGCTTTGCCAGAAAACTGTTGCTCAAAGATAAGTCCGTGCCGACTATTCTGGGCTCAACAACGACGACGCAAACTGTAAGTAATGTATTTAAAACTTTAAACTCCTTTTTAAATACGCTGAATCCGCAAATGTTCTGGCTGGGGGGCGTTAATAATTGATGCATAGGCACTGACGTTAGCCAATCATAACAGTGGGCGTTAACACTGAACTCTTAAAGGGGAAAACACCCCCAAAACAGACTGTGTGAATCAGAGGATGAGGAACAGGGTGGGGAAAAGGTCATAAATTACTACATTTTAAAAGTTTTTTTGTAAAAAAAACTATAGTAATACTATAATTGCACCTAAGGGAACATAATAATAAAATAAAAAAACCCATGTCATGACCCCCTTTAATATTTTGGGGTATCAAATTTCTTAAATGAGATGATCCTCACCCACTTATCAAATACTGCATTTGTCAGTACAGTGGTGTCATGTACATTCTTATATGTTATTGTATATATTCATGAATACAATTTTTAAATTGGGTTTATACCATTAAAATGTTGTTTGCCCTCTATCTATTCAGTATGCCATCTAGTCCTGATTGCAGAATTGAGCTCCAACTCCAGTTAAGCAGACCTGAACCAGTTGATCAAGTCTTCAGGATCAACAGAAACTACAGGAAGGCTGGAACTACACTCTGCAGGACATTGGTCCCTCCATGACTAGGACTGGACACCACTGTTGTAAGTAATCTACCAGTCATTCTGGATCTCTGAATTGTCATGTTCAGAACATATTGCAGGCGATCTCATCTTTGGCCCTCGAGGACCACTGTCTTAAGCCCCATTCACACAGCACTTTGAACCCGGCAAATTGCCGGCAAATTGCCGGAACGCCTTCTGTGTGAACGCAAACACGACCCCGGGTTTAATGCCGGGATCGATGCCGGGTTGGGGACCTAGTAACATTGCCGTGTTCAGACCCGGAACGCGCGCTGTGTGAACAAAAGCCAGGACAAATGCCGTAAGGGGTGTGTCGTAGTGATGATGTAGCTTTTAGCATCCGATGGCGTCTCCGTGCTTTACGTCTCGCGGCTTCATTTTCTTTCATACTCTCCGCCAATTTAACTTCCAGCGTATTCCGTATCGAATTAACACGTTGAAAAGAACTCAAAATCGAAAATAAAATTGTGATTTGACCACGAAACATGTTGTACATAAACAACAAAGTTTGAACAGCAACATCTAATGCCTGATCAGCTGCCGCTTTTCGACGCGTACCTTATACTGTACGTCACATCATAACGTCACGCGTCTATCCGGGACATACCCGGGTTGTGTGTGAACGCGCTCTCTGATTCCGGCAAATCACTGGCAGTGTGAATGAACCATTTTCAAACGAACCCGGGTCAAATCCGGGTCACTTTATCCGTGTATTTTCCGGAATCTCTGTGTGAAAGGGGCTCTATAGACTTTAGCACCAAACCTGGTCCAATACACCTGGGGCCGTATTTACAAAACGTTTTATCATGCACTTCGAGAACCAGAGTTGAGAAACTCCTGACTAGGGATGGGTACCGAAAGCCGGTATTAAACGGGCCCCGGGGCTGAATTTTGAGAGACCGCTGTATCGATAAGCTCGGACGTTATAGGTTCTGCTGTTGGTACTGGAGAAATTAAGAAAATACACATACTATTTATTATTGCTATAAAGACGTTATTTTTAATTATTTTTTTATCTCGCCATCCATTTCTAGGCGGCGCACAACACGGACAGCCCTGCTTTAATGAGGGACGACGGAGGACAGAACTAATCATTCAAACGTTAGCCTGTTTGGGTTATACTTTAGATCTGTGATATTAGTCTGATTTTATTTTAGATTTCGGCTTCCAAATATTATAACACATAATATATTGAGGTAAACCATTAAAAACTATAGTAGCATTCTGTCCAGTGCAACTGCCTTCTCTTCGCAGCAGTGCGCTGTCATTTCTCCCTATAACTCATACTTAACGACAGAATCAGCACGATCGGTGATTGTTGTAAAATGCAGTCTAGCTACTGTTGCTAAATAATAATAATAATAATAATAAAAAGAGCTATTAAGTCAGTAAAATGATCCGAACTTCCCATCACTCACTAAATTAACGTTATCATTTTTAAACATTTTTATTTCGTTTTGTGAACCTTTTTATAAAACATGGCCATTTATTTTTATTTAAAGGCTTGTCTGCTATTGTAGGCTAATTTAGTTAATGTAAGCAACTAATTTAGACGCAAGAACTGGGTGCCGGTGCGGTGAGATGTACATGCTCGGCCAGATTCGGCTCGAAGTCGTGCTTCTTCGGATGCGGAGCCGTGCACGCTAAAAAGCCGTGCACTGCGCTTGTGGCCTTGTGCACCCAACGCGCTCGACCGCCCACACCGCAATGACAACATTTTTGCCGCGCGCACCATCGCGCTCGTGCGTCCGCACATAAATAACTCTGTGTTGAACTGATAATCACTATTTTGTGTGTTAAACACAACCAATACAGACAACTTCATTATAAAGAAAAACAACAAATCAGAATAATATATGATCATAATCTATGACCAAAAATGCTATTATAAACTAGATTAGTGGATAATTCAGCAGTAAAATTTACTCTAGAAAAATCACATGCACAACAATTTTATAAAATCTGAGCATTTAGTAAAAAAAAAAAATGTTTAGTGGGGAACAATTAAGAGACATTGGCCCTCATTTATCAATCTTGCGTCGAAACGGGCGTATATGTTGGCGTAAGATTATGCTTACACTCCTCTCACCGCCTGATTTATGAAGCTGTGCGTACCTTTGAAATTCAGGGTGTACGCAACACCCTGCCTCTTGATAAATGCCGCGGCTGAAAACGATCGTCATTAGATTAACATGCCCCTATATATTCACGTCTCCGCCTCCCCCACGCCCTCATTTTACACCATGGACACACGGAAGACGGCAAAGAGGAGAAACTTCTCCGGTGGAAATCCAGTTTAAATCGCTGGTTGGTTGAGCAAATTACCTCACAATGCATTATTTTACAGCACGTGTTTTGAAACTATTGGCGCTTTTCCACTGCACAGTACCAGCTCGCCTTGGCTCGCCTCACCTCGACTCGACTCGCCTCTGTTTGGTTTTCCACTGTGTAAAAGTTGTACCAGTACCTGCTTCCAGGTACTTTTTTTCGTATCACCTCCGGCGAGGTTCTAAGCGAGCCGAGGCGAGCTGAGGCGATACTAAAACGTGACGTGACACACGGGAGACTGCTGATTGGTCAGAGAGAATCGTCACTATTCACTGCGCCATCATTGCACGCGCCAGACGGAGTATCCTGAATAACCCTGGCATTTTTAAATAGTTTTGCCAGAGATTGTGTGATATACCCATTACTAATATTATGTAAAACAGCATACACTCGATTTCCTCCATTGTCCTGTGTGTGTGGGTAGCGGGTGTGTGTCGCGTCGCTATGACGACCACCAGGTACTATTGTGGAAGTACTATGCAATGGAAAACGGAGCGAAACGCGAGCCGAGCCGAGACGAGCTGAGACGAGCTGAGTCGAGTCGAGCTGGTACTGGTAATGGAAAAGCGCCATATTAGCGTTGAATTTCGCATGACGTCACATGTTTTTTTAGTAAAGACGGTCAAAACGGTGGCGTTTTAGTAAAGACGATCAAAACGGAGGACTTAGAAACGCTGACGCAGAGGCTCACGCAGAGGCTCACGCTCGGCTCTATGATTGGGTGTCATCAGTCATGGCGTATCCTTCCCTGATTCGTCAGACACCCATCACATGACCCGTCCCCGGGAATAAAACATACAAAACCAGCCTGGACTACGTAACGTTAGTGACTGCAACATGAATAATGAATTACAAGCGGTACTGACGTTGATGTCTTTGCTAGCAGCTGTTGTGCAAGTAAATTCTGCATTTTACAATCCTAACTGCCTACATGCGCCTGTTTACACCGGCACGCGCACGCCCAGTGTTGGTGAATGGTCACGTGATCCGCGGTTTCAGTCGTTTTAATGTGGACGGAGATCAATTCTAATACGCCGCTAAAACGCTGGTGTGGACGGAGATCGTATTCGTTTTAATTCTCCGTTTCTAAACTATCCCCCTTAAAGGGATAGTTCACTTTAAAATGGATATCACCTACTACAAGTGCGGATATCGCTCATATACATTTTTTTGACGACGTAGTTAAAGGGATAGTTCAATTTAAAATGAAAATTATGTCATCATATACTCACCCTCAAGTTATTCTGAAGATATTCATCAAGATATTTTGAAAAATGTCAGTGACAAAACAGTTAACTGGTCCCATTGACTTCCATAGTATTTTTTTTTTTCTACTATGGAAGTCAATGGGACCAGTTAACTGTTTTGTCACTGACATTTTTCAAAATATCTTCCTTTGTGTTCAGCAGAAGAAAGAAACTCATACAGGTTTGAAACAACTTGAGGGTGAGTATATGATGACAGAATTTTCATTTTAAAATGAACTATCCCTTTAACTACGTCGTCAAAAAAATGTATATGAGCGATATCCGCCGCGTTACTCTGTCCTGTTTAGAGCTCAGATTTCTCTGCCCGAGCCGATATTTATTTATTTAGTAGACCTTCCTGAAATTAAAGCACTGTGTAGGACTATATAATGTGTATCTTTATTTAATTGGTTTATCTTTGTTTAATATATATATATATATATATATATATATTAGGGCTGTCAAACGATTAAAATATTTAATCGTGATTAATCGCATTAAAGGGTAACTAAACCCCTGGTCAGAGCCTGACTCCTAACCTATCCTATCCTAACTGATGCAATACTATGCTACTAACTAACTATGCTTCTAACAATACTACACTAACAACTATGCTAATTAACTACCTAGGCTACACTAAATAATCTAAATAACTATATAAATGCTATGCTAAATAGATGCTAAAATACTCTATCCTGATCGTTTTCAATACTCGCAATTCCAACTCCTGACTCGCTACAGTGGTTTTGACGAAACAAGATGGTTTTATACTGCCAAGGGCGTGGTAGCTCGTACCAAGGGCGTGGTGAGCTGGAACCTGCTTACGTCACCACCGCAAACATCCAATAGGAAAATTAAACTGCAGTAGCCACCGTTCAACCTGAAGAGGGCAGCACTCAGACGTTTTTACATCATATATTGTAGAATTAAAACACTTTCAAAAAAGTTACTCGAATCAATGAACAGCATTAATAAAGCCCCATTCTTACAGATCATTAACTAAAAAAAGTTGGTTTAGAGTTAAGTTTCCCTTTAATGTCATAGTTATTTAACTCGTGATTAATCACACATTTTTATCTATTCTAAATGTCTCTTGATTTCTTTTTGTCCCATTATTTTTCTCATTTTAATGCTCTTATCAACATGGAAAAGTGGATCGGCTTGCTTTGTGCAAATGTTTTTTATTGAAAACAACATTGGCATATACTGTGTTCAATTTCACACTAACATTCTCACTTGGAGCAAATAATCTCTCACACAATGTAACACTGTCCATCAATAAAAGGGTGAAAGAAATACTGACGAGGTGACGTTACTGATATTGACGAGTGGGCGTAGAAACGCATCAGCTGTGTGTGTGTGTGTGTGTGCTTGACCATCAAGTGGTGTTTCAGACTGGACGATGATAGCTCAGTTCACAACGACACAACACACAGATCACTTTGGTCTTGTCAATTGAACCATTTGACAACTTTTTAAAAATAAACTTTCCATTCAGAATCTTATTGGCATCCAATTCGTCGTCTCGCGCTCATCATTCATCAACTCAAAACGCAACGTTAAAGGGGGTCGCACACCGGACGAGAAGCGCAGCACCTCGTATTCACCTCGTGGTGTTGTAGTTTTAATAACGTTATTTGTTGTTGCAAAAGCATGTGAAAAAAACGACAAAGTTTGCTAGGCGTGATAAAAATGTAAATAAAATCGTGATAAAAAATTGACGCCGTTTAAAATGGGTTTGCGTTAACGGCGTTAATAACGCGTTTAACAGACAGCCCTAATATATATATATATATATATATATATATATATATATATATATATATATATATCAGTGATGCGCGGGTTCGATCGAAAATGAGCGGGTACCTGCGGTCACCCGCGGTTACGAGTCATCCAAAAATATTTTTAATGATATTCGGGTCGCTGTCGGTCGGGTCGTTTGAAATAAAGATGCCAATTAAACCTTTGTCATTTATATAGTACTAGACTCAATGTTCTATGAAATACATATGTCTACACTTTATTGTCTGAATAACTGCGCGAGGATGACGCACAAGCTCAGTCTGCAGGCAGAGATGACAGTGGGAAATCCTTATTTACCTTTTGAATGTTGAGCGCGTTATTAACTTTTGAATAAAAGCTGACGCGGGACAAAATGCCCGATTTCCCAACACGTTGAACTGAGCAATGCCATTGTGCCATTTTAATAGGCTACTTTTAAACGCAGATAGCTCAGTAATGTCAGTTTATGTATTTGCTGAGAGGGGGAAGGATTTTTGTTGGGAAAGTCGGGGGAGAGACGCACACGTCGATTAGACTGGATAAACACATGCAGCTTAATTGTTAAGAAAATGAAACGAAAAAAAATGAATAAATCAAGCCTTTATTACAAAACACTAGCTATATCATACAGCATTCAGAAAAATGCGCACCCCTAGTTCCTCCGTCTATGGCAATGACACTACTATGAGTATTTACTAGCTACTTTCAAAAAAACGCGGGTCAGGAAGCGGGTCGGGTACAATATTTTCTCTTTTTTTTGTGGTCCGAGTTTCGGGCGGGTTAGTTGAAAACGTCGGTCGGGTGCGGGTTGTTTATACATTGACCCGCGCATCACTGATATATATATATATATATATATATAAAACAAAAAGAACCGATAAGAATACTGTTAAAGTACCGTATTGATAAGCAGTATCTGTAAGAGTAGTAATACTGTTAAACCCTTAACGATACCCATCCCTACTCCTGGCATACTGATTAGTCAATAATCACTGATGAAAAATGTATCCATTTTAATTTGTATAGATTTATGCAATATTTGACTGTAGGCCGATACCGATAACCGATATATTGGCCAATAAATCTAAATTTAAATTTTGACATACTTTTTGCCTGATTACAAAAACAAAAGTCTCATCATTAAAAGCCATGTCTCAAACACTTTAAAGGGTTAGTTCACCCAAAAATGTAAACTTTGTCAGTAATTACTCTCCCTCATGTTGTTCCCCGTAAGACTTTCATCAGACATCTTCGGGACACAAATTAAAATATTTTTTTAATTAAATCTGAGCGCTGTCTCACTCCTCCATAGGCTTCTATTGTAATTGAAACTTGCCAGCCCAGAAAGTAAGACGATGTTTAAAATAGTCCAAGTGACTACAGTGGCTCGCTCAACCATAAGTTTTATCAAGCGACGAGAAAAAACATAAAATAACAACTTTATTCAACTCTTCATTTTCACGTAGTGATTCACGTAGTGTTACAGCACAGCGCTTCTGTGTTGTACGTCAGAACGTAGCCTTACTATTTGCCAACGCTGGTCATGCATGTGATGCTGGCCAATAGTGAGCCTACGTTCTGACGTGTAATGCCTGGTTCAGATTACACGATTTTAGCCAGATTTTGGCACGATTCGTTTGACGTAGGGTGTCGTGGAGATTCGTAAACGACAACGGCCGTCGGGACGCAAGATTCGATCGTTTCATCTCGTATAGTGTGTCATAGTGGGCGACAACCTATGTCGCGTCTGCGATGCTTCACGACATCACGACAAAAAGACTAGCATGTTTAATTTTTTTCCGGTCCTCCATGACGAGTGAGAGTGTGTGTGTGTGTGTGTGTGATCGCTAATAGGTGAGCGAGAGTGAATGAGTGTGTGCGCGTGACGTGAGCATGTGTGAGTGAGTGAGTGCAAGAGAGTGCGCTAGTGAGTGAGCGAGAGTGAGTCTTTGTGTATGTGTGTGTGTGTGTGAGTGAGTGAGCGCGAGCGCGTGTGTGCGCTAGTGAGTGAGCGAGAGTGAGTCTTTGTGTGCGTTTGTGTGTGTGTGTGAGTGAGCATGTGTGCGTATGTATGTGTGCGAGTGAATGTGTGTGTGTGTGAGAGACGGCACGCAATGGCTGGTCGGAAAGCAACGTGTAGTATGACATGTTTCTTATCCACGACACGACAAGATTTTACGAGTCAAAATCGCGTAATCTGACACAGTGACTATCGTAACAGACAAAAAAATTGTGTAATCTGAACCAGGCATAACACTACGTGAACTCACTCAAAGGCATACAGAGAAGAAAATGAAGAGTCAATAAGAATAAAGTCGTTTTTATTTTTGTTTTACGACTAATTGTAATTACTAATTGCTTTTGTAATTTTGACTTTGCTTTTCCAGCGAGTGTGAGCGGTACATGAGTGGAGCTGTATCATAATTTAAAACCTACACCAGGGGCCTCATTTATAAAACTTTGCGTAGGATTTGCGTCAGAAGTGGCGTACGGATGAAACATAGGACGTGCGTACGCACAGAAATATTCGGATTTACAAAACCGTGCGCACACACATCCTACGCAGTTTTCCCTTAATAAATCACAATCAGTTCTAAATGTAGCGCAGCTTTTGCGGCTTCATTTCACGCCCATAGTTGCCCATAAATAGTCCGTGAAACGCCCACAAGTTAATATTCATCGATTGCGAAATCATGGCAAACACAGAGAGGAAATTAAAGAAACGTAACTTCACTCAATGTGAAGTATAAGTTATCGTTGGCGAGGTGGAAAAGAGGAGATGTTGTTTGGAGGGCACAGTGTGGGCATTACTAATGCCAAAAAGGCACTTGAGTGGCAAAAGGTTGCAGACGCCGTAAATGCTGTAGCCTCACAACCTCGGACCGTGGCCGAAATAAAAAAGAAATGATCGGACAAGATCAGCCATTGTGCGTCATTACTTATTGTGATGGGGCATTTTATTTCCATCCATTTAATTGCATCTGACAAGTTACAGATGTCGGTTATAATCTACGTTCGAAATAGTTCAGTGCAAATGTAATTTCTTGCAGCTTTCTGAATGGTTGAGACATACCATACGTCATACGTAAACAAACTAAAGGCATATGCATGAATACCATGATTCCGTAGCTGATGAAGAAATTTTTACTATGAAAACAACTTTCCCCAGTGGACAATTAATACATCTATCTATCGATCTATCTATCTCCCTAATTATCTGTCTATCTAATTGCATCTATATCTGCTCCGCCAGACGGACACATTGACGAGAATATCAGTTTTGTACATTATTTCAATCTGTTTACCATATTATTTATGAGGATGAATTGCATAACATGTCAATATTATTGCAGAACATATTTCACTTTACTTTTTGCATATGTGTTCATTTGCATTTCTGTTGTCATTTTCGTTTGATTTTGTTTGTTTTGCACTGCAGATCGATCGAACGGGTGTTCGTGTAGGCTGTTCATTGTAAGACTTGTTTTGTGAAGTCTTCATGTTATTTATGAGAGGCAGTATTGCCATTTCTTTTACACAGCGGTCTACAATTTCACACACTTTCACGTGTTTCTTCCATCTGCCGACGGTGTCGCCATTTCTCATTTCACCCGCTTTTGTGTGTACGCCATGGGTCAGAGCTTGCGTGAAGGACCGCACATTTTCCCGTGAAGTTTGCTTTTTATAAATACCAATTATTGCGTAGAGAGCGACGTACGCCTTCTTTTGTGCGTACGCAACGTTTATAAATGAGGCCCCTGGAGAAGGTTAAATAACAGATGACTGTCATGCTATGAACATGACATGACTAATGGAGAAAGTTCACAGCTGTCAAGATCTTGAATTTGCTCTAAGTATATTCAAAGATGTTGGATGATTTTAGGCATGAGGATGGTTTGTCAACAACTAAGTTCTTGCAACTTCTTTGAGACCATAAATATATAATGTATGGATAATTTCATGTACTCATGTACTGGTAATGTGGTTTAAGAGGTACGGTACATTGCCCTAATGAATTCTCCTTCTTTTTGCAGGTCTAATCAGTCAGCGAGGTGAACACAGTGAAGCCACAATTCAAACATAATTCACAGTTCTTGTATTTCTATAATACATTAAGTAATAAAAATGTAATGTTAATGTTTTGTGTCAGATCTTCATTTCCAGCTGGGTTGAGAAAAAAAGGTCTTAATCCTGTATATCATTTTGATTTCAGGTGTTGTTAGCTATTGAAAAGTTGGTGTGCAGTTTATATTAATTAACATTATATTATATTCTTGAGGGGTTTTTCAGCAGTAAGGACAAAACCAGTTTTGTAGTAATAATTCAAATTAATTAATTCAAAACTATAAGTAATGGCCTAATTACTAGCAGCTACCATTAAACATACAAATCAAAACCAGTACAAACTGTAATGGAAACCATAAAATATGTGCAAATCAAGACCAATACAAATTTGTATTGAAGCCATGTCAGAACCAATACAAAATTGTAATGGAAACCATTAAATATGTACAAATCATGACCAATACAAACTGTAATGGAAACCATTAAATATGTACAAATCATGACCAATACAAACTGTAATGGAAACCATTAAATATGTACAAATCATGACCAATACAAATTTGTAATGAAACCATTAAATATTCAAATCATGACCAATACAAATTTTTAATGGAAACCAATACAAACCAATAGATCCTAATGGAATATGGCCCAAAACACACTACGTAATGGTCACCATTCCGTAATGGTTTTAATGGTTAACGGCTGATGGTTTGTAATGGTTTTGTAGTGGAATCCATGAGCATTTCTGTAATGGTTTCTATTGTTTTTTTCAGCAGGGTTAGCAAAACACTTGAGGCTGAATAATTCAGAGTGATTGTAAATGTGATAATTATCTGCTAAATTTAGCAACAGTGACCACAATTTACACATTCAACGCCATTCATGAGAGTTTATGCTGGGGAATATTCACATCTTCCCACAGGAGAAGAAGAAGCAAGCAGGAAGAATTACTCCAGGAGAAACTACTGACATACTAAAGATGGAGTTTGAGGAAGAACCCTGCAGAATAAAGGATGAAGAGACAGAGGAACAAATAGGTTGGCGTTTTCCTTCATTCTCTTAAAGTGCCCCTATTATGCTATTTTAAAGGTTCCTACTTTTCTTTTTGAGGTCTCATACAACAGGTTTACATGCATCAAAAGTAAAAAAAAAAAAAAACACTTTAATTTTCTCATAATATACATTGCATCACCACATTTTTCAATCATTAGGCAAAATCCATCTCTAAATCCCTCCTTTCTGTGAGCTCCTCTGCTAAGTCAGATGGTCCGGTCTGTATCGGAAATGAAACGCCCATCACCATAACTGAACTTCAGGTCTGGAGGTTTCCTAAAGGCAAGTTCACACAACAGTATTTTAAAACGTCGGGCTGAACTGTGCGACTTGCTCTCTGTGAAATCATGAGTGTTCAAGTTGTTGAGCTGTTCACACCACACGACACAACGTGATTGATCCGCAACAGGAGGTAACTCGCTACACGAGTTGACAACAACTCTGTCATCCAACGATTATATCTTGTCTACAAACCACGTTTTGTCACGAAAAATCACGCGATAAAACGAACCGTATATGACGCAATACAGCACGCGCGCCACTACCCAGCGAAGAAGAACACAAGTACACAACACGAGAGTCTTTGTTTGAATATGGACGTCAGACAGAAATTAGTGCTGCAAACTGTTTGCGCGATGATTTGCTCTGAAAAAAAAAAGAAAACGCGTATTTTCCTGATGACCTCAACCCATGCCTTGCTCTGATTGGCTGTAGCTCATGACATCACATGTGGTTGAGTCGTGCGACAGCTCCGGATATCTAGCATGCTAGATATTTTTCTGGGCTCGGCGACGCGTCTGCGAGGCGTCTGCGAGTGTCTTTGATGCGTTGTTGGCTCTTTCATACTAACAGATTGGCAAGCGTTCATCGGCCGCTAATCCCCCCCGATTTGCACGCGATAACAACCCGACCTGTCGCGAGCTCAACGATTTGCAAATCGGGCTTAAATCGGGTTTAAAATCCTGTAGTGTGAACTAGGCATAAAGCTCAGCGATTGTCACGTAAACCACGCGAAAACCAATCAGAGAGGTCAGACTGAATGAAACGGATTTTCAGAAATGTGATTTTAATAGGATTTCAAACCACATATGAATGTAGCTTGAAACAGATTTGTAAAAATCACATTTCATGTGATTTTTTTGCCGTTCACATCAGCTAAATCGAATTGGATATGGACAAAAATCTGATTTGGGCTGACAGTGTGAATGTAGCCAAGGATCGTCTTCTGGACAACTGTCAAGTCAGCAGACTTCCCCATGATTGTGGTTGAGAGTACTGGACTAGACACCCTAGATACCCAGTTTAATACTGTATGAATGGTAATTTAATCAAGCTTGAAATTAAATATTGTAATATTATTCTAAAGTGTTTTTTTGAGCTGAAGGCCATAATTATCGACATTAACATAAAAAAAGGTTTGAAATATTTTAGTTTACATGTGATTAGTCTAGAATATATTACATTTTCACTTTCTTAAACAACTGATGAAAAATATTAAACTTTTACGTGAATTTTTTTAGACACAGTCCAAACAGTCATGCTTATAGATGGCCATTTTTAAATATCTACACAAAGGCTATAGCATTGAAATTAGACACATATGTATATTGTATGTGTACTCTCTCTTTATTTGCTTTATTTTAGAACACTTGATAATTATCTAATCAAAGTAACAAAATATGTGTTACGGTGACGATAAAAAAACTAAAATCACACTACTGAGGCCCCGTTTACACGATGGGAAAACGCAGATATTTCTCTGCATTTTGGCCTGTCATTTACACGAAAACGCCGTTTTTATCCCAGAAAACGATTATTTCTAAAAACTCCGGCCAAAGTGGAGATTTCTGAAAATGCCGGTAATATGTTGTCGTGTCAACTGGGAGAAACGGGGTTTTAGGTTCTCTCTTGTCGATTCTGATTGGCTGGCATGGCTTTATCCTTCTCCCTACACTGCCGCCCATAGGTTTGGCATAGATATGATGGCGCTCGACGGCGTATTTATGTGGGTTGTGTGCACGATGTTGGGGGGGGGGGATATATATTCGTTTCTCTAAATACCCGGGTATGTGTAAATGTGACCTGAGTGTTGAAGTACCATTGAAGCAGTGTTGAAGTTAATGAGATAATTAAGTGATGATTGAGCATTAGTGATGAACACCTGCTGTTAATATGCAGAATCACTGAAGGAAGAGAAACAACAAGAACTATAACTGTCTTTAAGCCACAGCCTTAGGGGGCTTTCACTAGGGATGTTAACCGATGACCGTTTGACCGATGGTTGACCGTATCAACTTAACCGATCAAAGTTGTCGGTAGTCGGTTAAGAAAAAAAAGTGATCTCTAAATTAGGCTATTATAGACAGTGGACTAAACGCTACTACCATTCCAAGATCTTTTTGTGTGAAGTGAACAAATCCCTCACACTCAATTTTTCATAACTCGCCTGTTTTTACTTAAAGGGCACCTGTTATGGAATTTTGAAATGTACCTTTCATGTAGTGTGTAACATAGATCTAAGTGAACAAAAACATCCTGCAAAGTTTGAAATATGAAAGTGTACCTATATGAAGTTATTCTCTTTCAAAAGTAAGAGTCGACTCTGAGTCATTTTTATGAATCGTTAGAAGACCGAAGCTTTTTCTCTGACTAGATGACGTCAACTTGTCAAGTTATTTGAATACGATACGCCCACTTATTGCGCTCCAAGGCCAGGGAAAACATCAGGGCGACGAGACGCTGTGTTCTGAAGTGCGACTCAAAAGCCAACTTTTTTCATCTGCCCAAAGAGGAGCATTTGAAGACTAAGTGGCTACAATTCATATATATAACTATACCACAGAAGTATAGTCCGAGCCTTGTGCTTTGTTCGCGCCATTTTGAAGACTATTGCTTTACCAACTTAAATGCAATCAAACTTGGATTCGCGAGCCGGCTGATATTGAAGGAAGGTTCAGTTCCAAGTGTATTTGCATCAGCTTCCTCCTCCGTATCACAACCTGTAAGTGTTATTAATAATTGTTGCTTTTATGTTTTATGTAGCATGCTTAATAATTATTTTGTTTGTTGTGTAAGCACCGTTTAGCTTCTAGGTCTTCAATGACAATTGTATTGAGATATGTGAAGTGTTTGTCGTTGTTTTCGGAGTTTGTCTAGTAATACCTCGTAGTAATGTAACTGCATTTTTTTTTTTTTTGGGGCTAACGCAAACAAAGACTGATTGTGCTTTTACAATATGAACTCTGGGCTATGCTCGCTAACATTAAATTATTTATCTTATTTTTAGTTTTTTACTAAAACTACAAAGCAGTGGACTATAATCATTATTATAACGCAATTTAATTGATAAAAGCATAATTGTACTCCGTGTTAAACAATAAGTATTATCTGTAAACACTGCTGGGTCATCTGACCAATCAACGCAGATTAGCGTCGCGCAAAGGAGGGGTTTTGAAAATGAGTCGTTGAACGAATCATTTGGGAGTCGGTGAGCAAATCAGGTAAAAATAAATGCATATTAAACGACAACAAAAGTGTTTTTTGTCATTGCATGCATGTAAAACTGTTGTTGGGGACTCCCTAAACAACATTAGGAACATTTTAAATGTCATAATAGGTGCCCTTTAATAAACCAATAAAAACATCTGGAGCGAGGTCACAGCGTTTGGGTTTGGGGTTGCGCGCTCACAAGGTTTGCGAAAAGTAAAGGCTACAGGCTAAAACACTCGAGGTTAGAGCCAGGGCAGACGACAGGAGGAAGCGTGCAAAGAAAAGTATTGTGTGGGACCATTTCACCAAAAAGAATGGCACAGATGTAAGTTGCAACTTGTGTGATACAGTGCTTAAATACAGTGGTAGCACATCTATGAGGTATCACTTGAAAACGCGGCAACCGCAAGCCTCTTCGGAGCTGTCATTTTCTTAAATGAGCCGCGGCAATGTTTCAAATGAGCTTCTAACGCTAGACAAATGCCTTTATTTTCAACGCGATCACCTTGAACCCAAACCATTTAGAAACTAAGGAGCCATTTGTCCTCCGATTACATACAAGCTCCTCGGCGCCGCGTTTGCGGGACTCATGTTTCGCGCTGTAGGGGATTTTTAAAAAGTGACGTGAGTGGAAGGGCGGCGCCGGGGTGTGAGCGGGAGGCAGAGCGGCAGAGAGATGCGACAGTGTTGCGAAATTGCAGCCGCGGCGCGAAATGGCTGTTATTTCAAATAGCATAGCATATTTTAAACTAATCGGTTAACCGGTTTCAACCGGCTAATGAGGCTCGGTGGTCGGTCAATCATTTTTTTTAGTTTTCGCCATCCCTAGCTTACACACTGGCAGTTTAGTTCGGAACGGGACATGGTTCGCATGAAAAATCTTTAATGTGAACGCTGTCATACGGACCCGGGAGCACACTGAGGTACCGAATCCGAGACAATCTGGAGGAGGTGGTCTGAGTTCGTTTGCTTCCGAACCGTGCCGCGAATGTGACAGCAACACGGACTCGGGTGCGCACTTATTCAGGAAGGAAAGTGACTTGCGCATGCGTTTTAGCTTATTATGATGTATTGAGTTAAATAAAACCCATGTAATTGATGATAGTGTTGATGAATTACCTTGGATACGAGCGAGAGGGAGCCTGCAGTGTATTCGCCCATTGTGCATGGAATCAGGGCAACAAATTTGGAAATCCACTGTCTCCTCAAAAGAGTCTGTTTGCAAGCAGCAGAAGTCCACCTTGTGTGAAACACGCACAGTAAACCTGTGTTGTTCACTCAACTGCGCATAATAGCACAGAATTAATAAAAAACACAATATATTGACTCGCGTTCTGTTGCTATCATGCGCCGTTTACGATGACGTAATATGCACGCAAACGCAACAGGGTTTGATAGAATCAAGTCGAGTGTGAAACCAGACCAACACCCCGGGGGGCGCCGGGAACAATTTTGCTCGGGCTCGGACCGCAGCAAACGAGCCCATTGTAAAAGCCCCCTTAGATGAAATCAACTGAAGATAAAAGAAGACATTAAGGATGTGTTCTAGGTGTGTAATGATTTTCTATAAAAAAAATATAACTACTGTTCTCCACCCAAGGTTCGGCACTTGCACCGCAGTTCGTTTCAAATCTGATGACGTAGCTATAATTTGGTTTGTTGAATATAACAATGCGTAAAACAGACAGTTTTACTGTATGTTTGTTATAATGTTTGTTATATGTTATAATGTATGTTTCTGTCAAATTCACAAAAAAATTATGTCAACATGCTCGCCTTGATGAGTATCCTAGCAGACATAGTCATGGCAGGCCCACTGGTCAATTTTGAGATTTTGGGCTATTTGTCTTCAATAACATGTCTTCTTTCAGACTTATTTTACTACACTTTATAGATTTCTCCTAAATTCAACAAAAGTTGGCGCTCTAAATCAACATGCTGCTCCGCGACCACTGTCACCTTGTCATCACATATACCGTTGGAAAGCTCTCTCTCTCTCTCTCTCCTGTACAATGTTGTTGAATCCAAATATGGTAATTTCCTTTTATCAGCAACCAACCGTGAAAGTACAATGGGGCATTTAACTCTAAAAGCGAAATCTCATTGGCTGATGTCAATTTCTGACAACGTGATTCGTTCAGATGCATCACGTGACGTGCTCTGACGTTTTTGACTGGGGTTCTGGTCAGTTGAAGGCCATAAATGCTGTGTTTTAAGTTTTGATGCGTTTTAGGTGGTTTGTATTGTTGTTGCTGATGATTTGATAAGATATTGTGTCTGTAAATGGGTGTTTCCACTAAAAAAGTATGATTTTTTTAACATTGCAAATCTTTAAATCCGTTTCTCAAAATTATTTTTTTGTCATTCTCCAGTACAAACATCTCGGCCTATGTAGCACCAAACTTTCCAGTTATACACTTAGCAGTATTCTGAAGATATTTTCAGAGGGATTTGTTAATAAATCATTCCTGGCCTGATTTATGTGATATTTAAATTAAAAAAATATGGCGAAAATCTATTTTTTAAGGGTATGGACAGTATATTTTGATTCCCTATGTAATGAAAGCATATATCCTGAAATCTCTCTGAATTTTTTTTCATCTTGTGTGTAAACAAAATTAATAAATTATTTTGCACCTGGCTTTATCATATGTTCAGATCTGTCTACCGAAAATATAGGCAAAATCGTGCATATTTAATGAGATAATGCCTAATTTGCATAATTAAACATACAAATTAAAAAAACTTGTAATACATATTTTTTATATACTTGTGTGAGTATATGACAAACACGGTGAGTATTGAGTAATGACTTCTCCTGTTATTATCACTTGCACTTCATGTCACATGTACAGCATAGCCTTCTCTGTCGGCAATATAGGATTTATATGTAATAAATGCAGGGAGACAGTCAGGCTGACGGAGAAGATTTCAGAACTAGAGACACGCATCCAAACTTTAATTGAGAATAGTAAGAAGAGTGCTAGAGCTTTAGATACTATTTTGGATGCGCCTAGCCTAGTGAACCCTTTACACGATTCAGTTCCGGCTGAATTGGAGCCTGTGCAGCAGGGCAAATGGGTGACAGTGAGAGATCGCTCTAGTCGCGGATCAAAAAAACGCTCTTCCGTTCCGATTTCAACATTAAACAGATTCTCCCCATTCAGTGAAACACCCACTGAGAATTCTGTTGAATGTGCCCTAGTTATTGGCAATTCTATTACACGGAACGTGAAAATAGAGACACCAGCCACCATAGTCACATGTTTGACGGGAGCCAGAGCGCCTGACATCAAAGCAAATTTAAAAGTGCTGGCTAATGCTAATCGTAAACTCTCTAAGATTATTATTCACGTCGGCACTAATGATGTTCGACTCCGCCAGTCGGAGATCACCAAAATTAACATCAAAGAGGTATGTACTCGCAAGTACGATGTCAGGCGCTGTAATTTGCTCTGGCCCCTTTCCTGTTCGCAGGAGTGATGAGATAGTTAGTAGATTGTGTTCACTAAATGGCTGGCTGTCTGTCTGTCAAAATAATATAGAATTCATAGACAATTGGAAAAGTTTTTGGGGCAAACCTGACCTGTTGAAAAGAGATGGTATTCATCCCTCCTGGGATGGTGCTGCTCTTCTTTCTAGTAATTTGGCTCATAGTCTTAGAGATAAAACATGACAATCTGGGGCTCAGGGGCCTCATTTATAAAACTTTGTGTAGGATTTGTGTAGGGCAAACACAGAGAGGAAATCAAAAAAATGTAACTTCACTCAATGTGAAGTAGAAGTTAACGTTGGCGAGGTGGAAAAGAGGAGAAAAATGTTGTTTGGAGGGCACAGTGTGGGCATTACTAATGCCAAAAAGGCACTTGAGTGGCAAAAGGTTGCAGACGCCATAAATGCTGTAGCCTCACAACCTCGGACCGTGGCCAAAATACGAAAGAAATGGTCGGACAAGATCAGCCATTGTGCGATGGGGCATTTTATCTCCATCCATTTAATTGCATCTGACAAGCTACCGATGTCGGTTATAATCTACGTGAAAATGTGAAATAGTTCAGTGCAAATGTAATTTATTGCAGCTTTCTGAATGGTTGAGACATACGTCATACGTTTATCAAAAATAAAACAAACTAAAGGCATAGCCTATGCATGAATACCATGATTCCGTAGCTGATGAAGAAATTTTTACTATGAAAACAACTTTCCCCAGTGGACAATTAATACATCTATCTATCTATATATCTATCTACCTCCCTATCTATCTATATTCTGTCTATCTAATTGCATCTATATCTGCTCCGCCAGACGGACATTGACGAGAATATCAGTTTTGTACATTATTTCGTTCTGTTTACCATATTATTTATGAGGATGATTTGCATAACATGCCAATATTATTGCAGAACATATTTCACTTTTCTTTTTGCAAATATGTGTTAATTTGCATTTCTGTTGTAATTTTCGTTTGATTTTGTTTGTTTTACACTGCAGATCGATCGAACGGGTGTTCGTGTAGGCTGTTAATTGTAAGACTTGCTTTGTGAAGTCTTCATGTTATTTATGAGAGGCAGTATTGCCATTTCTTTTACACAACGGTCTGTTTCACACACTTTCACGTGTTTCTTCCATCTGCCGACGGTGTCGCTATTTCTCAGTCATTTCACCCGTTTTTGTGCGTACGCCTGGGTCAGAGCTTGCGTGAAGGACCGCACATTTTCCCGTGAAGTTTGCTTTTTATAAATACCAATTATTGCGTAGAGAGCGGCGTACGCCTTCTTTTGTGCGCACGCAACGTTTATAAATGAGGCCCCAGGTCAGGAAGCAGACAGACTGGCTTAACCGACCGTCTGCTAGCGGCCTCACGTCACCAAGGTCAGATAAATACCATCACATAGAGACTCTTTCACCTAGATATCATCATATAGAGACTGTGTCTGTTCCCCGTATTTGGAAATCCAAAAAACGTCCAAACCCATCTAAGGTTAAAAACGTAATTGATGTTCAACAAATAAAAAACAGATATAATACAGATGAGCAAATGATAAAGCTTGGGTTGCTGAATATTCGATCGCTTACTTCAAAAGCGCTAATAGTTAATGATATGATTTCAGATTATAACCTACAGTAGATGTGCTTTGTTTGACAGAAACCTGGCTAAAACCAAATGATTACTTTACTTTAAATGAGTCCACCCCACAAGATTACAGTTATAAACATGAACCTCGTCTGAAACGCAAAGGAGGTGGTGTTGCTGTAATTTATAGTAATATTTTCAAAACCACTAAGAAATCTAGTTTTAAATATACTTCTTTTGAAGTGTTGGTGCTTAATGTAAAAATATATAGTGTAAACAAGAAATCACGATTGAGAATTCTGCTGGCTACTGTATACAGGCCACCACCATAAGGATTTTATCAAAGAATTTGCGGACTTTCTATCAGAATTAGTATTGGCTGCAGATAAAGTACTAATTGTTGGTGATTTTAATATACATATAGATAATGAAAAAGATGCATTGGGATTGGCATTTAAAGACATTATAAACTAAATTGGAGTTAGACAACACGTGGCAGGAGATACTCATTGTCGTAATCATACTCTAGATCTAATACTATCAATAGATGTTGATGCCGTTGAAATACTGCAGCAGAGTGATGACATCTCAGATCATTATATAGACTCATGTAAATTACATTTAGCCAAGGATGCAAAGCCGACTCAGTGTTATAAATATGTTAGACATATCACTTCTGCCACTAAAGATTGCTTTATCAATAATCTTCCTAATCAGTTTCATCATCTCAGAATCCCATATTGCTTAGAAGAACTTGATATTGCAACAGAAACTTTTAACTCTCTCTTTTCCAGCACTTTAGACTATGGGTGGAACGGTACGTATTCGTATTGAACCGAATCGGTACGGGCGTCACGGTTCGGTGCATGAATTTACACGGAGAATACATGGTATAAAAATAAATAAAACTTGCGTGCAAATGAATTAATGTAATGCGGAACTACTGTTAGAAACGCAGGTTCTGTAGCCCTGCCTTAAGCTAGCTGTCTATTTATACTTTGCGCTCGCTGGTGTACTAATCTTTGACACGACAGGGTGCAACTCGGTGTAATTGTCCTCTAAACCATCAGGAATCAGCGGTGAGCAGAAGTAAAGGTACACTCGTTAATGTTTATTTTAGTACACCAAAACCACACTACAAAAGAATCGTGCAAAGCCAGATTATTCCTTGTGACATTAGGGAAAAAAAATTGATATGAGAACGTAACCTACAACCAGTGTTGGGCAAGTTACTTTTAAAAAGTAATTAGTTACAGTTACTAGTTACTTCTTCCAAAAAGTAACTAAATTAGTTATTCAGTTACAAATTTTAAAAGTAACTAGTTACTTAAGAAAGTAACTATTGCGTTACTTTCAAGTAAAATTAAAATTTAAATGCTCAAATGTAACCCCGCCTCTACCCCTCTTTAACGGAACTTAAAATACATGTGCATGTTCAAATATTTATGATAAATCTGAATATTATAATGAAATGGACACTTACAATACATTATTAACAGAAACATGAAACATTGTACACGCATCTAAATAAAAAAAAATGTTGCTGTGGGGAACTACTTGGATTATTTGGGCTCGTCGCCCTACCTGTCTCTTGTTGACTGACTGGCTTGTGTTGTTTCTTGTGTGTCCTGTCCTGTCCGACTATGCGTTATGATGGGTCGTTCGCAATTCATGAGCGTTAGTGATGATGGGTCGTTCGCGAATGAGCGTTAGTGATGATGGATCGACTCGATGGGTTTTGATGGGTCAAAACCCATCAGCTTTTGATGGGTCGTTCGCGATTCGAGAATGAGCCGACTCTAAGAACCGGTTCTTTTAGGTGAACGTCGGGAGCTGGCTCGCATATCTGAAGAGCCGACTCTATTTTTACAAATTTAGCCTATATAAATTAAATAATTATGTAATAAAAATTGAAATATTATAGTCAAAGTCATTTAAAGAGCAGTTGTGAGCCAAAAGAGCCGGCTCTTTTCAGTGAGCTGAGTCAAAAGAGCCGAATGCCCATCACTACTATGCGTGCTTTCGAACACCCGCCCAACTCTACCTCTGATTGGCTTATAATGAAATTTTACTCTACCTCAGCCAATCGTCAGCATTTATGCGCTTGTCTCGTGCTCTGCCCACTAACCAAGGAAGAACAGTAAAAAAAAGTATTTGCCTCTCGCTCAGAAATCTAGTTGGTATAATGAAATAAACCAGCTTCATCAGTTATAGTAACGCGCCACATTTTTTGGCAGTCAGGTCAAGTCAAGTCACCTTTATTTATACAAAGGCTTGTTGCTGCCACTTTCTTGTCGGTGCTGGACTATGGCGATGTTATATACATGCATGCATCCAGCACAAGCTTGAAACTGTTGGATACTGTCTATCATGGAGCTCTTAGGTTTATCACAAACTTTAAAGCGCTTACTCATCACTGTTCCTTGTATGATCGGGTTGGTTGGTGTGCATTATCCACACGTAGACTTAATCATTGGTACATTCTTATCTACAAGGCAATTCTTGGTCTGCTTCCCCCATACCTCCAATCTTACATCGAAAAGAAAAGTACAGGAAGATATTGTCTTCGTTCTGATGACTTATTATTATTATCTGTCCCTAAAGTCCGGACCGAATTGGGAAAAGGGGCGTTCAAGTATGCAGCCCCCTGCGCTTGGAATCAGCTGCAAAATGTCCTGAATCTTCAGGTGCCTGTTTCATTGATTGATTTTAAATTACTTTTAAAAAACATGGAGGCGACACAAGCTGGCTGTAGATGTTATGACTGATTATTCAGACGATCCTTGCTGTTGTTATTTCTTGTGATAATGTATATGAAACTGATTTTTTTATTTTTGTTATGATCTTATAACTATTTAATACTGGCACAAATTGTTATATGTTGATCTTATATGTTTTATGTCTGTAATCTTGTTAATTGTGCTGCTGCCTGTCTTGGCCAGGACGCTCTTGGAAAAGAGATTTTTAATCTCTGTAGCAATAATGACTGCTGCTTTTCGATCAATGAATCGTGATTCTTTAATACACTTCATTCGTTGTGTGACCAGATGAGAGCGTTGTCTCTTTCTCCATTACAACACGCACACACACCCAAAGAGACACGTAATATGACACCAAGCATTCCTTTCCCAAGATAAGCACACACACACAAGAGACTTTTTCATTGAACGAATCATATTTAAAACATTACCAAATGCATTCTGTGTTGCCATTTATATGTCGCGACAGGTTTTGGGATTTAATGTAAGTTTTAATGTGTACTAATCAAAATGTAAATGCTTCTAATCTGTATATTTTATGTAACTTTGTTATTCCTAAACGTAACCGGAATGTGTTTCATATCATTTTAAATCTCTAAACCTAACGGAGTTGAATCTCGATAATAGACTGCAATGGTATGATTATTACTATATGAATCCTTTCCAGTCCTAGAAATGACTAAACCCAAAGCTCTGTCATAAATCTGCACAGCTGCGCTCTTCTTGACAAGACAAAGAAAGTTCCCGCTTTCGAATCACTGAAGGTGATTGGCTGCTCGCGGAGCACGAAGGTGGAGCTATACATTCTTTAAAACCCAAAAGCTCCCCCAAAATCCCCCCTTCTGCTCTTCTCGTCTGCCAGTCATGTGAACAGTCTGCGATACCGACTCCTCTGGAGTCCGTCTTCTTTTATTTGTTTTACTAAGTTTCTTTTGTTTAACTTTCAAATTCCACTTTGTTCGTTTCCACCCACGAGTCAAACGAACGAAGCCTGAATTCCTTCAGCAACTACCCTTCCAAAGAGACCTTCTTCAAAACTCCCGCGAACAGCTTGCTCTGGCAACAAGCACGCGCGCCTCAGCACGAGCACGCGCACTCTGCTCCGAGAACACGCACAGGCTGGACACAGCTCGTGCACGCAAACGAACCTTTTGCAAGTATCAAGCTCTAACGAGTTTTAATGTTTTAAGGTGTTTTGATTGATGTCTCTCTCAAAGGTCTGTGATGTTTGCTGTTCTATGGTCACACGTGACCATTTTCTCTCTCTCTCTCATCCTCTCTTTATCTCTCTCTCTCTGTCCCGCAATCAAATCGAGCGCGGGCCCCAGAGCACTCTCTCCCTCGCTCCCTCTCTCTCTCTGTTCCGCATTCAAATCGAGCGCGCCCCGGCCCTCGATCTCATTCTCTCCCTCTTATTCTCTCTCCCAAACGCACGACCAAAAACCTCTGTAAATCGCTCCCCGCGCGTGCGAGGTGTGCGTTACTACTGCTAAATAGCACCAGCTTAAAGCAGAATAATCTCTCTCTTGATCTCTCAACTTCTCTCACTACATGTCGTTATCCGTTTGTCTTATGTGTTTACGTAACGTTACCCTGTGTAAATACCTGTATCACGTGTTTAGATGTAGAATTATGTATTCATTAGCTTCGTCTCATTAAAATACAAATATGATTTGATTAAACTGTCTCAAGCTCACATTACATCGTCCCTGAAATGTCGGATCTTAAGCTACAATGCTTTATAAATTTTATAAGGATAGGAGTCGTCATTCTTCTGGCCAGAGGATGATCTCTTCTGTGTTTATAAAATCGATGATCCTGTTGAGAATTAATACGAACGCCCGTTCGCGGGACGAACGTAACTAACTTAATTCCAATCAGAATTATCTTATAATCGATCTGTAATTGGACTATTGATATATTAATGAAGAACCATAGTGCACTATGTTCATTCATATATACAATTGATCCATTATCAGTTTCGATAATTTAACGTAACTGTAAATTATGCAAAAATATTAATCATATTCATGGTTAGTTATTAAAATTCCCTATGGATCATTTGAGCTAATTCATACGGACCAAGAGTCCGAAGCATAAGATATATATATTACATCTCAATGAGTCTTTTCTGTTTAAATAAAGGTAATAATAATATAGCGCTTTTTACAATACAGATTGTATCAAAGCAGCTTCACAGTGATAACATGAAAATAATACAAAAAACTATTTCATCATCGTCCACCTTTAAGGCAGATCTATAATATTGTTGAATATTAAATGTCCCCAACTAAGCAAGCCAGATGGCATTTACATCGCATGTAAAAAAAAGGGCCTGTAATCGCATCAAATTTAACCTCATAAATTTTAGACACATTCGCCATCAAATGTCTACACAGGCAGCAAAAATGTACATGCACTCTATGATCTTATCACATATCACTTACTGTTTACCCATCTGGTCACAACCTGGTGTTACGTCACTGAAACCCCTGCAGTCACTTTACAAACGACCAGTTAAAATTTTGGATAAGAGATCAATTACTTCTCATCATTGTCCAATATTACTAAAACATAGATTACTCAGCTGGGAAAACATGGTCAAATACTCAAATCTATGTCTTCTATACAAAATTATTCATGGTTTATCATCCCCTCCACTCCACCAGTTTGTTAACATCCGTACAGCTGATCATAGCAGAACCAGAGGTGCAGCGAGGGGAGATTGTGTCATTCCCTTTAGAAAAAGTGTATTTGGTCATACTTCTTTTTCTGTTCGAGCTGCTACTGAATGGAACCGCATTCCTTTAATCATCAGAAATCTAAACATATTGTACATTTAAGAGCCATTTAAAGAAATGGCTTCTTGAATTTCAGAGCTGTCAACATTAACACATTTCTATATGTGCTCTATCGATTGCTGGCTTCTTGCCTTGTGTGTGTGTATATGTTATGTCTTTGTCAGATGTTTGTTTGATTGTTGGTTTGCTGTATTTCGATTTCTTACTAAATGTATTGTACAATTTTTTTATATTTTTTATATGTAATTTTATTCTCCTTTAGGGTGACTTTTAACATCTGTCTGGGGACTGCAGATAAAAAATAGCCTTCTGGCTAATTCTGGCATATTGGCAGAAATGTTTATTAATATGCACTGTCCCTGTAATAATAAATAAATAAATAAGGCAACAGCGGCGAGGAACCAAAACTCCATCAGGTGACAGAATGGAGAAAAAAACCTTGGGAGAACCCAGTCTCAGTCGGGGGCCAGTTCTCCTCTGGCCAATGAGTGAACAGTGGATGATTATGATTCAGGAGCATTACAGGTCAGAAGTTCAGAATGAATCAGAGTATTTGTCCAGTTCCGGTTGGGTTGAAGTCGGAGTGGAGAGGAGGGGAGACTGGTTGACACTTCAGGTCAGCGGCGTCGTCGTGTCCTGGCGCTGGTCCTTCATCAGATCTGGATACGGCCTGGTTCCGGTGGACAGCGGTAAACCTCGGGATAGACAGAGAGACTAATATTAGCATAGACGCCATCCTTCTTATGATGTACCAAGTACATCAGGATTTACGGGAAGTGTTCCCGGTCCCGGCTGTTCTAAACTATGCAGCCTAACATTGAATTATAGAAGTCTATAATGTGTTATGTGTATGCTAGGCCGAAGAGATGTGTTTTTAGTCTAGATTTGAACTGACAGAGTGTGTCTGCTTCCCGGACAATGTTAGGAAGACTGTTCCAAAGTTTTGGTGCTAAATAGGAAATGGATCTACCGCCAGCAGTCGATTTTGATATTCTAGGTATTATTAACTGGCCGGAATTTTGAGATTGCAGTAGACGTGAAGGACTATAATGCGTTAAGAGCTCACTCAAGTACTGCGGAGCTAAACCATTTAGTGCTTTGTAAGTGATCAGCAATATTTTAAAATGTATACGATGTTTAATAGGCAGCCAATGCAGTGTTGACAGAACGGGGCTAATATGGTCATACTTCCTGGTTCTGGTAAGAACTCAAGCTGCTGCGTTTTGGACCAGCTGTAGTTTGTTTATTAAGCGTGCAGGGCAACCACCCAGTAGAGCATTACAATAATCTAGCCTTGAGGTCATAAACGCATGAACTAATTGTTCTGCATTATTCATTGAGAGCATATGACGTAATTTAGATATATTTTTAAGATGGAAGAAAGCGGTTTTACAGATACTAGACACATGACTTTCAAATGAAAGATTGGTATCAAAGAGCACACCCAGGTTCCTAACCGACGACGAAGACTTAACAGAGCAGCCATCAAGTGTTAGACAGTATTCTAGGTTATTACGTGTGGAAGTTTTTTTTCCAATAATTAGAATCTCTGTTTTTTCTGAATTTAGTGGTAGGAAATTACTAGTCATCCAATTTTTTATATCAGCTATGCATTCCGTTAATTTTGTGAATTGGTAGGTTTCGTTAGGTTTTGAAGAAATATACAGCTGAGTATCGTCGGCATAACAGTGAAAGCTAATTCCATGTTTCCTAATGATATCTCACTCATATACAGAGTGAACAGCAGCGGTCCTAGTACTGAGCCTTGTGGTACGCCATACTGAACTTGTGATTGATAAGACATCTCTTCATTTACTGCTACAAACTGATAACGGTCAGATAAGTATGATTTAAACCATGCTAGTGCAATTCCACTAATGCCAACATAATGTTCGAGTCTATTTAAAAGGATGTTGTGGTCAATGGTGTCAAATGCAGCACTAAGATCAAGTAACACTAATAGAGAGATACAACCACGATCGGATGATAAGAGCAAATCATTTGTGACTCTAACGAGAGCTGTCTCGGTACTATGGTACGGTCTAAATCCGGACCGAAAATCCTCGCAGATATCATTTCTTTCAAGAAAAGAACACAGTTGTGAGGAGACTGCTTTTTCTAATATCTTTGACAGAAATGGCAGATCAGAGATCGGCCTGTAATTGACTAATTCTGTAGGATCAAGTTGCTGTTTTTTAACAAGCGGTTTAATCATAGCTAGCTTAAAGGTTTTTGGTACGTATCCTAGAGACAAAGATGAATTAACGATATTAAGAAGAAGAGGATCTATCTGGAAGCATCTCTTTCAGCAGCTTAGTCGGTATAGGGTCTAACATACACGTTGTCGATTTAGATGATTTGACGAGTTTGCAAAATTCTTCCTCTCCTATAGCAACGAATGAATCAAATTTTTCCTCAGGTAGACTACAATGCATTTCCTGATGCGATACTGTATTAGACGGTTTCATAGTTATAATTTTGTCCCTGATATTATCGATCTTATAAGTGAAGAAGTTCATAAAGTCATTACTGCTGTGTTGCTTGGAAACTTCTGGGCTTGAAGCTTTCTTTTACGTTAGTTTAGCCACTGTTTCAAATAAATATCTAGGATTATGTTTATTTTCTTCTAATAGGGTTGAAAAATAAGCAGATCTAGCAGCTTTTAAAGCCTCTCTGTAAGCAATTGAGCTCTCCTTCCATGAAATCCGAAACACCTCTAGTTTTGTTTTCTTCCAGTTGCGCTCCATTTTTCTGGCTGCTCTCTTAAGGGCCTGAGTGTGCTCGTTGTGCCATGGCGTTGGACTATGTTCTTTAATCTTCTTTAAGCGCAACGGAGCAACTGTGTCTAAAGTGCTGGAAAAGAGAGAGTTAAAAGTTTCTGTAGCAATATCAAGTTCTTCTAAGTTATCCGGGATGCTGAGATGATGAAACTGATTAGGAAGATTATTGATAAAGCAATCTTTAGTGGCAGAAGTGATAGGTCAAACATATTTATAACACGGAGTCGGCTTTGCAGCCTTGGCTAAATGTAATTTACACGAGACTAGATAATGATCTGAGATGTCATCGCTCTGCTGCAGTATTTCAACGGCATCAACATCTATTCCATGTGATAGTATTAGATCTAGAGTATGATTACGGCAATGAGTTGGTCCTGACACGTGTTGTCTAACTCCAATTGAGTTTACAATGTCTTTAAATGCCAATCCCAATGCATCTTTTTCATTATCTATGTGTATATTAAAATCACCAACAATTAGTACTTTATCTGCAGCCAATACTAATTCTGATAGAAAGTCAGCAAATTCTTTGATAAAGTCTGTATGGTACCCTGGTGGCCTGTATACATAGCCAGCAGAATTTTCAAACGTGATTTATCGTTTACACTATATATTTTTACATTAAGCACCAACACTTCAAAAGAATTATATTTACAACTAGATTTCTTAGTGGTTTTGAAAATATTACTATAAATTACAGCAACACCTCCTCCTTTGCGTTTCAGACGAGGTTCATGTTTATAACTGTAATCTTGTGGGGTGGACTCATTTAAAGTAATCATTTGGTTTTAGCCAGGTTTCTGTCAAACAAAGCACATCTACTGTATGTTATAATCTGTAATCATATCATTAACAATTAGCGCTTTTAAAGAGATCGAATATTCAGCAACCGAAGCTTTATCATTTGCTCATTTGTATTATATCTGTTTTTTATTTGTTGAACATCAATTAAATTTTCAACCTTAGATGGGTTTGAACCTTTTTTGGATTTCCAAGTTCGGGGAACAGACACAGTCTCTATATGATGATATCTAGGTGAAAGAGGCTCTATGTGATGGGATTTATCTGACCTTGGTGACGTGAGGCCGCAAGCAGACGGTTTGTTAAGCCAGTCTGTCTGCTTCCTGACCTGAGCCCCAGATTGTCATGTTTTGTCTCTAAGACTATGAGCCAAATTACTAGAGAGAAGAGCAGCACCATCCCAGGAGGGATGAATACCATCTCTTTTCAACAGGTCAGGTTTGCCCCAAAAACTTTTCCAATTGTCTATGAATTCTATATTATTTCGCGGACACCACCCAGACAGCCAGCCATTGAGTGAACACAATCTACTAACTATCTCATCACTCCTGCGAACAGGAAGGGGGCCAGAGCAAATTACAGTGCTTGACATCGTACTTGCAAGTTCACACACCTCTTTAATATTAATTTTGGTGATCTCCGACTGGCGGAGTCGAACATCATTAGTGCCGACGTGAATAATAATCTTAGAAAATTTACGTTTAGCATTAGCCAGCACTTTTAAATTTGCTTTGATGTCAGGCGCTCTGGCTCCCGGCAAACATGTGCCTATGGTGGCTGGTGTCTCTATTTTCACGTTCCGTGTAATAGAATCGCCAATAACTAGGCCACAATCAGAATAATTCTCAGTGGGTGTTTCACTGAGCGGGGGAAATCGATTTATCGGAACGGAAAAGTGTTTTTTTTATCCGCGACTTGAGCGATCTCTTACTGTCACCCATCTGCCCTGCTGCACGGGCTCTACTTCAGCCGGAACCGACTCATGTAAAGTATTCACTAGGCTAGGCGCATCCAAAATAGTATCTAAAGCTCTAGCACTCTTCTTACTATTCTCGATTAAAGTTTGGATGCGTGTCTCTAGTTCTGAAATCTTCTCCGTCAGCCTGACTGTCTCCTTGCATTTATCACATATAAATCCTATATTGCCGACAGAGAAGGCTATGGTAAACATGTGACATGAAGTGCAGGTGACAATAACAGGACAAGACATTACTCACCGTGTTTGTTGACTGATGGCAGTAACGGTAACGGCGTTATTAAGATGAGAAGAGTAATCAATTAGATTACTCGTTATTCCCATCACTGCCTACAACTAAATTAACGTTATCTTACATAATTTCTAAACATTATTTAGTTTTGTGAACCTTTTTATAAAACATGGCCATTTATTTTTATTTAAAGGGATTATGTCTGCTATTTTAGGCTCATTTAGTTATTGTAAGCAACTAATTTAGACGCAAGAACTGGGTGCCGGTGCGGTGAGATGTACATGCTCGGCCAGATTCGGCTTGAAGTCGTGCATCTTTAGATGCGGAGCCGCACGCGCTGTCACAAAAAAAAAAAACCACCCACACCGCAATGACGACATTTTTGCCGAGATGCTGTATTTTAAGTTTTATAGCTGATTGTCTTATTTTGTTTACATCTTACTTTACACACTTCAGGGCAGGCTGTCGCAGCTAGCTCGGGAGAGACTGTATAGGTGGTACAGCCTGAGACACGCACAATAAAAATAATTGCCTTCTGCATTTTTGTTTTGATTTTCCCTCCATTGTACCAAACTCGTACCGAACCGTGATGTCTGAACCGAGGTATGAACCGAACGGTGACTTCTGTGTACCGTTCCACCCCTACTTTAGACACAGTTGCTCCATTGCGCTTAAAGAAAATAGTCCAACGCCGTGGTACGAGCACACTCGGGCCCTTAAAGGAATAGTTCACTTTAAAATTAAAATTCTGTCTGATTCATTTGTTGCTATAGGAGAGGAATAATTTTGCAAACTCGTTAAATCATCTAAATCGACAACTAGGGATGCACCGATACCATTTTTTCAGAACCGATCCGATTCGATACCAAAAATTCGGAGTATTGACCGATACCGATACCAATCCGATACCAGGACAGTTTTTTTTTTAAATCAAGTAGAATTTCTATAACTATGTGTGTTGAACTGATAATCACTCTTTTGTGTGTTAAACACAATCTACTTAATACAGACAACTTCATTACAAAGAAAAACAACAAATAAAAAAAAATGACCATAAATGCTATTATAAACTAGAATAGTGGATAATTAAGCAGTAAAATTTAGTCTAGAAAAATCACAAGTGCACAATAATTGTATTAAATCTGAACATGAAAAAACATTTAGTGGGGAACAAATATGAGAATAAGTGTAACACTAAATTTGGTAAAACGTTACACATTGCTCTTTGTATTGTTGTAAAATACATTCATGAAAAACAAGATAGCAAAAATCTAAAAGATTAATTATTTTATAGCCTACTATAAAATTGAGACATGTTTTAAATGTATAGCACAGCGGTTAAATGAGGCAGCAACATGATGGATAGTACAGAACAAGACAGGCTATTAATAATAGTTCATTGCGTCGCTGTATTATGATATGAAAGGCTCCAATACAGTGCGGCACAAAATGCTTTTGCGCATCCCGAGCGCAGAATGATGCGCTTGAAGCAACACGAGTCACAGCAATCAGCACTTCGAGTCCGCAACTCCGCATTGAAAAGTTCAAATCACAAAGGAAAGACATATTGATGCGTAGTGTATTATACAGTATCTATCTATCTATGCAATAGTTTATTGAGCATTTTCTTTTAACAGTTTTAAATGTCAGTTACTGTGCGTGTGAAGAACAATTATAGTGCTGCTCTGACTCTACTGCAGTGTTGTGAGAGACACCCGGTAGAAAGTAGTTAAGGTACAGCAATAAAGTCCAGCAAGATAAAGTTGTATAATGCAAAACCATAGACCTTTATCTACAGATCAAGTATAATTATAGTAACATTGAATCATCTTGGAGAGAGTTTTTCATCGTGTTGACTGTCGTAACCGAACGCGACGCACTGTTTGATGCTGAATGGAGAATGACTGACAGCCGCAGCGGAGGGAAAAGTGTACGTGATCTTGAATTTAATGACTTAAATATTAATTTCTATCTCACATTATACTATATAATGGCTTCAGAACACTTATAATATAGTGCACGACAACTTTATGATGCTTTATAATGTTTTTGTCCCTATTGTGGGGCTTAACAATAGCACAGAATAGTATACGCACAATATCGGATTTGGATCGGCCTCGTCTGACCGATACCCGATCCGACAAAAATGTCAGTATCGGAGCCGATACCAATACTGAATATCGGATCGGTGCATCCCTATCGACAACATGTATGTTACAGGCCTGGGGGAAAAATCGATTTATTTAATTAATTCGATTTTTTTGTTGCGGGCGATTTAAAAAATAAGTAAATCGAGTTTTTGTGTAATGACGCATTTTTGGCTCCCCGGAACTTCCGTAGCGTTAGTTTCACATAGCAGTATGGCAAGCGACAACAACAACATCATAGCACATCACAAAACAGCAACAGCAAGCGACAACATGGCTACCGGTAAGAGTGGGAAGTTTGTTCCCAAGAAAGGAATAAAATCTTCTGTTGTTTGGAACTGGTATGGGTTTGCTGTGACAGACGTGGAGCAAGAGACCCCACGCTGCAACATTTGCCTAAAGCCCATCGCAGTCAAAGGCAGCAGCACCACAAACCTATTCCAACACCTGAAACAGAAACATCCAGCCGAAAAACTCTTTTCGGGATGAACAAAACCGCAGTGACCAACAAACCTTAGCTAAAAAACAGCTAACTGTTGCCGAGTCCTTTGCACAAGGCACCGCACCGCGTATGACAGGAAAGGGGCACGGTGGAGAACAATCACCGAAGCGGTCGCTTTGCACTTTGCACTTTCTCACCGTGGAGAAGACGGGGTTTATTTATTTGATTAAAGACCTTAGACCCCAGATATGAGCTACCCAGCCGCAAGTACTTCAGTGAAAAGAAATCTTTTCGTAATACTACTTCTACTACTACTGTCATTTAGCAGACGCTTTTTTCCAAAGCGACTTACAACTAGGAGAACAACACAAGCAAGAAATCAAATAGGAGGGTCCAGCACGGATAAGTGCTGGTTAGATTGCTGTAAGTCCCGTCGGACACAGGCGCTGCCATGCAGTGCTAGAGGAGGGTTTTTTTTTTTTTTTTTTTTTTTTTTTTTCAGTCAGCCAACCCAACATTTAGTCAAGCTGACTCGACTACGAAAAGACGTGTCTGAAAGTGTCTGACTTGACTGCGGTTCATCCACCGTTTAAAAAGTTTAAGTGCTGCACGTGATTTATTAAAATAATTGTGTTTTTTTTATTAGGCCTAGCCAAAAAAACGAACAAAAAAAAAATACTCTGCAAGAATGTTTCAATATGGCATGTCCATTTGATCTGTATTTGATTCATAAAGACAGTAGAATTGATTATTTTATCAAATGGATTCAAATTTCTCCACAAACTGCACATATGCCTATAGTAAACAAAAATTCTATTTGTGTATCTGCAGTGTCTGAGTTTTGGAATGACAAAGTTTTGAAATACAGAAGAAAATAAATCATTTTTAGATGGATGTAGAGTTAGGTATAGTCCTTAATAGTGATGTATGTCTTTGTGTTTTATTCTTTATCATACAGAGAATTGTGGTAAAGTCCGCGTGAACCGGAAGTTGCAAACGACTTTTCTCAAGTGTTGTGACGCATTTCCGAGTGAAACGGAATATTGAACAGAGGGCAGGGTTTTACTTCAGCGCTCCACCTCTCCATCTCTCGCCCATAGCAGAGTAACGGTTTGAGGGGAGTGGTTAAGCGATTAACCAACCCAAGCCGTCAAGCCTATGTCATCAGAAAAATAACCATTCCAGACCCGGAAGTAACTTTTCAAACTTTGATTAAAGATAACTTCGGCAAACATTTTTTTTCTGTGTATTAACTTGCACGGATTAATTGTTCACCACAAGACTAGTAATATCCGCTAACAAAGTAAATAGGGTCAATTTTGATTTCATGCCGACTTTAAGGATCCCCGTATAGATCGTGCAATTGGAGTTTGCAAGAAGATAGTCGCTGCTTTTTCCTACAGCTGGAAGTAAAGAAGAGAGCTGGGTGTAGCTCAGCCAGAGCTTGGCCTTCCCCCTCATCAGCTAACAACAGAATCCCCAACCAGATGGGGCTCCCGCCAAAAGATGATCAAGCGATTCCTGGAACAGGAGAAGTCTATAGCGCGTGTCCTGGGCTCTGATGTTAAAAGCTGCCATCTTGTGCCCTCTTGGCAAGACATCGAGGTTTTAGAGTCAGTAAACAAGGCGGTTAAAGCACTCCAAGACTTAACGGACGCGCTATCAGGGGAAATGTATGTCAGTGTCTCATACATCAAGCCTGTTATCCATCTGTTCAAATCCAGTCTTTTGCAGCCTGAGGACAACGACACGGAGCTTACCAAAACAATAAAAAGGAACATACTGGGATACTTTGTTGACAAATACAGTGATCATGTCAAGGATGAGCTCTTGGACATGGCCTCTCTGATGGATCCAATGGTTCGGACATCCTACATCGACCCAGACTAGAGGATGGATACCCGACCCAAGCCCGACGGGACCTGCCGGTACCCGACGGGCCGGGCCGGGTTCAGACAGATATTTAGAAATTATGTTCGGGTTCGGGTCGGGCTCGGTCACATCAGCGCGATGAGGCATTGAACATTTTAAATTTAAAACAGCTTATTATGTAGGTAGCCAATGTGCCTGATGCTTTCACTTGATGCAAACGATCTTTTTCGTGATTAAAATACATGTAAAATATTACCATAGCATCTGTCTTCCTGTGTGCGGACATTTGTTTATGTAGCCGTGACAACGAAACACGTGCATAATGTGCGCGCACCTGTGTTAAGAGCGCTTGTTGCTCCGCGCGCTGATGCGCTCATCCTGTTTAGAGGTCTTCACGGGTCCAAAAATTCGTACCCGAACCCGAAGGGACCCGTAATTTGCTACACCGAACCGACCCGGACCCGACTATTATTTCAAAAGCTGTACCCGGACCCGTGCAGACCCGATAAATGCCTAACCGGACCCGACCTGGACCCGTCGATTATTTTTGTAAGCTGGACCCGAAACTGCCGGGAAGACACAGACCCGACTGGACCCGATTGTCACATATTCCACCTTAAACTGCTATTACAAATCAATAAACCTGTTGCGAAAAATTACAACTTTTTGTCTTACCTAATTTAAGGAGCCGTAGCAGCGTAGTAGTCTCTCCATCCTTTCCTTGTAACGTTACCTGACTGGCTGTGATGATGCATTACAATCCTTCGGCTCCGACAAGAAAGTTATCCATGTTATTCCTCTCGTTATTCCACCAAGTCCAAGCTTAATCCTTGTTATTTCAGCTTCAAAAGTCCACTTGATGTCACGGACTCACGGTGACGGATGACAAATTAAACGAGTTAGCTGCTAACTCGCAAAATAACTTTTGGCTGTTTGCCCTTTTGAACTATAATAACGATTGCTCGTTCAGTGCCATGGCCGCTGCGCTGACGTTATTTATTTGCTATCATCTCCGTGCTCTCTTCTCTGCATCATCGAGTCTGAATCTGACCACTAAAACTTTAAGATTAAACAAAACGGTTAATTTACATTGTAAAATCTAAAGCGCGGTTTGGCTGTCCCTCACTGAAGCTCTGCCTCTGGTAACTGGTTGCCATAGAAACATGACACGCGCTTGACTGCACATGCGCCCTAGCTGGATCAACCTAAAATATGCTTTTTAACGCAATTTATTTTGAGTGTCAAAGTAAACATTCATGTGACAGTTCACCTCAGATTATGTTACTGATTTAAAATATATTAAATATGAGTGTGACAAGACGCATTTTTGAGATTTGAACTTCTATTTATTTACTACTATGTCACATAACAGGAACTCAAAATGACACTTAGCTACATAGTAGTAGCCTAGTTACATATATCAATGATTACTGCCAAAAATAAAACATATAAATAAAATAAACTAATATAAAATATAATGATCTGATTCCCCACTGCACACAAAACCATGCATGGCAACAAACCATTTAATGATGGCTATATGACTTAATTAAAGAAACATAAAACATCTTGAAGTGGGTGCACTGTGTGTGCAACTGTGCATTCTGTGCAATCAACATGCATTCAATTATTTGCTTCAATTATCTTGAAGCCTTGCCCTAAAAAAATATTCAAAGCTAATATGCAATGCAACAAAATATAACATCAGCTCTCTAAGCTGTGTTTGTCTTATCTTTAATAAAGTGGTGCATACTGCATAGACAGAGGTCTAGTAGGGCTGCTTTAATTTTCATGTTTGGCCTACATGTTGCTATTCAGAAACAGCAAAGCATTTACACTAGCAGTGCTGAGGCAGGTTTGACGATTCTCCAACGTGCGACCAGAGATGCTGAAGGCTGACTCACAACTCACACTAGATGCAGGCACACAGAGTATTTTTCTTGCCAGTTGTGACATTGATGGAAACATATTTTGGTTGTGTTTCCAAAAACTAAGAATGTCTCTATCATTTTCCATTGTGGGCTTGTGCTTCAAATATTGTTCTAGTTCATCAACCCCGGTATCCAGTTCAGCATCCTCGACGTCAGCCCACTGGCTAAAGTGTTGTTGCACTGGTCCTGGTCCTGCTGCTGGCTCAGCCATCTCCTCTGTATCCTCCTCTTGCATCTGCTGGCCCTGGGCATTCACCTCAGTTGTAGCTCTTTAGGGAAGCTTGCCAACTCTCCACGTGCACTTCCATATATTTCCTCCCTCTCTTTTGCGGTGAACATCCGAAGCTGCTTGAATTTTGGCCAGAGCAGCACAGCAAGCTTTTCATGGTGTCCCAGAACTATCCGTTCAGCCAAAAGTCCCATACACCTATTAAATAGAATAGAATTTGTTGAGTAATCCATCAAATAACACTAAAACAATTTAGGTCTAAATTAGGTCTAAAAAATATAGCAAACAGTGAAAAAATGAAATGCATAATTATAATAATAAATATAGCTGCAAGCAGCGATTACGGGCCCAAGCCGGTGGCACCGCCACCCTGGTGCCTTTAGTTACACTAAAGGCACCGGGCTGGCGCTGCCACCGGCTTGGGCCCTCCATCGCTGCTTGCAGCTATATTTATATATATATATATATATATAAAAAGCCGCCACCCCGTTGCCTTTCGGGTTCCTGTGCACGACGGGCAATAACGTAACCCCGCTTTGACTGTCGAGAAGAAGTCTGCTTTAGAGCTTGTATCAGTGTGAGTCTTTCTGCTCCCCTCCAAACACACACAGAAAAGGGTAAGGTAACAAGGTAACACACTTCCTGCTGCCAGTTGGTGGCGCTATAACTTTGACTCACAATAGTCACATCCATGTGATCGCCCTCTTACAACAAACACACTGCTGAAGTTTCATCAAGATCAATAAATGTATGAAGACGTTATAACACATTGTGTTTTTCTTTTCTCGCCATAACTTCGTTTCCTCGCCACGGCCAAACCGTTCGAGATATCAAAAATCCGTCCGCAATTTAGCGTCCTCAATGTCTTTACTTCATGTTGACCGAGTTTGGTGGCGATAGGATAATTTTTCTTGGAGGAGTATATAAAATTCCAGGGGGATTCGTTTTTAAACAACCCATAATAGCCGACTTCCTGTTGGACTGTCGTAAAACTTAGAGCACGAAAGTTGTTCGGCCCGATTAAATCTATAAGTGTACCGAGTTTCATATTATTACATGCAAACGTGTTTGAGATATGGACCAAGTTTTCGGACCACGTTCAAGGGGGCGCTGTTGAGCTCCCCTGCCACGCCCGGGTACCAGCTTCAGGCAGGCCCTGATGGCCGCAGGTTCTGACCTGTGTGCAAAGTTTCAAGAGTTTTCGAGCACGTTAAGGGCCCCAAAAGTGCCCGAGAAGTCCCACACAGCAGAGAAAGGGTTAAAATAAAGCCCCCCTCCTCTCTCACACACAGACACTGAGAGAGACTGGCAAAATTCCCATCAAATCACATTCAAACCAAAATATCTGACTTCCTGTTGGTCGGAGCTAATGACTGTAAATTAGAAAGTTGTCCGGCTCGTGGAGATAAATATAGATACCGATTTTTGTTACTGTAGGTAAAACTAATACCCCATTTTTGACTAAAGGTGGCGCTACTGAGCCCCTTACCACGCCCGTTTCTGAAACTTTGCACAAGTGTACTAGGCAATAAATGTAAAGTGTCTGTCGAGTTTCATGCAATTTCATGCAAGTATGCTAAGAGTCTCAAAAACTTTAAAAAAGAATATTAAAGTTTGATGCGTTGCCATGGCAACAGTATTTAAGATATCAATAATCCTTTCACAGGTCTACATCTGCCGTGTGTTTACATTATACAGATGAAGTTTGAAGCAAATTGGGTAAAAATAAGAGGGTGATTTCAAAGCATTTTGAAAGTGACACACTTCCTGCTGCCAGTTGGTGGCGCTATAACTTTGACTCACAATAGTCACATCCATGTGATGGGCCTCTTACAGCGAACACACTGCTGAAGTTTCATCAAGATCAGTTAATGTATGAGGATGTTATAACACACTTCCTGTTTCCAATATTCGCCATAAATTTGTTTCCTCGCCACGGCCAAACCGTTCGAGATATCAAAAATCCCCTCGCAATTTAGCATCCTCCATGTCTTGACTTCATGCACACCGAGTTTCGTGGTCATCCGATGAATTCTCTAGGACAAGTGTTTCAAATGCCAGAACATGCGTTTCCATACAACCCATAATAACCGACTTCCTGTTGGACTGGCGTAAAACTTAGAGCACGAAAGTTGTTCGGCCCGATGAGATCTATACGTGTAGCGAGTTTCATATTATTACATGCAAGCGTGTTTGAGATATGGACATGTTTTTGAATCCCATTCCAGGGGGCGCTGTCGAGCCCCCCTGCCACGCCCGGGTCCCAGCTTCAGTCGGGCCCTGATGGCCGCGGGTTCTAACATTTGTGCAAAGTTTCAAGAGTTTTTGAGCACGTTAAGGCCCCCAAAAGTGCCCAAAAGGTAGTAAAATAATAATAATAATAATAATAATAAATAATAATAATAAAGAAGAAGAATAATAATCCCATGGAAAACAATAGGGCCTTCGCCTTTTCAAGGCTTGGGCCCTAATTATTATTTTTATTTATTTTTTAGCGCATGTACAGGCAATCTGTTAGAAAATTAGAAGAGTAATTAAAGCTGCAAGCAGCGATTGCGGGCCCAAGCCGGTGGCACCGCCACCCTGGTGCCTTTAGTGGAACTAAAGGCACCGGGTGGCGGTGCCACCGGCTTGGACCCTCCATCGCTGCTTGCAGCTTTAATTATATATATATATATATATATATATATTAAAAAAAATATATATATATATATATATATATATATATATATATATTATGTAAATTCTTTTCCCCCCCTATTTTTAACATATATATTATTATATATATAATAATAATATATATATTATTAACATTTTTGGATGCTAAACTATTCTTTTTATAGGCTTTGTACTTTGTACACTTTGTACACTCACGTTCCAATATAGAAAAATTATCCTCTTCAAATGCGCAAAAATGTGCTTGGAAACATCACAGTGGAGCGGTGCTTACTATGAACGGCACAAACTGTACAAATGACTATTTAAACAGAGCAGTGTAATTTTTATATGTAAGGTTGACTATTTTATTATTATATTTTATTAAGGCTATAATGAACATGCTGCGATGTCAAGATTGCAATGCTGGAATGCTGTGTGTGTGTGTGTGTGTGTGTGTGTGTGTGTGTGTGTGTGTGTGTGTGTGTGTGTGTGTGTGAGGCTCGATCGAACAATGGAGACATAAAAACATACTCCGTCATTTTGTTCATACAGACCATCTTTCAAAATGCAAAGTGTTTCCTTATATTTGTGTACACTCACAATGAAACACAACATTGTGCTTTTGTTAAACTATAAACTCTTGTCAAACTGTAACCTACAACTGTCACCCAACCAAAATCACACACACACACACACACACACACATCCCCCCTCCCCTCCCCTCCCCACACAGACAGACACACACACACACACACAGAATGGCAGAGAGACAGAGAGAGAGAAAATACACATTCAAATATCTGACTTCCTGTTGGTTGGAGCTAATGACTGTAAATTAGAAAGTTGTCTGGATCGAAGAGAAGAATATACGTACCGAGTTTGGTTACTGTAGGTAAAACTATAACTAAGTTATAACACACTTTATGCATCCTTTTTTTAATCATAAATTTGTTTCCTCGCCACGGCCAAACCGTTCGAGATATCAAAAATCCCCTGGCAATTTATCATCTTCCATGTCTTGACTTCATGCTGACCGAGTTTCGTGGTCATCGGATGAATTCTCTAGGAGAAGTGTTTCAAATGCGAGAGCAAGCGTTCTCCAATCAACCCGTAATAGCCGACTTCCTGTTGGGCTGGCGTAAAACTTGACCCAGGGAAAGTTGTTCGGCCCGATTAAATCTATATGTGTACCGAGTTTCATATTAATTCATGCAAGCGTGTTTGATATACGGACAAGTGTTCGAATCCCATTCCAGGGGGCGCTGTCGAGCCCCCCTGCCACGCCCGGGTACCAGCTTCAGCCTGGCCCTGTTGGCCGCGGGTTCTGAACTGTATGCAAAATTTCAAGAGTTTTCGAGCACGTTAAGGCCCTCAAAAGTGCCAGAGATTTTGCACACAGCAGAGAAATGGTTAAACTAAACTAGCCCCCCTCCTCACACACACACACAGAGGGGCAGAGGGAAAATGCTCCAAACAGTACACATTCAAACCAAAATATCTGACTTCCTGTTGGTCGGAGCTAATGACTGTAAATTAGAAAGTTGTCCGGATCGAAGAGAAGAATATACGTACCGAGTTTGGTTACTGTAGGTAAAACTAATACCCCATTTTTGACTAAAGGTGGCGCTACTGAGCCCCTTACCACGCCCGTTTCTGAAACTTCGCACATGTCTATTACACAATAAATGTGATATGCATGTTGAGTTTCATGCAATTTGAAGCATGTTAAGAGCCTCAAATGCATCCAAAAAGAATATAAAAGTTTAAAGCGTTGCCATGGCGACAGTATTAAAGATATCAATAATCCTTTCACAGGTCTACATCTGTCGTGTGTTTACATTATACAGATGAAGTTTGAAGCAAATCGGGTAAAAATAAGAGGGTGATTTCAAAGCATTTCGAAAGTGACACACTTCCTGCTGCCAGTTGGTGGCGCTATAACTTTGACTCACAATAGTCACATCCAAGTGATCGGCCTCTTACAGTGAACACACTGCTGAAGTTTCATCAAGATCAATTAATGTATGAGGATGTTATAACACACTTCCTGTTTCCAATATTCGCCATAAATTCGTTTCCTCGCCACGGCCAAACCGTTCGAGATATCAAAAATCCCCTCGCAACTTTTCATCCTCCATGTCTTGACTTCATGCACACCGAGTTTCGTGGTGATTGTTTGAATCGTCTAGGAGGAGTATTTTAAATTCCATTGCATGTGTTTTTTTAAACTACGCCAAATAGCCGACTTCCTGTTGGGCTGGGGTAAAAAGTCAGAGCATGAAGGATATATGAACCGATGAGATCTATAAGTGTACCGAGTTTCATATTATTTCATGCAAGCGTGTTTGATTTATGGACCAAGTTTTCGGACCGCGTTCCAGGGGGCGCTGTCGAGCCCCCCTGCCACGCCCGGGTACCAGCTTCAGTCCGGCTCTAATGGCCGCGGGTTCTGACCAGTGTGCAAAGTTTCAAGAGTTTTTGAGCACGTTAAGGCCCCCAAAAGTGGCAAAAACCTTGAAAAAAAAATTATTATAAAGAAGAAGAAGAAGAAGAAGAAGAAAAACAAAAAACCCTTAGAAGAACAATAGGGCTCTGCGCCCTTTCAGGGCTTGGGCCCTAATTATTAGACACTTTACCTGTGTTTCAGTATCCTGAGTGGCACTGGATCAGCTTGGGACTGTGATATTTGGCAGTGTGTCATCAGCGTGGTTTTCCAGAGGGCCACTAAGTTAATTGTACAATATTTTGAGCCACTGAGCTCTTCAGTTGCCTGCTTAAAAGGCTGCAGGAATTGGACAAGCATCTGAAGAATGTCTTTAGATATGTAACTCATGCGATGCATTTCTCTTCGTTCAAGCAGAATGGACTGAATATCTTCAAATGCATTAAGCACAGATTTGACCATCTCCAGTTTAGTATTCCATCTTGTTTCACATTCTTGTTTCAAAGACTGCTTAAGTCGTAGTTGTAATCCAGTGTTTAAAAAATGTTGTCAGGGTCTTGCATTGCTCAATGCAACCTCTTACTTCTTGCAGTTCTTCCTCATCTCCATCATGCTCTTCATCACCTTCCTTAGACTTCTTAAAGGTGTGCTTCAGCACTGTATTCAGTACGTGTGATATACAGCTTTTGTGCACCCATCGGGAAAGCGCTGCCTGCACATTTGCACCTTGGTCACTGACAAACACAAGTCTGTCGATCTCATCTGGGACCAGACCAAATTCACTTAGTTGCTTGAGCAGTTCTGTCTTCACGTTTAAAGCCGTTTTCTTTGCCCCGGATGGAAATGCACATGTACATATGATCCTGGTATTAAACTCCCAGGCATCATCTATATAATGCAGTGTGATGCAGGTGTAATTGACCTTCCTATGGTCATCTCTCCACATATCTGTGGATGCTCCACATGCCATCCTTCAGCTATGGCTTTCCTAACTGTTGGCAGGAGCTCTGCTCTGAGACTTTCATATTTCTTCTGTGTGAAACGAGATACCGTCACACCAGATGGAAGTAAGTCCTTCACATTACACCGGCCATGTGTTGCTCCCGTATCTAATATTGTCTGCGCCAAGTCGGTGAACGCGGGAGTTTCAAACATGCTAAAGGCCCTTAAATCCTTTGCGCAGACTTTAGTAAATTTTTTCAAAATTGCATCCTTTGCTTTTTTTGGAACTACACCCAATCTAAGAAAAGGCGCCACTGAAGATTGGGTCAAAACAGTTTTACCACACGACCTGGTGTGCTTTAAAAGATGCGATGTGCCAGTTTTTACTGAATCAAACTTCAACAGTGCGTCACACTTATTACACTTAACTGCACTCACTTTTTTCTGATGTTCGTCTACAATATGCATGAAGGATGCCCAGACAGAAGAGGTGCCCGTAGGTTTTACTTCTTTATACTCGTTGTTTTTTAGCTTTTTTCGCACATCGCTCATGAAGGTATCCATTATTACCGCGCGTGCCGTGCACTTGCATGTTTCGTTCTAACGGCAGAGAGAGGGAGAGAGAGAGATCGCGACTTCGCGAGATCGCCTTTTTTTGGGGGGTTCACACACACAGGCACAGCTCACACTTTTCTTTTCCTAATTTTATAAGTTGCATGTTACAAAAAAACAAGCAGAATCACGGCCGGGTTTTTTCCGAGTCTGATCTGATGACTCGCACAGGTATTACACAATGTTAAACAGACCCGGGTCAACGGGTCTCGGGTTCACTGTGAAGACCTCTAATCCTGTTGACATTTCCGAATGCCTTCCTACAGTTGCTTAATAAAAGCGGCTTTCCACACAAACAAACGTACAATTGTCATTAGTATGAGAAAAAAATGGGATTTTAACTACCGGTCTCGGGTCGGGCTCGGACATAAATATATTTATGCCTGTCGGGCTCGGGTCGGGTTCGGTTACTGCTCTGTCGGACGCGGGCCGGGCTCGGACAGAAAAAAAATGGCCCGATCCGCACTCTAACCCAGACAAGGTGGAGCAAGTCAAAAGAAGGGCTGTCAGTGAACTTCTGTCTTTCCCCGCTGACAAAAGCACACCACAGCCTGGTCCAGTTGTGAAGGTGGACCAGGAAGAGGCAAGGCCTCAGCCAGACCCCAAGAGGAAAAAGACCTTAGCAACCTTCTTCAAGAAGAGTGTTGTTGTGACAACCTCTGACCAGTCGGAAGAAGCTAAAATAGAGACTGAACTGGCAACCTATCTGCTCTTGCCAGAGGCAGACCCTGACACTGATCCACTGCAGTGGTGGAAGAGCAACAAATCCAACTTCTCAAGGCTCAGTCACCTGGAAATACCTCAGTATCCCTGCAACAAGTGCCCCATCTGAGAGGCTTTTCAGTGTGGGGGGAGTTGTCGTTACATGCAGCAGAGCTTGCCTCAAGCCAGAGGCAGTGGACAGGCTGATTTTCCTTGCCAAAAATGTTTGAATGTTATTGACAGCAACTTAAGCACAAATCTCATGTTCTGCACCTCAACCAAAATGTGATTTTTCTTTCCTGTTCATACATTCAGGGACACAAATGGCACGGTTTATTAAAAGCAACGTTTGCACTTTACCAATTTCAGTTGGAGGTGATGTATTATTTATTTTGCACATTTTGTACTCTGCTAAATTTTTGTTTACATTAGTATTTTACCCAAGACAGAGTTGTTGCCTCTTTATGTTGTTATTTAAAATTCCATGCAAAGTGCAATTAAAGACAGAGTATTTTTTCTGTTTTTGGTTTGAAAAATGTTATTCTGCTAAGAGTAAGATGCAGTGCATGTTCATGCCATGTATCCCTGTATGTTGTTGCATTGTTTGGGCTAGATACAATGAAAAATGTCACTGTCTAGTTTTCCTCAGATTTGAATGTATTGTTAATGCTTTAGAAAATGGTCCTACTCTCAAGGTGAATGTTTGTTTCCTTAAGTGTGACTTAAAACACAGCTGGGACTTTGATTCCAAGAGGGTGTTCATTTATTTATTATTCATCCCAGAAATGGGGGTTACATTTGTCTTGCTTTTGATTAAATAAAAGCAAAAGTTGCTTTAAGTTGTCTGCTTTTTTTACTTATTGCTTTCCTTAATAAGTAGGGGGGGAAATCGGAAAAAAATCGTAAATCGAATTAAAAATAAATAAATCGGAGATATTATTTTTAGGCCATATCGCCCAGCCCTAGTATGTTAGACCCTATACCGACTAAGCTGAAAGAGATGCTTCCAGATGTCATAGATCCTCTTTTTAATATCATTAATTCGTCTGTCTCTAGGATACGTACCAAAAACCTTTAAGCTGGCTATGATTAAACCGCTTGTTAAAAAAACGCAACTTGATCCTAGAGAATTAGTCAATTACAGGCCGATCTCGAATCTGCCTTTTCGGTCAAAGATACTAGAAAAAGCAGTATCTTCACAACTGTGTTCTTTTCTAGAAAGAAATTATATCTGCAAGGATTTTCAGTCCAGATTTAGACCATACCATAGTACCGAGACAGCTCTCGTTAGAGTCACAAATGATTTGCTCTTATCATCCGATCGTGCTTGTATCTCTCTATTAGTGTTACTCGATCTTAATGCTGCATTTGACACTACTGACCACAACATTCTATTAAATAGACTCGAACATTATGTTGGCATTAGTGGAATTGCACTAGCATGGTTTAAATACTTATCTGACCGTTATTAGTTTGTAGCAGTAAATAAAGAGATGTCTTATCGATCACAAGTTCAGTATGGCGTACCACAAGGCTCAGTACTAGGACCGCTGCTGTTCACTCTGTACATGCTACCATTAGGAGATATCATTAGGAAACATGGAATTAGCTTTCACTGTTATGCCGATGATACTCAGCTGTATATTTCTTCAAAACCTAACGAAACCTACCAATTCACAAAATTAACGGAATGCATAGCTGATATAAAAAATTGGATGACTAGTAATTTCCTACAACTAAATTCTGAAAAAAAAAAAAAAAACTTCCACTCGTAATAACCTAGAGTACTGTCTAACACTTGATGGCTGTTCTGTTAAATCTTCTTCGTCGGTTAGGAACCTGGGTGTGCTCTCTGATACCAATCTTTCATTTGAAAATCACGTGTCTAGTATCTATAAAACCAAATTTTTCCATCTTAAAAATGTATCTAAACGCCATACGGTCTCATTGACAAATGCGGAACAATTATTTCATGCCTTCATGACCTCAAGGCTAGATTATTGTAATGCTCTACTAGGTGGTTGCCCTGCACGCTTAACAAACAAACTACAGCTAGTTCAAAACGCAGCAGCTCGAGTTCTTACCAGAACCAGGAAGTATGACCATATTAGCCCGGTTCTGTCAACACTGCATTGGCTTCCTATTAAACATCATATGTATTTTAAAATATTGCTGATTACTTACAAAGCACTAAATGGTTTAGCTCCGCAGTATTTGAGCGAGCTCTTAACACATTATAGTCCTTCACGTCTATTGCGATCTCAAAATTCCGGCCAGTTAATAATACCTAGAATCGACTGCTGGTGGTAGATCCTTTTAATATTTAGCACCAAAACTTTGGAACAGTCTTCCTACCATTGTCCGGGAAGCAGACACACTCTGTCAGTTCAAAGGTAGATTAAAGACACATCTCTTTGACCTAACATTCACATAATACATTATAGACTTCTATAATTCAATGTTAGGCTGCATAGATTAGGTCAGCCGGAACTGGGAACACTTTGCTTATATCCTGATGTACTCGTTACATCATAAGAAGAATGGCATCTACGCTAATTTTAGTGTAGATGTCATACCCATGGTTTTCCCGCAGCCTGCCGGAACCCGATGACAATGCAGTGCTGAAGTGCCACCTAGTCTCTCCCTATGGAGGATCCCTTTACCACTCTACAGATAAAGCATTGTGGGGAAATTCGGCTCGCGTATTAACCCGACGGAAGTGGTTCAATCAAGTCTAACTTTGGCTGGAGGGTATCTTTATTCAAGAGCCGCTATAGAGCCAGAGCAATCTGTTGCCATAAATTATAAATTTGTCGCTGTAAAGCTGCTTTTAAACAATCTACATTGTTAAAAGCGCTATATAAATGAAGATGACTTGACTTGACTTGTGTAAGTAATTAACTGAGGAAGTTTTATGGTGATATCTATTATTTAAAAATGTTACCCTATTCACCTGTAGTGTCTCGCAGATCACAGCACTTTCTCCAGATCACAGATCAACTGCGATCCGTTGCCCCACTAATATATAGGCCTTTCATCGCCCCAAATTACATAGTAAAAATCTGACCCTGTCAAAAGAGGTGCAGTGCTTTCTGCAATTGGGTTGGGTCATGTTCACACCCTAAACGAACCGTACAGGTGTTCGTTTGGAATCGGGCCGAGACCACCTCTTCAGCTGGGTCTCGGTACGGTTGTTTGGTCCGCACACCAGAGTGCAATTGCTGTATTCACACCTGCCCAAAAGATCCGCACAAAGGGGGGAAATGAACTTGAGTTCGATTCAATCGAACCAAACAAGTCAGGTGTGAATATACCCTAAGTAAAACTTTGTGCACTAAATGTTTTTAAAATCCTGCATATTATTTGAATACCACAACACTGATGGATCTCATGTTGTAGAATCACATGGCTACTATTATGAATAATACATAATAAGCCATTGTGTCTGCATTCACAGGTGGACGTCATATAAATTCCCGCCCAGTCTCACCACGTGGCTGTCAGAAAAGTATGTCCAGATGCAATTTAGACAATAAATTGAACACAGTAGTGTGTCGTTTTTCATTTTAATTGTGCAACATTATTACTACACACAGTAGTGTGTCGTTTTTCATTTTAATTGTGCAACATTATCTGAACGAGGCGATCCCCTGTACAATCACAACTGTGATCAGTCATGAGATCTTAATGGGAATAAACTTTTTATTTTTTAATGTTGAATGTAGTTGTAGTTCTTGTTGTTTCTCTTTCTTCAGTGATTCTGCTTGTTAACAGCAGGTGTTCATCATCACTAATACTCAATCATCACTTAATTATATCATTAACTTCAACACTGCTTCAATGATACTTTAACACTCAGTAGTGTGCACACACATGATCACTAGGCAGTGCTAATTTAAAATGGGCATTTTGTTCAATGTTTGTCAAATATGAATCGCATTCAGTTTATTAATTTGTGGTAAAACGATGTAATTCAAATGGATGGACATTTTATATGCAATTCAAATACATTATTCTTAAACATAGACATTCATGTTTTTTAGTGTTTAGTGTTAAACTAGATTTCTGCTAAATTGTGATTGAACTATATTTATTTTTGTTTCTCATTTGTCCTCCTTTATTGAATTATGGGAATTTAATATTTTGATTTTAAACCTGATGGAAGTGAATGAAGACAAACAGCAAAAAACCTCATCATTTCACAAATGAAGATGAAAATTAAGTCATTTCAAATACTGAAAATAATTCCAAGTCCAAGGATCTTTCAGCTGCACTGAGTCGCACACCTCAAATCAAACCTTAAGTGACAGACAAGAGAGAACTCACTGGAGAAAAACCTTTCACATGCACTGTGGAAAGAATTTCACTCAGAAAGGAAGCTTAAATGATCACATGAGAATTCACACTGGAGAAAAACCGTTCACATGCACTCAGTGTGGAAAGAGTTTCACATCCAATAGATTTCTCAAAGATCATCTGCCCTCTCACTCTGAAGTGAGATCATTCAGCTGTGATCAGGTGATAAAACACAAGAGCACACCTTAAAGTTCATGCAGATGTGGAGCCTCACATTTATTATTTTTGTGGAAAGGGGGTTTTCACTGCTGAACAGTTTTAAAATTAATTTAGCTAAGCTAGTTATGTCATTCAAATTGACGTTGTACAGGTGACTGTCTGGAGATGATCGAGGGTCCTGATAAGAGTTCTTTCAACTCAGGCCAGCCATACCCTGTATCCCTAGGTGAGACAATATATATTCCCTATGGCACATATGCTTATACTTGACAAAATAACTAATCTGCATTAGGGGTGGAACGGTACATGTATTCGTATTGAACCAAAACGATACGGGCGTCACGGTTCGGTGCATGAATTTACACGGAGAATACACGGTATAAAAATAAATAAAACTCGCGTGCAAATTAATGAATGTAATGCGGAACTACTGTTAGATATGCCGGTTCTTTATGGACACCTAATCTGTAGCCCTGCCTTAAGCTAGGTTTGTTTATACTTTCGCCTGCCTCCGCAGTGTGAGCCTCCGATGACTGCGCGGGCGCCACCCTAAATGGACGAGGCATTTACTTCGCGCTCGCCGGTGCAAATACTCTGATTCATTCTGACCTGTAATGCTCCTGAATCATAATCATCCACTGTTCGCTCGTTGGCCAGAGGAGAACTGGCCCCCGACTGTGCCTGGGTTCTTCCAAGGTTTTTTTCTCCATTCTGTCACCTTTTGTTTTGGTTTTGGAGGTTTTTTTTTGGTATTATTTTCATGTTATCACTGTGAAGCTGCTTTGATACAATCTGTATTGTAAAAAGCGCTATATAAATAAAGGTGACTTGACTTGACTATTCTTTGAAACGAAACGACAGGGTGCGACTCGGTGTAATTGTCCTCTCTAAACCATCAGGAATCAGCGGCGAGAAGAAGTAAGGTACATTTGTGAATGTTTATTTTAGTACAACACTTTAGTAGCCTACACCAAAACCACACTACAAAAGAATCGTGTAAAGCAGTAAACCCTATTATAATTCCCTGTGACATTAGAGAGAGAAAAATGGATAGAACTAAATGTACGTTACATATTTTCTAAACATTTTTATTTAGTTTTGTGAACCTTTTTATAAAACATGGCCATTTATTTTTATTTAAAGGGCTTCTGTCTACTATTGTAGGCTCATTTAGTTAATGTAAGCAATTCATTTAGATGCAAGAACTGGGTGCCGGTGCTGTGAGATGTACATGCTCGGCCAGATTCGGATCGAATTCGTGCATCTTCAGATGTGGAGCCGCGAGCGCTGTTACAAAAAAAGCCGAGCACTGCACACCCTGTCTTTGTGCAATGCGCGCGACCGACCACACCGCAATGATGACATTTTTGCCACGGGCACCTTCGCGCTCGTGCGTCCGCACATAAATAAGAGATGCTGTATTTTCAGTTTTATGGCTGATTGTCTTATTTTGTTTACAAGTTACAGATGGAGTCTGGAGATGATGTGGGGTTACTTATTGTTTACCGTTTACATCTTACTTTACACACTTCAGGGCAGGCTGTTGCAGCTGCTCAGGGAAGAGACTGTATGAGACTAGGTGGTACAACTAAGACATGCACAATAAAAAACAATTGCCTTCTGCATTTTTGTTTTGCTTTTCCCTCCATTGTACCGAACTCGTACCGAACTGTGATGTCTGAACCGAACCGTGACTTCTGTGTACCGTTCCACCCCTAATCTGCATGAATGATCTGTTTTACAGATACTCCGCAGAGGTTTTGGGATGATCAAAATGATGAGGGTCATCATCTCTTACCACACTTCTCTGTTTCCTCAGGTGAGTTATTATTTTTTCCCATTAGGGTAAGTGTGACTTTTTTAACCGGGTATGCTGTGTGCGCTTTATGTAAAAAATTCCCTGGTGCAGATACGTTGGATGGGTTTCGCGTTCGCTTTAGCTGCTTACTAGTTGTTTACTCATCATGACACATAGCAATACAGCTAAATTTTTATATATAATATATTAATATATTTAACCTTTAATTGAAAGTAGCCCACATTTCCCTGTTGATGCCTTCACAAGCACCCGTAAAAGCAGTTGAGTTGTGTTTGATTTGAGTCAGGCGCGACCGCGAAAGGGACAAAATATGCTGTATTTTTGTAATTTTGCTAATTTTACAGAAACTACATGCTTCACCCTTAAACGGTACGGCGCATCGGCTGAGAACACGCATCTAAATCAGAGACGACAAATAAGAAACACCATGGCAGACGTCAATTTAAATGTATGACAGAAGTGTTTTTTATTGAGTTAAAAATAAGCATAAAATAATAGACTACGATTAACAACCTCAGATTACAGTAGGTCTACAACAGTAGTTCTATCTTTGACAGTTTATATGTTTTCGTTAAGATTACATTTCCTTATGGAGAAATCGAACTACTTTAAAAAAATAGTTTCAGTTATCACTTTTTTCTCACTTGATTAAGTCTACCGTATTTAGTTTTGTATAGTTGCTTACTTGCTTATTATAGTTGCTTTAAAATACCCCTTCATATTAATTTGAAACAAGAACACGATTCTATAAAAATAGAATTTTTTTAACGTGAACGCGTAGAAAGAAAGAAAAAACTTTCCAGCATATTTGATAAGAGAGCTGGTTTTGGTCCTAGGAGTTTATTTGTTTGGCTGCTAACGAAAACGAAAATTTGTCTCTTTCCAAACCGAAAAGGAAAGTGGATGATGAACACAGACAGTTTCATATTTTTTTGTGGAGTTTAATGGAAATGCTACCTGTGTGATATGCAAAGAAAAAGCTGCAGTCTTGAAGAAGTATAATCGCAAGCGTCATTACTTGACTAAACAAGGAGAACAGTATGAGAAGTACCAGGCAGACGAGAGAGAAAAAACAGCCGTGAAGTTGAAGAGAGAGCTAATGTCCCAGCAAAGCCTTTTCCACAAAGCCAAAAAGGATGCTTATGCTGCAGTTGAAGCAAGTTATGTGGTGTGTGAGTTGATCGCTAAAGCAGGAAAGCCATTCACTTAAGGGCAGTGTATGAAGGATTGCATGTTAAAAGTCGCTGATATTCTATGTCCAGAAAAGAAGGGCTTGTTCAACAATCTCTCTCTATCTGCAAACACAGTGGCAGAGCGGATTAGCGAGTTGTCTAGTGACATTTATGATCAGTTGCGTGGCAAAGCCAGAGTTTTCACTGCGTACTCCGTGGCGCTTGACGAAAGCACAGACATTGCGCAGCTAGCCATTTTCATCAGGGGTATTAATGAACAATTTGAAGTGAAGGAGGAGTTGTTGAGCTTGTGTCCAATGCACGGCCGTACCTCAGCCAACGATATATTTCAGCAGCTGTCCGACGCGATTGAACGTGCTGGGTTGCCGTGGAACAGACTGGTAGGCATTACCACTGATGGCGCCCCATCTATGACATGATGGGATGAGCAATGAGCATCAAACAGAAATAACCTGGCACCGCATACATAGGGTGTTCGAGGCACACATACAATACAGACTGCCGACAGTTCAACAGGGCGCGCGCAGCTCTTAAAGGGGCCACACCTTATTTCCACCCGTTACAGCTTCCATCCTACTGAACAGGTAGGCTACCGGTATAGAGGGGGGGGGAGGGGATCAGGCCGTGAGTGCAGAGCCATCTCTGCGTGAGTGGTATTTACAACAGTACAAGTACTCCACAGCGACTCTAGGGGTCCCTGTTTGACAAAAACGGAATTCCTACATAGTGTACCTTTAAAATTATATTATATATTGTTAAATATATCTGTTTAATATATATATATACTGATGTTTACATTTTTTAAGTATGACATAAATATGTTAGTTACATAATCTGAAGTAAATGAGAGCTAAATTTCCAGAAAAATATTGCGCTTGCTTGTTGTGCTTGAATGTTAAAATGCTCCTCCTATCAGCTTTCGTTCACAGCAGTGGCCCCCAGCCAATTTGAGTTTGAGACCCCTGATGTAAGCTTTATGGTACACCTCAAACAAGGGAATTTATAGTAATTTATAGTGTTAATTTTAATTTGCTAGTCCACGAATGGCTTGGGTATGCATAGCATTCGCAGCTTATATGGACCGCACGCCACTGATATATATATATATATATATATATATAAAATTCATTTTGAACAATACCCGTTCTTGTCTTAGGATAACTTTAATTAACTTTTTTTGATCCACTTTACTGTGTGTGTGCGTGCGTGCGTGCGTGCGTGCGTGCTTGCGTGTGTGTGCGTGTGTGTGTTTTCACAGGAACATTGGAACAAGTCACTCCGAGCAGACACTCAAGCACTTTCAATTTGGCTGCCTCATCTGGTATGCTGATCAGTTAAAATATCAAACAAAAATGTATTGATGTAATGCCACTCACTTCTGTTTTTTTTTCTCTTAGAATTTCATGATCGTCAACAACATAACGTGGACTCTGAAGAAATTCCTCATGTGAACACCAGCTTCCCAGTATCTGCCCTGTCATCTGGTATAATATGCATTCATAAAGAACAATCCTGTTTAATTGGTTGTAAAAAAAAAAAAAAAAAGTGCAATTTAACTGACTTCATGTATGGCATTTCATTTTTAATAGCAGAGAAGGAACCAAAATCCAAAATCACCATGGAGAAATTGTTTGGTTTGTGAAATGTTAATTAGACATTACATTCTACATAAATATATAAATATATAAATAAATAAATATATATATATATATATATATATATATATATATATATATATATATATATATATATAGAATCTTGAGTAAATAAGAGTAACACTTAATTCTTGGGTGAATATGAGTGAACCTGATTATTTACATTTTTCAGATCTGAATACTAAGATGCTCCAACATATCCAAAGGTTGGAAGAGAGGCAAACTCTAATCATGAAAGACCTGGCAAAAATTAAGGCTGCTCTCATAAAGCGTGCAGATGAAGATGGCCGTGAGGAACTTTTTGAACAACAACAATGTTCCAATTCCGAAACATTTGAAGCCTTCTGTCAGAAGCTTGAAGAGGACAAAAATTATAGAGAGCTTTATGTTAGTAAGGCTACACAAATATTCAGTGCATTTGATAAAGAAAAAAAAAACAGTTTAATTGATCATTTATTTAGTGTGCAGGTAATACAAATGTGATTAAAATGTTTAAGGCTAGCATCTTTTAATTGCAATAATATTCTGTATGTTTTTGTCAGGTCAACTATCTCATCCATACGCATGGAAGCTCCAATGTAGGAGAGATAGTAAGACAGAGTATGAAGAGCATTGTGACAGACAGTGTTCTCTGTCTTTACAACCGCACAGGAAAAGATGGAAAAAAGGTGTTGCCACCAGTGCTCCTGAAATGTTTGACAAGTAAGTGTTAAAGTTTGTGCATCTGAACACTGCTATAGAAAAAGTAATGTCAAGAGCAGTAGTTGTTAGCAACTGATTGCGTTGACATATTGCTGTCTGTGTTTTAGGATGTGTTAAGTCTTTTCAGGGGGAGAAAGAAATAGAAGTCAAGAAGCGAAAAGGAGTCACCAAAACAACACCAGAAGCGGAATGCATCCGTCAAATAGAAATATTCGTCTCAAATGCCAACACAAGACTGAAAAGAATGCAAAATTATTTATATTAGTGACCATGGTTTGAACCACATTGTGACCACATCATTAGTATCCTGTAGGGGTGTGACGAGATCTCGTGCCACGAGATCTCGCGAGACTAAAATGTGACGAGATGTCTCGTCGACTGAAAAGCTGTCTCGCGATATCGCCATAATTAGAATAGAATATGCCACCGCTACATTCACATTATGGTGTACACCGCGGCACCGGCCGCCTCCACTGTCGTTTTGCTATTGTAAACGTCTACTCTGCTCATCCAGCACGAGTTGCAGTCGCACACAGACTGTGACAGTGCAGCAGGAATCAGTTCACTGATCGCGTTACGATGGCGGAGGATTTGTTGCGCAACAGAGAGTCGATCTGAGATGTCTTAGGGCGGTTCACACAGAACCTTTTTTTCCATTCCAGTGCGGTACTTTTCCATTATTTTTCTATGTAAACGCGCTAGACGGATGTGTAACCTTGCGCTCGCGTCTTGCATCTTTTGCAGCGTCTCGCGCATGACACAGCATTCTAAAAACGCGGCGCTCAAGTTAAAATCAGTTCCCCCATTCTACGTAGTATCGCATTTTACAAAGCAAAAACGCACTCTGTGTGAATGGCCCCTTATCTTGTAGAACGCGCGTTCAGCACCGCCACTATGGAGTGAAAGTGAAAGTAAACACGATGCGCGCAAATTAGACTGCATACAATAACCCGTCTCCCAATAGACTGCATACAATAGCCCGTCTCCCAATATCAAACCTATCTCTGGACGTTGTAGTTGTGGCTCTGGTCTCTGTTTTGGTCTCTGTTTGCACTTTGAATACAGAGAGCTACTTTGATTATGGTTGCCCTTGCACTTAATTATCGTTTGCACTAATAAGAAAAACTGTTGATTTATACTGTTTTTATTTCTATTTTCAATTTGTGGAAAGTAGTTTCATTTGGAGGTCCACAGCCTCAATCAGAAGTTCTGGAAGCTCATAATGTACAGTAAGATCTGAAGAGACTCGTGTGAAATCATACTTGAGAGAAGCCACTCAGTTGAGTTTGTGTTAAAACCTTTACAGTGCTTCTATATTGTTGTATTTCAATGTATTTGATAATTCATACTCATAAAGTAGAACTGAAATGACATTCATTACAAGATGATTTAGTTAAAACATTTCAAAATCCACCTGCAGACTATTTTTCCAGTCATGAATTTTGTCATTGAGGATTTCTATCAAATATTGTGCAAAAATCTCGTCTCGTCTCGTTCTTGTGAACCCAATCTTGTGTCTCGTCTTGTCTCGTGAGAGACAAGACGAGATCTGCCTCCATCCTCATCTGCCTTCACTAAAGTAAAGAAGGCATGGTGCTCTGCAAGCATAGAGTAATAGATGCCAAACGTGGGCTGTGTTTGAAAGTGTGATATTCTTGCTCATGTAATTCATGTCACTTGCACCTATTATATGTTGTTGGAACTTTAATCAGGAAATTCCTAATAAACATTACTAAAGGAAAAAGGGTTTATTCAAACACTTTAATATATTTTTAATAATGTATCTAATGTATCCTGCCTCAAGTGGAGGAGCTCAAGTATCTTGGTGTCTTGTTCACAAGTGAGGGAAGGATGGAACGAACGGGAGATTGACAGACGGATCGGTGCAGCTTCTGAATTAACGTGGTCGATGACCCGGTCTGTCGTGGTGAAGAAGGAGCTGAGCTGCAAGGCGAAGCTCTCGATTTACCGGTCAATCTACGTTCCTACTCTCACCTATGGTTATGAGCTATGGGTCATGACCGAAAGGACAAGATCCTGGATACAGGCGGCCGAAAGAGATAGGGTGAGGAGCTCGGTCACTCGGGAGGAGCTCGGGCATCTGTTCCGGATGCCTCCTGGACCCCTTCCCGAGGAGGTGCTTTGTATTGTTTTGAGGTTTTGTTGTTTTATTTTATTGTATTAAAGTCTTTGAATGTTTGCCGGTTCCCGCCTCCTTCCTGCAACATTTAACCGCGCTACACATTTCCATTAAATTATTTACGTACTGCTAAATATAGCTAGCCTGACGTCGCCATACTCAGATTCTGGTCAGAATGTGAGTCTGATACTGCTCCATTGGGCTGTGATTATGGGGCGTGTTTCAACCGAAACAGGAAATAAAAGGCCTCTGCACTCAATTGGATAGACCTAGAACCATTTAGAGCAACGGAGTAAGTGATGTATGTTGAGTGACGCATAGTTGTCAACAGAACTTATTAGACATTCTCTGACTCAACTGTCTCCTCTGGTGTTTGTTCTGGTTCTCGTATTACATGCTGATGATACAAAAATAAAGAAACAGAACTCAACTGCACGCACGCTGGAAGAAGTAGAAGAAGATGTGTAAATTATCTTTGCCGGCGTTGTAAAAAGAATTTAAGGATACACAGAGGGTTTTCATTGCGCCCCATTTTTTTAGCTGCCAGCTGACAGATTAAACTTTTGCCGAATCCCGTAGGGTGGACAGCAAAAACATCTTTCCCACCGACAAATGCCTTGATTGCGGTTCTCTGTTCCTCTTTTAAAATGAATGTGCTGTCTATATCTTCAATAACAGACGCGATAGCGGAATCTACACAACTCAATTCTCCAGCGGCAGCCATGAATTCAACCCCTTTGATGACGTGGATGATTACGTTACCGTTGCTCATCTGTCCATCATCGTATAAAGCCCGCCCTGACAATTTGATTGGTCCAAACTATTTTTTGTTCGGGCATAATAGATCCTCAACGGATCGAGTCCAGACCGAACTTCCCGACCTAAACATTTTGTTGGCGGCGCTAAGTTCGGTTGGCATCCAGGCTAAAATACAGCATCTGTTTGAACAAGAATAAAGTTTAACATAAGCCTATACTATTTAAATATCAATGTAGTGGGGTCTACGTTTTTTTATCAGTTTTATTTTGATAAACATGACACGAAATAACATTGCGACTACATGAAAAGAGATTTTATAAACATAAAAATAAAAAACATGAAAAAACTGATTTGTGAGCATTAGTGGAACTTAAAGGGATAGTTCACTTTAAAATTAAAATTCTGTCATCATTTACTCACCCTCAAGTTGTTTCAAACCTTTATTAATTTATTTCTTCTGCTGAACACAAAGAAAGATATTTTGAAGAATGTCAGTAACCAAACAGTAGTCTGTACCCATTGACTTCCATAGTAGGAAAAAAAAATACTATGGAAGTCAATGGGTACAGACTACTGTTTGGTTAATGACATTCTTCAAAATATCTTTCTTTGTGTTCAGCAGAAGAAATAAATTAATACAGGTTTGAAACAACTTGAGGGTGAGTAAATGATGACAGAATTTTAATTTTAAAGTGAACAATCCCTTTAAGGTTCCCTTTCAAAAGCTACAATCGATGCTGCGCTGCTCTAGCCTGGCCAGCCAGACTTACATCAAGATGTTTAGTCTGGACACTCTCCATAGACTAGGCTTACTCCGAGAGGCGGGATAAACGGCTGTCTCTCAAAATCCCTCTGCACGCAATAGGATAGCGCTACAACCAATCAGAGCAACGAAGAAGGTGACGTAGTCAGAGCGACGGAAAAGAGTTGATGGGAAAGGCACTGGGGAAACTGTTTCGCGGGAAATGCAAGTCCAATCATTATAAAAACTATTTTTTTGTGCCAACTGCTGTCAACATTTTAAATAGACATTTTCAACATTGATATGTGAGTCTGGAATTTTTTATTATTGCAATGTTGTTATGTTGTAATTATTGTATGCTATGTACGCTAAAACATATTTACCATTTGTACGTGAGATGTGCTTCATCCACCACAATTCCCAAAACGTTGTCTTGAAAGAACTTGGTGGACAACATATCTCGCCATTGCTTTTGAAGAATCCAGGATTCAGGACTCCCGTATAGCAACTGACACCGGCCGCTTCGAATGTCCCCCTGGTCGCCTTTGCCAAGTTGCATGGCCTTAAGTCCAAGTTTTGCAGCTTCCTTTAACTGGTCCTCCATAAGCGCTATCAATGGTGAAACAATAATCACAAGCGGGTTGTGGCAGAGTCCCATGCGTTTTCCCACCAGCGGAGCTAATTGGTATATCAAACTTTTTCCGTATCCAGTCGGCAAAACTCCGAACACATCTTCCTTTTTTAAAAATGATTTAAGTGCCGTTTTTTGCTCTTTTCTTAAAGAGAAACTTAAGTCCAAGTCCTCCAGAGTCGCGGCCAAAGCCGATTCGAAAGACTGCTGTTCGAGAGCTGCTGCCGCCATTCTTTGTTTACAAGTGCCTATGCCAGCCGTCGCAACTCTGTCGTCATATGTTAAGCCCGCCCCGCATGCTCTATACACGACGTGATTGGCCTGACCCAATCTGGGTTTTTGCTGCTAGAATGTGTATTGAGAGTTGCTAGACTGCCCTGGCTGCAAAATACATTTTGCTGCCGCTAGGGGCGTCTAGATTTCTAGGCTAGCGCTGCTCAGCACATTGGGAACATCTTTAAACGTGACCAGCTGTGAATACAAGTGTGTAAACATGTCGATAGGCCCTATGGACAGCTGCACTACTTCCTGAACTTAAGCAGGCTCCTTTGTTTCCTGTCTGCCAGGATTGGCCAAACTGATTAATCCAGGTGTGTCTGACCAACAACAATAATCAGACACACCTGGATTAATCAGTTTGGCCAATCCTGGCAGACAGGAAACAAAGGAGCCTGCTTAAGTTCAGGAAGTAGTGCAGCTGTGCATAGGGCCTATAGAATTGACCCAGAGGTAATATAGCCTCGGTCGATGACGTCATTGGTGCAACATGAGGCTATAAATGGATGAGCTGCAGGTGCATCGTCAGGTCTTTAGTTTTCGGACCACTCTGTGTATGTGTGCGTCAGAAGCATCTCTCAACTCTATCTGCTACAGATTTTGCTAGGAGTTAGTTTTCAACTGTCAGTGTGCAGAATTTTCTCTCTTTCTCTACAAAAAAAGCTACAAACGATGCTGCGCTGCTCAGCACACTGGGAACGTCTTTAAACGTGACCAGCTGTGAATACAAGTGTGTAAACATGTCGATAGGCCCTATGCACAGCTGCACTACTTCCTGAACTTAAGCAGGCTCCTTTGTTTCCTGTCCTGTCTCTTTTCACTTTTCAAACAAGTGAAAAGAGTCAAATCAACAGAGTAAGTGCTGTGTCCCTCCATGTTCTCATCCTATGTCAGAACTGGATACACACACTTACTGCTTTGTTTGTTTGGGGAAAGAACATTGCCCTTGCGTTGAGCATGGTGATGCTTTGGGGATGCTTTTCTGCAAAGGGGACAGGACGACTGCCCTGTATTGAGGGGAGGATGGATGGGGCCATGTATCGCGAGATCTAGTCTAGTAAGTAAGAGCATTGAAGACGACACGAAACACACAGCCAGGGCAACTAAGGATTGGCTCCGTAAGAATCATCTCAAGGTCCTGGAGTGACCTAGCCAGTCTCCAGACCTGAACCCAATAGAAAATCTTTGGAGGGAGGAACATAGGTTTCTGTACCAAATATTAAGTTATGCTTTTCTGATGTATCAAATACTTATGTCATGCAATAAAATGCAAATTAATTATTTAAAAATCATACAATGTGATTTTCTGGATTTTTGTTCTAGATTCCGTCACTCACAGTTGAAGTGTACCTAAGATAAAAATGACAGACTTCTACATGCTTTGTAAGTGGGAAAATCAGCAGTGTATCAAATACTTGTTTTCCCCGCTGTATATACACATGACCCGTCTTTGTGCCCTTGACATCGACCAATTTGACGGTCGCGGGTGCGAAGGCATGCGATTATATGATGCTGCCTCAGATTGGAGAGCTGATACGATGATGCGCCAGTCCGAAGAGACGCTTGCGGGCTTTCTCTCCCCTGGGGTCGCATTATCACAGGCATTTTCAGCGGGTCAGGCTGGTACTGCGCTGTACACCATGGCTGTGTTACAGGCATACCAGGCTGATCTTATGAAAGATTTAAACACAGCCTGTCATCCAGACCGTGTTTGATTGTCTGATTGATATTTGGCTGTATTTATTGCTGATGATTGAAATGATTATATGAGAAATCAGATATTCAATGCAATATATCAAATGCTTGTATTATATTGTCTGGCTGTTTTTTGGCCACATTTAATCCTGAGGGACTAAATATTGAAAAAGCCAAAAATTATGGACTTTAAGCGTACCGACTCCGAGCACTTCTCTCATTATGATAAAGCGTGTGAGAGCTTACTCGGTGGTGAATCATGCAGTGGCCAAAGTACATCTAGACTGTCCTCCTTGAGGATCTCCATGACGTTAACTCGCGCATTGGGGAAAACCTTATTCTGCGTGCATCTTTGTGCCCTCGATGTCAATTTATTAGACTATCGTGGGTGCAGGGGCGTGTGCATACGATGATGCGCCAGTCCGAAGAGACGCTCATCGTCAGCACTCCCCACCAAGCCATGTATAATAACATCCACGCTGGTGGGGGTCAGACTGGTGCTGCTCTACACACTATGGCAGTGTTGCAGGCATACCAGGCTGATCTGATTAAAAAGGAGGGCTCAAAAGCAGTGTGGTGAGTTGCGTTCCCCCTTGTAAAGACTGGGGACCGGTTCGTCGCGCTCAGCAGTAGTGGGAAGTTTGGATCATTTTACTGACTCGGATCTTTGAGTCTCGTTCAGCAAAATGAACGAATCTTTTTTCGAGTCATTTTATTCATTTCAGCAACATATAATTAAAATGACATGTTAAATAGCCCAACCCCTCTAGTACTTATGAAAATGTTGATTACATTTGTAAAAATAAATCAAAATAAACTATAGGGTACTGCAGCCAAAGCCAAATTATAAGAAACTGAAATGTTTAATTAATTGATTAGTTGTTGGGTCTTTAGTTCAGGGCGATTGCAGTCTGACTCTGTTAGTTCACCTCACCTCCTGATCCGAGACATTCTTTCTTTTGCAACTTCATATGTATCACTTTTGTTCTCCGCCTCTCGTGTCTTCGGGTTCGAACTTCTCGAGACGTCGACTCGTCTGTGTCTGACTCTCTCTGATCTGGGGCTGGGAAACAAAAAAGATTAGTTCATCTCTCGAGTCTCGAGTTCGGGTCCGAGTCTTTCGTTCTTCCTGTCAGTCCCATAGAGGCTATGCTGTCAGTAACGGAAAGAGAAATGATTAGTTCATCTCTCGAGTCTTCGGGTTTGAGTCCTCGTCACTTGTCACCGTATTGAACACTATCACAACCTTTTTACTAAGTTATTTATTTATTTTACTTTTACAGTTACATGATGCGTTTTTGTTCTCAAATGTATATATAGTCCATGAGCCAGGGGGGTTGATCGGTATCATCGGGGGGACAAATGCTATCATTGTTTTTTGGCAAGGTATTGTCACGAGTGGGAGACGAGAGACGTGGATTCAATTGCAGAGTGATTTAATAGGAAGACAACACGGGTAAGGTACAAACTCCAACACTGGGAAACAAACGGGAAGGTACACACGGAACACATAACATGTACAACGAACCAGCACAGGACAGCAAACACAGGAAGACTAAATAGGGAGGCAAACAAGGAGGGTAACGAGCAGGACAGGTGGGACAACTAAACCAATAATCAGATAACAAGGGGGAGGGACCAGACAATGACAAGAGCACAATGGCCCCAAAATAACAAAACACCCATGTGCATCACCAGACAGGACAGACATGTGACAGGTATACACCTCTAGTATTAGAAAAATCACAATAGCAGTGCAGGGGTGGTAGCGAAATCCCTTTTTTTAGCTTACTTCAGTTACTAACCCCCTTAAAATAAATTCCGTTTTTGAAATCTGGTGTATATCTGGTTTAGGCTTATGCTAGGGATATTGTCAATATTCTATAATATGGTGCTTGGTATCGTTGGAAAGGGGACCTTTTAGGCTTTCATTTAAGCCCAGTACTGAATCTGTCTGACAAACACAGAGGCCACATGACTTCTTTAAACCAGAAATAACACACATTTTTTCACAATTTCCGCCTAAACTGTATGCTTTCTTTTATCCCTGTGGCATGAAAGAACACCACGGACACAAAACTCAAGCACTTCGATACTCAAGGCACTCTGATGACTCAGAAAATGTATAATATACCCATACTATTTATTTGTGAGAGCCTTAAATTAGATTTGTTCAGCCACCACAAGTCTTCAAAATAGAATAGAGTGAAAAGAATGGACAAATAGGATGGAGACCTATTAGTTGTAAAAGTCAATAAAGAAACAGGTTGTAAAGTGAATATATTTAATCAAAGACTGGTTTGTATGTTGATGTCCATTATTTAATTATCTAATCATTATCATTTTCCATGTCGTCCTCGTCTTCATCTGAACTTTCTACACAGGTCACCTGGTTTTCACACTCTGTCAATTTACACATGTCTGTGCACCTGAGGCCATTTGCAAGACACATACATCGTGGGAGTGAAAAAATTTTTGTGCAGTTGCAGGCGAGTAGATCCAGGACAGCTGCAGGTGCTGGCTGCCCTTCCATCCAGTGCAGCACCAACTGTTCACCTTCCTCCTCTCTCTCCATTTTCCATCCTCTGCCAACAGGGCTTGGCACTTGTGGGTCCTTTTCTAAACATCTTTTCCAAATATCAGCCTGATAGTTAGCTCGCAGTGTGTGTTGCCTCTAGCTATCCTTGCACGGTGGGAGTTGATGACTCTCGATTTCACCTTACTTTGCACAGAAAAGATGGTACCTGAGCTTGTTGATCATGGTGGTTGATGTTTTTGGGGCATAGAGGACACATGTAAATGCCTCCAGTTTGTTGCTCAGTTCTGGTGAGATGTCCCATTCCTGGCCCAACTTCAAGAATGTGTCTTGTGTTTCTTTGTTGTTCATCAGGAGTGTAAGTGCCCTTGTCTTCCCTTTGTCTGCAAAAGCGCTTACAGTGTCACATCCTGTGTAGGCGTGCAACCCAATGAGAGCCCGACAAGTCCATGCCAACAGTGGCTGCAACCTTCCTGATAGCTACCAGCATTGTACAGGTTATTGTGCCACACTTCAGGAACAATGGGGCCTCAATCTTGTCACAGAATGATAAAGACATGATAAAGACATCTGTGTCTTCTGAACAGATAACTATAGATTGGTATCCCTCTCTTGCGGCATGGGCGGCATGGAGAAGTAGTCGTCCATCTGCTTCTTCTTGTTGACATTGAAGAGTTGACACCTCCTCACTGTCTTGATATGTGATTCTGTAACATTTGTCAATCACAGTTGCATATAGAATCTTCTCCTGTAGCTGTTCTCTGTATTCTGGCTTCCTCCATTCATTCACTATGAAGTTAATGAGACTAGTTTTGTTATTGACTTTGGTCAGGAAGTTCCACTGTGTGCTTGAGATATCCTGCAACTCATGACCAGTCTCTTCACCCCGTAGAGATCTTTCACTATTTTTGATTGAGTTCTGCTTGTATGTGTCGAACACAACATCTATTATTCTACTCTGACTGCCTTCCCTCAGAGCCATACCCAGGATTGTTGTGGCAACATCTCTGAAAGTAACTTCATCACCTTTCACTCGTTGGACTAAGTTCATCCCATCAACCACTGTGGCAGAGTTTTCTGGGTGCTTTTCCTGTAGTGCTACATTTCTCTGCAAGGCTGTGGCCAAAGTAGCTTTGTTTGTTTTTCTCAGCAATCCATCTGGGGTGGAGAGTGCCCTTGTCTTCCCTTTGCCTGCAAAAGCGCTTACAGTGTCACATCCTGTGTAGGCGTGCAACCCAATGAGAGCCCGACAAGTTTCCATGCCAACAGTGGCTGCAACCTTCCTGATAGCTACCAGCATTGTACAGGTTATTGTGCCCTAATGGACCAAGAGGATGAGAAAGGATATCCTCCATGTTAAGACTACGTACTTGTGCCATCACTATGATGCGTCCAAACAGAGACTGCTTTCAAGATGACTGCCCTCCCACTTGATTTCACTTCTCTCTTCTTACACATATCACTGAATGGTTTCAGCTTGTTGGTTTTCATTGGGTCGTGGAATTTCTTTGCTGGTGTTTCTTTGTCTAGTCTCTCATCCTTGAAGTTTGCATAGCATTGCTCACCAATCTCATATGCCTTCATCAGGTCGGAGGCAATGTCTTTGGGAGCTGTTTTTGCCGTAGAGATGCTAATGAGGTCCCGCTTCTCTGCAATTAAGAATATATTTTATTGTCACCGTACTATGTACAACAAAATTGAGTGCTCACAGTCCGTGTTTACAGTATTAAACATTTTATGGCAGCTGCTTTTGGGTATAAACTGGATTTTGTTTGTTTGTGCATGTTTTGATTGATATATAACGTCAAATGGGTTTATCCATCCTTGTATGAGGCTAACCACTGCTGAAACGGCTTCCTCATCTTTCTGGATTCTTGGTGACTGTAGCTTTGAATGAGAAAGCTGTGCATTGTTGCCTTGTAGCATCTCCCTTAACTGTCCTAGGAATGCACTGCAGTGCTCAGCTGTTAGGTAGTAACGCCTGACCGCTCCAGCTTTCAGGCTAAACCGTGATGTGCCTCCAGGAGTCTGTGTGTCTTTAGACCAAAGGAATCCTCCCAAATGTGTTGTTATTTGACAGCTGCACTGAGAGCTGGCCTGTCTTGAAGGCCTCATACACAGAAGGATACTTCTCTGGGAGGTTGGTCATCTGAGCAAAGTAAGGAGACAGATACCTGAGAGATGAGAGAGAGATTGATTTTAATATTTTGGCTAGCAGTCTTTACAAATTGAATTGATGCAGAATATACCATGGGATCATGGCTCTTATAGCGTGGAGGTGTAACTCCCAGTCCCCCTCACGAGACGCACGCAGAAGGCCAAGTACTATATCCTCTACCATGTCAATGTATGACATCCAGAATGCAGAGAGCTCTCCATTGTTGTGATGGAGGTGTTCTATATAGTCTATCCACAGGGTTATCAGCTCAGCTGAATGTGGACTTTGTAGCAGATTGGTCATCTTTTCTTGGTTCAGGTCACTGGTCATGTCTTTCACATCCTCCAAGAATGATTTGATCATCCAACTCCTCTCTGGAGCATTTTTCTCCAGCCAGGGTGTGAACTCTTCCAATGCAAGTCTCATCAGTGCTTCTGAGATTTAGAAGCACTGATGAGACCCTGACTGCACGGTTATAGTGGACCCTGACTGCACGGTTATAGTGTTTACGGTCAAGGAGTCCATTGATGGACCCCTCTGCGACAACTCCAGCCTCTATGCAAATGTCCTTTAGACCAGCATCTCTAAACCGCTTTCCTATGATGGCTAAGGCATTACATATTGTATGGAATGTCCCCATCCTGAGAAGAATGTTGGAGAACCATTCTCTGTGCTTCCAGGTTTCTGGATAGTGGATCTCAGCTGCTTTTGCATAGAGCGCTTGATCCATGACTACAACTATTGTCTCTAGGTGCAGTTCCTTCCTGATTAGCTCAGGATTTCAAACACTGTGCTCAACTCTGTGGCTGGTGAGTTGATGGTTGGCAGATACCCAACAATATCTTGTGAGATTGATTCCTGGTCCCTGGTGCTGATATTAAAACCAGTCCAGCTGGGGATTGTCTGATTCTCTGGATCTATTTGCCTTGCAAGTGCCCACACCATTGGCTTCTTTCTTGCAAGAAGAGCAGCCTCCTTGGTTTCCTGGATACAGTGTTCCCGGGTTGGAAGAGGTTGTGGGCCCACACGTGCACCTGGATGAATGAATGAATGAATGAATGAATGAATGAATGAATGAATGAATGAATGAATGAATGAATGAATGAATGCTTTATGTGGAATGTACATCACAATTAATTTGGATAAATAGAAAATAGATACATGATTATAGCTTCATGCTAATTTTCAAACATGCTAACCTGCTACATATACTTCCAGGCCTTGGTCTTCAATGGTGACTGATCTCTGCTTCAGTTTCTCAATGTGTGGAAGATCATTTCTTGACGGATGTGGTCCATATAAATTGGCCTGTACCACTATGCCATTAACTCTGTGTGATGTACCCTTTCCAGTGAGGGTTTCCTCAAGTCTATCAATATTATCTCATGCAAGATTGGTGAAGACATGAGGCTTGGTGGAGGCTGGAAGTACAACTCTTTGGTTAGAGGCTGTTGCTAGTTTTTGGAGACACAGAGCAGTGTTGTTCTCTTAAAGCTGGGAGTAAGACACCCCATGCCCCAGGTTGTTCAGTGTTTGTATGAGCTCAGTATTACCCGTCAGTGTTTTTACAGCATACGTGAGTAGAATGTGCTTTGGTGTTTTATGTTGACCACCTGTGACAGCGTATATTATGTCCTGACTAAATGATTGAACCAACGCAGTGATCTTCTGTGTTTGAGTTTTTGTGTCAGGATTTCCAGTGAGCAGTCCAACGAGAAGCTGTTCTAGTTGATCTGGTAAAGTGATATAACCACTATCTTTCACATCAAATGGATGGAATGGCCAGGGGGTCACAGTCATATCCTGTTTAATGATTGATCTGATATGTGATGTCTGATCTATGATCTTGTTGACATTGGTTGACTTGGCTTTCCAAACGTTGAGTTCCCTCAGCAGATTTTGATTTTCCAAGACAACATCCCTTCTAGAAACAGTTTGAGGAACCATCAGCAATTTAGCATTGTCATCTGGAAATATATCGACAGAATTTCCCAGCTCATTTTCAAGCGTCCTTCGAATGTTCTTCTTTGTTGAATTCCGCAGGCTTGTAACTCCACCAGATATCATGAATGATGTGAGCTTTGTGACCAAAGAAGTGACCTGTACAACTGTTTTGTTGGGTATGGTATCAGTTCTGATATACGCAAAAAGGTCTTTATAGGCTTCCCTTTCAATCCTTTTATACTCTTCATCACCATCTGTTCCTGCATTGTTATCTTGGTTCTTGGGCTCCTTTTTCTTCAGCAGAGTCCACCGAATTGTCCTAGACTGGTCTGGTTCTGATTGGGCAAAAAACCAGGGACTAGTTCGCACAAGTAGGTTTTGGACAAAATTCGACATAACTTTGTTTTGTGTACTCCTTATAGCATGAACGATGATAGTGGGCCTCTGCAGCAACTACATCTCTGCTTGTTACTGCTAGAATCTTTTCATCTCTTTTTTGGATGGCACATTCTCTCAGTGTTTGGTCAGCATTTAATGTTACATCTTGTGTGAGTTTTTCCCTTGACTTGGAGCCCTTTACAAACTTATCTTGGATGATATACTCTTGCTCCATCTGAAGATCTCTTACTTGGTCTTTTTGGTAAGCTATTCTCTCCAGCTTCATCTGTAATCTTTTCTGTGGCTTTCCTTTGAAAAGAATTCTTTTCAGAGAATTCTCTTTTCATTGTGAAGAGGCTCCGACATTTTCTGTGATAGTGGATTATTGGGACTTCTTCTCCAAGGTCTTTAGCAACATCTGTAAATAGGGGCATAGTTTCTCACTTTGGCTGCGTCAGCAATGTTTTCCAGGATTCATAGTCTTTAAGACCAAAGATTTCATCATCTTCTTTTGATGTTTCATGGTGTATGATACACACTTAAGATTCTGTGTACTGGCTGTCCATTCTGAATCCAGATCTAAATCTCCTCTACTCAGTTCTATTGTATAGTATCCCACCATCACAGTAACTAAAAAGAAAATCACAAGGGTGCTAATGTAAACATTACAGGTTACTGAACAATTGTGTTGAAAATAAGAAAGAAAAGTTTGTTACTTGAAAAAATTATGGATTGGGTTTAAGTAATGACTTAAACCCAATCCATCATAACATAAACTTAACCTGATGTCACTTACATCCTCTTGGAAATGTTGGAAGATGTCCAACTGATGTAGCTAGCTAGCCTGCACTGTAGTAGTTACTGTTACACTGTTTAACCTGCAAGCTAGCTAGCCTGACCAGGGCTCTCAAGTTTTGAAGAAAGGCAAGAGTAACAAAGGGGTGCGGGTTGGACGGGTCGCAGGAATTGCGACTTTTTTCGTGAATTTTGTTGTTGTTATTAAGAATTGCTCAGACTTGCAGAAGAAAAGATTTGACACATGACTTGTGATGCGTACGGCCTGGGGGTCCTCCCCTCAGAAAAATTAGAGCATTAAAAACATAATTTCCTGTTTCCATATAACAGTAAAAGACTAAATGTTAAGGTCTGAATGGAACCCATTTAGGCTACCCATGAGCTATAACAACCAAACTATTCGCTAATCCTAAACTTGACATCGTTTCACCAAAAATAGTTGTACAACAGCTCAACACACATCCAGATGTTCCCAATAAATTGTAGTTGGTCACCAGGTATGTTTTATTAATGTATACTAATGAATAATCTATGTAGGAAGAACAAAAGGACATTTTTCTTACCTGAGGGACAGCTTAGTGACAGTTGACAGTTGAAAGATGACAGTTGAGAGTTGACAGTTGAGTGGACCTTGAATTAATGACTGACTGAATCTCTGAATGTTTTAAAAACGCTGTACCCAATGTTTAGATCTGTTGTGGTATTTATGCAAATTAGCACATCTGTAATTAGATTATGCACCGTTTGTCCATGTTAACATTGTATTAAAAAACTTGATATAAGTAATCAACTCATGGTGTTGTCTAAAGGTAAATTTTTTTGGTCCCACTTTATATTAAGTGGCCCTAATACCTGTGAACTTACATGGTAACTACATGTGTACATAGTATGTAACCACAGTGTAAGTACACATTAGTACATAGTATCTACAGCTGTAACATTTGCGTAACTACACGTATGTAACAACCCTCAGAATGGTATGTGTAAGTGCAAATGTGTAACAGGACATTGGTAACAACATTTGGTAACACTTTATTTTACGGTGCCCGTGATACAGAGTAATTACATAATTAAGTACTTAGTAGTAGATGTTGTAATAACATGTAACTACATGTACTTAACATTTAATTAAGTTATGGAACAGCCTGTACTTACACATTGTAATTACACACATGTAATAGGCAGCTACTGTTACACATATGTAACAAGCCGGGTCAGTTACATATGTGTTACCAACTTGGTACAATGTAATTATATAAGAAAGTACTTAGTACTACACAATGTAACAAAAAGTGTATCAAGACTGTACTTAAGTGTACTTCATGTGTATCTACATACCTTATCCATTTGTACTGTAGTTTGGATTAACCCTCTGGAGTCTAAGGTGTTTTTGGGGTCCTTGAGATGTTTTGACATGACCTGATATTTGTATTTTTTTCAGTTGCTTATAAACATATTAATGGCAAATGTGTAATTACACTCTATTTAGCACGAACATGACTATCATAATATGTGAGCAACATGTATGTACATGTTTGCATTTTTGAGAGAATATTATTTATGCGTGGTTATTCAAAAAACTCAAACTTAAATGTTCTGATATAAGACCACAAACGACCAACTTCACATATTCCCACAATACTTTTGACTAATGGATGTTGTCGGCTAGAGTATTTACTTCAAAATGATCTGAAAATCATCCGGGCTAATCGTTCACATTAAACAATAGATTGATTTAAATTTTGTAAGACACTTTTTGTTTGGAAAGGCAATATGCAGGGGGGCGTGAATGATCCAACAAGGTCATGAATAATGTCCTCATTCACACCTGGAGACAAAGAAGACCTGCTAATGCTGCATACTAATGAGCCTTTCACTGAGTGTGTCACTGAGCCACACAGAATGCAAAGAATGCAAAGATAACACACACACACATATATATATATATATATACATACATACATACATACATACATACATACATACACACATACACACACACACACACACACACACACACACACACACACACACACACACACACACACACACACACACACATCTACAGAATTGGTTCAGAGTTGGAAACATCTTGAAAAAAAAGTGTATTTTTCCACAAACTGTGTAGGCCTATGCTTGCAAATTGTATAATATCCAAGGTAAACATTTCTAGTAATTGTGCAGTTAATTCTCATTCGTATTTTCAGAAAGTTTTGGATTATGTAGGCTATCCTTTCCCCAAATTTGTCACTAATAAAACACAAAAATAATTGAAGGCTTATATTGACCTTTTAAGATTTTGTTTGCACCTTGGAAATTAGGTTTTGATGTGGCAGTACAAACTTTATAATCTATCCAAAACGAAATGTTGTCTTTCATATTTCGTCTGTAACATATCGTCTTTTATAATATAGCCTATATTAGGGCATAAATGTTAATTTGCAGTTTAAAATGTTGCTTATACAAAGACATTTTATTTCAACGTATTCAGTCGATTTTTACTCATCTCAGTAGGCAATAGATATTTCATTCACACACAGACACGCGCGAGCTGTAACGTTAGTAAACAAACGCATGCACATGTGCCGTTCATTCATTCAAACACAGAAACGCGATTCAAATTTAAACAGTCTTTTGCGGTTTACAGACACCATTTCATATCGCGATTAGAACAAAGCACTTACTGGTGATCTGCAGCTGGATCCGTTGTTCGGCTACTCCAGCACGTTTGAGGTAAAATTTCCAGGATAATCACGATATTATTAGCAGAGCTATTCCTCACAGCGAGTGTGTTGTCCAGCTGTTGTGGGCGTTGACTGGTTTGCATGTGTTGCTCCAGATTATCTGCGTTTGAATAGCGCGCGCTCTCGATGGGCGTGTCACATTAGCGGAGTAATGAGGTGCCAGAACGATAATGAGCACAGCTGATCTCTCGCTCTTTTTATATAGATTACATAAACAGAGAATATTTGTTTTAGATTTGAATTAGATAATTTAAAACTACACACTTAAATGATTATAGAGATATATAGCTCATGTCTGAGTGAATAGTATTCGCTGAGTTTTGTTTGAGTTTAGAGAAGTGCTTCAGAAAAAAAGTTCACGGAGACGGAGAGGCATAAAGCACTCCCTGTTTACTTTCTTTATTTTACAAAAGCACAATGTTTTATTTCGATTGTAAGTGGACACATAAAAAAGTAGACATTTAACAGCTTATTTTTTCATATTTCTTAAGTCTGTATGACCAAAACCGACGGAGTATTTTAGGTCTATTTTGCTGCTATGTAAAAAAAAACGAGCAAAACGCGCCCACGCGTTTGCCGACCTCAGGGGGTTAACTCACTAGTTCACAGCATAAATACATGTAGTAGCTTCCTAATTACATTGCAATTACATAATATTACACAGGGATAAGCTACGTAAAATAAAGTGTATCAAGAATATACTTAAGTGTACTTCATGTGTATCTACATACCTTATTTGTACTGTAGTTTGGATTAACTCACTAGTTCACAGCATAAATACATGTAGTAGCTTCCTAATTACATTGCAGTTACACAATATTACACAGGGATAAGCTACGTAAAATAAAGTGTATCAAGACTGTACTTAAGTGTACTTCATGTGTACAGATGGATAAGGTATGTAGATACACATGACGAACACTTAAGTACAGTCTTGATACACTTTATTTTACGTAGCTTATCCCTGTGTAATATTATGTAATTGCAATGTAATTAGGAAGCTACTACATGTAGCCTATTTATGCTGTGAACTGAATTAATCCAAACTTCAGTACAGATAAGGTATGTAGATACACATGAAGTACACTTAAGTACAGTCTTGATACACTTTATTTTACGTAGCTTATCCCTGTGTAATATTGTGTAATTGCAATGTAATTAGGAAGCTACTACATGTAGCCTATTTATGCTGTGAACTGAGTTAATCCAAACTACAGTACAGATAAGGTATGTAGATACACATGAAGTACACTTAAGTACAGTCTTGATACACTTTATTTTACGTAGCTTATCCCTGTGTAATATTGTGTAATTGCAATGTAATTAGGAAGCTACTACATGTAGCCTATTTATGCTGTGAACTGAGTTAATCCAAACTACAGTACAGATAAGGTATGTAGATACACATGAAGTACACTTAAGTACAGTCTTGATACACTTTATTTTACGTAGCTTATCCCTGTGTAATATTGTGTAATTGCAATGTAATTAGGAAGCTACTACATGTAGCCTATTTATGCTGTGAACTGAGTTAATCCAAACTACAGTACAGATAAGGTATGTAGATACACATGAAGTACACTTAAGTACAGTCTTGATACACTTTATTTTACGTAGCTTATCCCTGTGTAATATTGTGTAATTGCAATGTAATTAGGAAGCTACTACATGTAGCCTATTTATGCTGTGAACTGAGTTAACCCAAACTACAGTACAGATAAGGTATGTAGATACACATGAAGTACACTTAAGTACAGTCTTGATACACTTTATTTTACGTAGCTTATCCCTGTGTAATATGTGTAATTGCAATGTAATTAGGAAGCTACTACATGTAGCCTATTTATGCTGTGAACTGAGTTAATCCAAACTACAGTACAGATAAGGTATGTAGATACACATGAAGTACACTTAAGTACAGTCTTGATACACTTTATTTTACGTAGCTTATCCCTGTGTAATATGTGTAATTGCAATGTAATTAGGAAGCTACTACATGTAGCCTATTTATGCTGTGAACTGAGTTAATCCAAACTACAGTACAGATAAGGTATGTAGATACACATGAAGTACACTTAAGTACAGTCTTGATACACTTTATTTTACGTAGCTTATCCCTGTGTAATATTGTGTAATTGCAATGTAATTAGGAAGCTACTACATGTAGCCTATTTATGCTGTGAACTGAGTTAATCCAAACTACACTACAGATAAGGTATGTAGATACACATGAAGTACACTTAAGTACATTCTTGATACACTTTATTTTACGTAGCTTATCCCTGTGTAATAATATGTAATTGCAATGTAATTAGGAAGCTACTACATGTATTTATGCTGTGAACTAGTGAGTTAATCCAAACTAAAGTACAGATCTGGATCTCCCGGTTACACTAACAGCTGTGCAACAGACTTTGACCATTACATAGGCGTAACAGCCCATGTTACCCCTGCAGGCTTTTTCACACCTTAGTAACATATTTAAGAACTTTTTGTTACATTGTGTAGTACTAAGTACTTTCTTATATAATTACATTGTACCAAGTTGGTAACACATATGTAACTGACCCGGCTTGTTACATATGTGTAACAGTAGCTGCCTATTACATGTGTGTAATTACAATGTGTAAGTACAGGCTGTTCCATAACTTAATTACATGTTAAGTACATGTAGTTACATGTTATTACAACATCTACTACTAAGTAATTAATTATGTAATTACTCTGTATCACGGGCACCGTAAAATAAAGTGTTACCCAACATTTTTTCACTTCAGTAAGTACACATGTGTAAAAGGAATTATGTAACTACATTTTGTAACAACAATATGTAGCCTATTTGTTGTTCCACTTCCACATGCAGTTTTAGATACTGCAGTTACCAGTTGGAATACATGTATTTATGACTGGCAGGACTAATGTTGAATTACAACTAAAGTTTCACCTTGTGATACCAGTGTTACATGGTAACTCCTCAGGAACTGTCCACTTAATATAAAGTGTAATTGTTAAGGTAATTGTTGTGTACATCAGTGTCATTACATGATAATTCCATAGGAACTGTCCACTTGTTGGAAATTATACCCAAACTGGTAACTGCAGTATCTAAGACTGCATGTGGAAGTGGAACAACAAATAGGCTACATATTGTTGTTACAAAATGTAGTTACATAATTCCTGTTACACATGTGTACTTACTAATGTGAAAAAAGTGTTGTTACCAATGTCCTGTTACACATTTGTACTTACACATACCATTACGTGGGTTGTTACATACGTGTAGTTACACTAATAATACAGTTGTACATACTATGTACTAATGTGTACTTACACTGTAGTTACATACTATGTACACATGTAGTTACCATGTAAGTTCACAGGTATTAGGGCCACTTAATATAAAGTGGGACCTCATGGGTTGTTAAACCTAAGACGATGTCTTTCATATTGCGCTGCATTACTGTCAGTAGCACAGTACTTTCCATTAATTTCGAAAAAACGTTTATCGCAAAAAAGTTTTTACGCTCACATGAGGTGGTTTTTCAGGCAATTCGAAAAAGGAATATTTCGCAAAACTGCAATGGAAACAGTTTTTGCGCATTTCAAGTCACCTGACTTAGAAGACGCAGTGTGTTTGGGGTCCATGTACGCAAATAATAATAATTATCATCATTATTATAACATTTATTAAGCTACATATTTAGAAGACGCTTTCATCCAAAAAAGGAACAAAGCAATTCGTCAAATGTCATTCATAATATGGGTTAGACAATAATAATACAGGGCTAAGATTATCACAAATAAACACAAGATTTTGACGCATATCCAAGGGTTTGTGGGGAGTGTGAAGCGTGCACTATATGGCACGGAGGCGCGGGTGCGAACAGTTGCATCCTATCAACAGTGGAAACAACTTAAAGGGCACCTATTATGACATTTAAAATGTTCCTAATGTTGTTGTGGGAGTCCCCAACAACAGTTTTACATGCATGCAATGACAAAAAACACTTTTGTTTTCGTATAATATGCATTTATTTTTACCTGATTTGCTCACCGACTCCCAAATGATTCGTTCAACGACTCGTTTTCAAACCCCTCCTCTGCGCGACGCTAATCTGCGTTGATTGGTCAGATGACCCAGCAGTGTTTACAGAGATAATACTTATTTTTAACACGGAGTACAATGATGCTTTTATCAATTAAATTGTATTATAATAATGATTATAGTCCACTGCTTTATAGTTTGTAGTAAAAAACGAAAAATAAGATAAAGAATTTAATGTTATGTTAGCGAGCATAGCCCAGAGTTCATATTGTAAAAGCACAATCAGTCTTTGTTTGCATTAGCCCGATGCATAAACATAACGTTTTTACACACAAAAAAAATGCAGTTACGTTTCTACGAGGTATTACTCTATTCTTTAGACAACTCCGAAAACAACGACAAACACTTCACATATCTCAATACAATTGTCATTGAAGACCTAGAAGCTAAACGGTGCTTACACAACAAACAAAATAATTATTAAGCATGCTACATAAAATATAAAAGCAAAAATTATTAATAACACTTACAGTGATACGGAGGAGGAAGCTGATGCAAATACACTTGGAACTGAACCTTCCTTCAATATCAGCCGGCTCGCGAATCCAAGTTTGATTGCATTTAAAAAGCAATCGTCTTCAAAATGACGCGAACAAAGCACAAGGCTCGGACTATACTTCTGTGGTATAGTGAATTGTAGCCACTTAGTCTTCAAATGCTCCTCCTTGGGCAGATGAAAAAAGCTTTTGAGCCGCACTTCAGAACACAGCGTCTCGTCGCCATGTTGTTTTCCAGGCTGGCCTTGGAGCGCAATAAGTGGGCGTATCGTATTCAAATAACTTGACAAGTTGACGTCATCTAGTCAGAGAAAAAGCTTTGGTCTTCTAACGATTCATAAAAATGACTCAGTCGACTCTCACTTTTGAAAGACAATAACTTTATATACGGTGCACTTTCATATTTCAAACTTTGCAGGATGTTTTTGTTCACTTAGATCTATGTTACACACTACATGAAAGGTAAATTTCAAAATTCCATAATAGGTGCCCTTTAAAATACTCTATTATTTCTGGTCAAACAGAAAATAATAATACATTATTCGCAACTACTTTTATTTGTGTAAACTCACAATAACAAGAAAACGTTGTGCTTTTGTAAAATAAAATAAAACAATCAGGCGCGCTTTCATGATCTCCATGAACTGGAGCGCGAGAACTGAAACAAAATAGCCTATGTAGGCTAAAGCTTAAAACGAACAAATTCGAATCGAAAGCTAATACCTTCTGATTGCATTTCTCTCTAAAGGCGCATCCGCTTAACAGCGGAGATGGAAATATGTTCTTAGCCAACACTGATTTAGAAAACAATAGTTTATTAATAAACAATAAAAATGCCTCGTTATTTCTTCATACACATTTATTATCATTAGCCTATAACTCACCTATAAATCACCTTTCTGTAGGCTGTGGTTCCAGACATATATGGCTCTTCTCATTCAGCACTGCGGGAAAAATATAATTTCCAGTTTCTAATTTTGTCTTAGAAAAATTAGTAAAATCAAAAAAAAAAATCCATATTAATTTGTGAATATTTAAAATGTTTAATAAAGTGGCAAAAAGTCAAACAAAAATTTGTCATTATTTATTGGCTATCTGAATATAATCTGTTAAACTTATGTTTTTAGAACTACTGTATATTATGTAACTGAGGCAGCTGTAATGATGCAGTGTATTTTGTGTTCAAATGGAACATTTCTGTTTTTTTTGCAAAATCGTCTGTTAATGTCGGCAGTGTAACGGCAGAGACAGAGGAGACAATAGCAAGTAAAACTGGTTCTTTATTGAATAATTAGAGGACCAGACTCAGTCACTGAAGGAAGATCACAGGAACGGGAGCAGGCAGATCAACATGATAGGCTACTCCAGAGAATACAAGTAGGAACAGTACGGTGTCGTTGGCAGCGCAGGCTTGTGTGGGCAACTCGAACATGCAGGTCAGATGAGTGAAGTGATGATCCCAGTGAAGACGAGGTGAGAACAAGAACACAGCGACGGCGGATTTCCCAGACGAAGACACGGAACTAGAAACACGGGAAGCCGAGGAGGAACAGGAACAAACAGGGAAACATCCACAAAACAACGATCTGACAAGCACAAGACGCATGAGGTGAGTATAAATCGGCACAGGAAAAGGAGTAGAAAAAGAGGAGGTTGCGCACGAGTTCTGGATAAGAGTGAGTAATAAAGAAACATGTACCCGTTCACCTGCCTGGCCTGGCTTCGTATTGATATCTAGAACACAACAGAAACTACAGTGCAACTTATATTGTCTTTCTTCTGTTAATTACAGAAACTGAGTTGTCTTTAAATTAAAATATGTGGCACCAGATTCATCCTTCTGTCGTTAATCTGCACCTGCTACATTAGCAATTGGAAAAAACTGTAATCGACAACTATTTTGATAATCGATTAGTCGGTTTGATTAATTTTTAAGACAAAATTTAAAAATTATTTGATTCCAGCTTGTTAAATGTGAATATGGTCTAGTGTCTTCTCTCCTCTGTGACAGTAAACTGAATATCTTTGAGTTGTGGACAAAACGAGATATTTGAGGACGTCATCCTGGGCTTTTGGGAAACACTGATCCACATTTTTCTGACATATTATAGACCAAACAACTAATCAATTAATCGAGAAAATATTCAACAGATTAATCGACTATGAAAACAATACCAAATCCCTAATCATTATGTACAAGTGCATTGCATTGGAAGCCCTGGATATAAGCCTCCCTCTCTATCTCTCTTAAATATTTTTGTTCTCTCTGTTTTGTCATTTAGTAAACTTTACAGATTTCAACCAGTGATACCCTTGGTAGTACCATCAAATGATAGCCTATAGCGATGTCATCAGGATACACATACACCGGTAGGCAGTGCCCACCTTACCGGGTGATCTCTCTCGAGACTGGCCTCTGGATTTGGTTGAACAGTCACTTCAGTGCCCTGAAGCGGCGAACCGGCATGGAACAACCGAACTGACCGTTCTACGACCCTCCTCGGAGGATCGCATGGGGACGCTGACACCTCGGTGCCCTGAACGGAGAACCGTCAGGGAACAACCGAACTGGCAGCGCTGCGACCCTCCTCAGAGGGTATCATACATCACTATTATACACGTGCTTCACGACGCAATCACGCAAGGCGTTCCCACCGCGTTTCGACGCAGCTCGAGTTCCCTTGAAAGGGAACTCCGTTGTTTGTTTATTCAGAATGGAAAGGATCCAAATGAAGAAACATAATAAAAAAACATGAACAAGAATGAACTTTGGACCTACTACTCTAATATAATTCAACAAGGTTTTAGAATATAGAATATTTTTTTAACAAAATTGCGTCCACAGTTGCTGTTTTCAGAGCAGTCCTCTTCTGCTCTATCGTTCGGCCAGCTTCGCTGAACACCCGCTCGCTACTGTCATAAGCGAGTCACAATGTCACTGCCCACGACTTATTAAAAAAGGTTCCATACCTCCGACTTTCCTCCAAACTTGTTTAACGTTAATTCTCCTGTTTTTATTTTTTTCTTTATATCTTCAAGCTCCATGTTGCACTTGAGCTACAATATACTGCACAACAGCATGTGTGATGCGTGCGAGTGGAAGAGACACTGCGCATGACACGAGATGTGCTTGATCAAGGGGTCGGCCCGCCCCGGCCTGAGGAAAGTGGTGGGAAATATAGGCCTCGGACAGAGAATCTAAGCTCTAACGTATATTAACAGCATTCAGACTGTAGCTCCGTGGTCAACGCAACAACATGAGCTTCGCTGAGCTTCACGCGATCTGAGATCGAATCTCATTGTAGCTGTAGTTAACCGATGTTGGCCGACAGCATTTATGTTTTACTGTTCTTGATGCTTAAATAGGTAACTGTTTATTAAAGTCAAGCGTTTGGTTTAATTATCAATGGCACATCACAACATAAATTTGCTACATTCCAGAAGAGCCGCTGCACAGAGGACAAAACTGATAAAGGAAGATTATTAGCCGATTGCACCAGAAAATTAAGATGATGAAGCTGGTATTTAATCTGCTAAATTATTGTTTTGTGAATCGTTCACGAAATTGAGATGACTGACAGTGTTACCCGGCCAAGAAATTTTTCAAAACAGATCCATACATTGAACAAATCAGAGAAAGTCTGTTATTTTGTGTAGCCAAGTCAACAAAATCACTAACAAAACTACTATTGCTTTCAATATAAAAACCAATAAAAATGTAAAAGAACACTCAAATTAATTAAGTTTGAAACCCCATCGCACATTTCAAGGTTTAAATAAAGTGTCAGCAGTTTATTTATTTAAAACAGGGTTGCATCGACTTTAAAATTTATTTCCTTTGCGATGCAAAATAATAGGCTAAACACAGAATCTTATTCTTGCTACATTTTAAATTTGTATTGCCAAAGAAATTGCAGCTAAATGAAACAATTAAACTAGTACAAAACGAAAATAGTTCAAAGCAACATAAATTAAGAACAGGCGTTTTTCTTTGCCTCTCTCGCGCTGGATCTCTTTTTAACAAGTGTATTTTGTCTCTCGAAATGAAACATTTCGGGGTAAAAAGACATCATACAGCTGATAATAGGCTACTGTGTCGCTGTGTCTCATCACAAATCACGGAAATAAAAACGAACAGATTATTTAGCCTTTGTTGGTTCAAAGACACACAGCATGCCTAGTTGAATTCACCTTACAATAAAACAAGGGTGATAGCAAATTAAAGCACTCACATGATAGCTAAACATGTTTGAGTAGATCCTCTGTACCTCTCGGTTTTTATATGGATTACATAATCAGATAACATTTATTAAATATTTAGACATTTAAAAGCTTTAGACATAGCCGATTTCTTATCGTGACTGAGCTGAGGCAAGTGGCTTCCGGTTAATTTTTGTGACGTGCAGTTCCCGGAGACAGAGACGACAGACAAACCTTTATCGTTAGCCTAATGTAAGGACGTAATATCATATAATACGTTTGTAAGGGGTCAGACAGGTCAATTTAGCTCAAAAGAATTGTTAATTAATTTATAGGGAATCTTTAAAAATCACTTATACAGCCGAGCAAATGACTCGTCCAGCGTTCATTTGAACGGGCCGTAGTTATAAGCTCTGCAGCAGATATAAATATTCAAACTATAGTGAAAACACTATTTATTAGCAAGGCAACTTAGATCAGCAGTTTAAGACATTATATTCGTAAGCACATAACACAAGAACAATTATCTTTAAAATACAAACAAGACTTAATTGATTATTCTAACACATAAAACTAATATCTAACACAATCACACACACACACACACACACATTCATACAAGTTGCAAAAAGAAAGAGTGACTAAAGAATGAGTTTTAAGAGTGAGGTGATAAAATCAAAATTTTCTATGCACTTATAAAACATGACCTGAACGAACCATCAATCCTTAATTTAACCCTTCTATCGTTTCTTAGGCGGATTATTACATTTCAATGCACCAGTTCAGTTAAGAGTCTGGAGGCTACTTGCTTGTCTTTGCATTCCTTTGGGATTAATTTTGTCGGTGTAAAAGGGGGTTTTCCGGGTTGATTGGCTGGCGGTCTCCTCGTGCCTGGATAGATGTCTTGGGCGGCCAATCACGCGGTGTGTTGGCGGATGGAAAGTCTTTGAAGTTGGAAGCTGGCTTTGCAGTCGAATCGTTTAAACGAAACTTTGCAGCAAAACTTAACTTAGAACCGAGACTCTCAACGGAAAAGAAAAGAAAACTAAGAAAAGAAAGAAAAGTGAGACGAGTAGTTAGATGGCTTCAATTAAGCTGTTTAAACCATTTTCTTCTGAGCTCGATTAGGGTTCTTTTGTCCGCTCGTCTACATGGTTACTTGTCTGTCTGGTGTGAATCTACTCTTCCGTTAAAAAACTGTATTCTTCTCCTAATCTTTGTTCGGTCCTAAGATTTTAAACTCAAAATGTTGGTCCATCCTCCTGGATGAGTTCTAACCAATTAGACACGGCCTTTATTTGAGAGGTGGTATTTCCTTCACATCTCATCGTAAATCATGCATACTGTGTGCATTTTAGGACATCCTCATACCTCAGACATATAAAGACAAGGCATCACGCCTCAGACTAAAAGGCTTCAGTCATTGGACAGAACGGCATCGAGACCTGAAAGGCTTCAGGTCTCAGGAAAAACAACGTCAGGTGTCAGGTCTCGTACAATTAGGCATCAGACAAAACAGCCTCAGACGAAACGGCATCAGACGAAACGGCCTCGGACAAAAAGGTATCAGACTAAAAAGGCATCGGGCAAAACGTCCTCCTCAGGTGGAGTTTTGAGGTTTGCATTGCCCCGCCCCATGTGACGTCACATGTACGCGGTTCAGATCAGATACAACAACAGCTGATGGAGGAGGTAAGCCGTCATCATATATTTATTTGCTTTAATCAAATGTTACACTAACTACGTTGTATATAGAAGAGAACATGCATGTCGCAAATTTTATTTGCACGTTTAAAAAGTTAGTTGGCATATTTCAACTAGATATAGCTTGTATGTTGACAAACTCAGTGTTCACGATCGTGAAGTTGAAGCGTTCTTTTATATGTGAATTTGGTTTGATAAGCAGTTACAAATTCCAATACTCATTGGCCAGTAGGTGGTATTTCATTAGCTTCTGCAAAATGTGGATGGAATGGAAATGCCTCTTGTTTCAAGGACTGTGGTGAATTTCTCGACCATCATGAGATAAGCTGCGAGAGACCCGTGTAGCAACAATGACTGCTGCTTTTCGATCAGTGAATCGTGATTCATGCATTGACACTTCATGCATTGTCTGAACCGACGAGAGCTTTGTCTCTTTCTCCATTACAACCAGTGTTGGGTGTAACGCGTTACAAAGTAACGCGTTACTGTAATAATATTACTTTTTTCAGTAACTAGTAGTGTAAGGCATTACTCGTCTGAAAATAGTAATATTATTACAGTTTTCCCGAGCTAGTTACTTGCGTTACATTTGCCAGTAGCACCATCACACACAAGGCACACAACACAGAGAACAGAAGGGAAGGGGAGGAGGGCGTGAATGTAACAGTGATTGGTCTGGGTTTGGCACGAGGTATCATTTACCATCACCGATTGGTCGACACCCGGCAGCCAGCCGCAGAGCGGCATCCTCAAAGACAGATGGGGGAAAATGGAAGCGTCAACAACGGCAAGCTGAGGAAGGTTCCCAGCAACAGAAAGCTAGTTTCGACGGGTGGAGATTCAGTAATTATTTTGAATATGTTCAACGGAAGGAAAATAATTCCTATTAATATAGCACGCACAAGCAGTGACGCCGCCACACCTCCGCATACCCCTTAGTGGGGCCTCCTCTCTTAATGCTGTTTATACTATTGCAGCCTTTGGCGCTTTTTTCTAACTGCCGCTGCTTACTCGCGTTTCTATCAGGTTTCTATAGCTATTTTCGAATCATAGCCAGAATGAAATGCATGAATTCATGTATTAAACATGAAGAGGACATATCCATCTGGAAGCCAGAAGCGGAAAAAAAGCAAGATGAAGTGGAAAAGAAAAAACAGAACTGCGGTAACGTTAAGTGATGAAGAATGAATGAGATGATGATTGACTTAACACTTAATTTATGTTAAGAATAATAATTAACGTTAATGACAAAAATAGTTTCCTTGTTCAATTCACATCTAGTTTTCACATTAATACGTATTGTTTTAAATCAGCTTTACAGAAAAGACATGCCTATCTCGATTGATCTGTTTTCAGAATGTTATTCAGAAATGTAAAAAAAAAAAAAGCACACAACCTCGTTCTTAACTACCGACTTGCTATACATTAAATAAATCATTACTTTGAAACAAAATATTGATTTAAAAAGGAGAGGAGTTTATTGATAGTTTACGATTGTATTGCTTCCGCTAAGCTTCCGCCAAAGAAAATAGTGCGCTCCGTCTCTATAGTTAGAATCCTGTGAGTCCATAGCAACGCTCTGTTTTTCATTTCATGGCAATGGTCTGTTATACTCTGCAGCGATCTGTTATCAAGAAATAACAAACCGCATTCTACATTTTAATTGAACCAAGCCATGTAATAAATGGTATTTTTAATGGCTGAAATAGAATACCTGTACACAGCAACATCGCTTGGAAAGTGTCTGTACTGCATTGTAAAACACATGTAAAAAAGAACTAAATTAGTTAAGTTAACTATTATCTGATAAACTAACATAATAATAATAAAATATAAAATTATGATCCTAACAATAGGCTATATTTCTTTATAGGAGCATTACTTAAATTCCTTTCTTAAAGGGCATATTGCAGGTTAGAGTACCCAGTGCGCCAATGTATAGAACAATAATGTAGGAACTAGATTTAAATATAAACATATACTTATAAAACGCTATTTAGGCTTCTGGAGTCATTTTTGTGAGAAAATTTTACTTCCGCATTTGAAAACCACCAAACCGGAAGTGATGTAGCATGGGGGAGAGCGGTCAAAGTAAACAATAGGAAAGCAATGGATCGCAATGACAGTTCGGACGCTGTGGAAATTGTAGCCTAAATGTTTACTCGTATGACGGACCTCAGCCATATAATTATGAGCCTGATATGAAGCCAAGAGACTCTAGACAGGCCAGGATTAGACAAATCAACGGTCAGAGGAGACGCATTGAGCTGTGGTGTGAGGAGAACAGGGCAGGGGTCTCGATGAGAGAACAGTGTTAGCTTATAGATGTATTCACGTTAGCCGACGATATGTATAACACTATCCTCAGATCACAATATTGTAATTATGTGTCAGGCAATAGCAAAGCTAGTATTTAGACCCTTACCTGCATGTGTGTGTCAGCCATTAGGAGACAGTTTCCAGAGAAAGAGGGACATTATAAAGGTTTTGAATGGCCCCACTTGGTGATAATGATTAAAAAAATAATCACAATCACAACTTTCTTACTGTATAAAAATTTTATATGTAGAAACAGCCAACACAAACAAAATTCAGAGTACAGATTGAAAATGAACATAATATATTATATAATAATAATAATAATAAGTGTCGGCTGCAGACTTGCAAGACATTACAAGTTTATGGAGGATACGTTAATGAATTAAATTAAGACAAGGCACATTTTGTAAAACAAATGTACAATAAGTGATCTATGACGGATCCGTGAGCATCATGTTTCCCACCGGTGGCCGACCCACATGCTGACAGCGGACCGGGCGACCCGATGAAGGAGCCGGGACAGATGTGCACATATCGCCGTAACGTTAACTCATCATATCGCCGGGATTATAATCATGCAGTCTATAGTGAACGCTGAAAGCAGACGCAGAAGCGAAGTCCCGTCTCTTACCCTGCACAAAACGCACACAAACACGGAAGATAGCACCGTCCTTTATCTTGTTCGGAAACCTGTGGACTCGATGTCCTGACAGGCCATAATTCACAGTCATTTATCACGATAATTATTAATTGAAATACAATAACCACTGAAAACACACTGAATCACGACCGCTTCAACATAATACCAGCCTATTCTGCACTGAGCGAACGCAGCGCCCGGCAAACGACTCCCCCATGTGACGTAATATGACGCGATGGTGAAAAAAAAGCGTTTTTTCAACACGGTCAAGGAAACTGTCACGTTTTCTACTAAATTTGTGCCCTTATGTCTGGCAAAACAATTTTTAATCATGCATTTACTCTTCATATGGTATTTTCATACAAGGTTATATATTAATTCTGAAAAAAAAAAAAACCTGCAATATACCCTTTAAGTACTTTAATGTTGTAAACAATAAACAATTCATGTTCTGTTAGATGTGTTTTGACTACTTTTTTATGCTGTATAATTATATCTCTAGGTAAAAAATATATATTTACAAAAATATATATTAGAAGGGCCCCATTGATTAATTTTGCCTGGGGCCCCCCTCAACCTTGGCACGCCTCTGTATATATGCCCGTATATAAAACCTATTAGAAAATGGAATAATTGACATATAAAACCAGCCCATATATTTTATGTATGTATAATAGTTTTTTTTTTTTTTACATACATGTCACATATATATAATTATCAGTTTTCAAATATAATTTGTGTAGTATTTGTTTTGTTTTTATGAGCTGGTCAAGAAGAGGTAAAATAATAATAAATAATACATTTTATTTATAAAAGATTCGAAAATGAAATGTGGATATGTAGACTTGATCTGTAGACTTGAAATAAATAGTTAAATAGTAAATAGTTTGGCATATATAATAATAATTTAACATTTCCGTATGGGATAAATTGACAATCAAATTTATTGATTGTTTGCACCAGACGGTGTTTGTTAAACATTGAGTAAATTAATACTTGTTTTTTGTACTTGATTGCACAAGGACAGTTGTTTGTAGTTATTTGTGCTAGACAGTGCCAGTCTGTTGTTGGCGTAATAAAGACCCTTAAGAACACTCCTCCTTTGTATGTTCTCCCTCCATCTGATGCGTCTCAGGCAATTATAAAGTAATTAAGAAAAAAATTTAACTAGTAATATAACTAGTAATATAACTAGTTACTTTCTCCAGGGAGTAATAAAGTAATGTAAGGCATTACTATTTTTGAGAGTAATATGTAATATATTACTTTTTTGAGTAACTAGCCCCAACACTGATTACAACACACACACACACACAAAGAGACACGTAATATGACACCAAACATTCCTTTCCCAAAGAAGCACACACACACCAAGAGACTTTATTCAACAGAATCATATTTAAGACCTCAACAAATGGACTTGATATTTTTGTGTTGCCATTTATGTGTCACGACCGATGTGGAATTGATTTCAATATCAGTATGCATTAATCAAACTTTAAAATGTCTAGACTTATGCATAATAATCAAACGTTGTATTCCTGTAACCGAACCTGAATGTGTTTGATACCATTTTAAATCTTGAGACCTAACGGAGTTGAATCTCGATAATAGACTGCAATGATATGATTATTACTAGATGAATCCTTTTCAGTCATAGAAATGACTAAGCCAAAGCTCTGTCATAAACTACACAGACTGGGGTCTTCTGGCAGGACAAAGGGATTATCCCGCTCCCAGATCACTGAAGGTGATTGGACAATCCGCCATGAGAAGGCGTTATCCTTACATTCCTTTAAAAAGAGAGCAAAAGCTCTTCCTGCTCTCTCGCTTCCTGGTCTTGCTACCCGACCTAGTCATGTGAACAGTCCGCGATCGACTCCTCTCTGGAGTCCGTCTCCTTTTTATTTTCTTTATAAAGTTTCTTTTGTTTCATTTTCAAATTCTCCTTGGTTCGCCTTCACCTAAGAGTGAACGAATTTAGCGTGAATTATCCCTTCAGCCACTTCACTTTCAAGAAGCCTTCAAAACTCCGCGCCCAGCGCGCCCCGGAGACACGAGAGCACGCGCCCTGTCCGAGGCTCCACGAGACAACGCGCCTCAGCACGAGAACGCGCGCTCCTCTCAGACTCACACAAAGAACTGTGCAAGTATCATAACTCTAACGAGTTTTTAATGTTTTAAGGTTCGATGCATTTTTGATGGCTCTCAAAGGTCTGTGATTTTGCTATTCCTACGATCATTCGTGATCTTCTCTTTCTCTCTATCCCTCAAACCGCGTGCGTCACTCTTACGTCCCTGCCCTCGCTCTATTTCTCTCTCTCTCTCTCATCTGTATCCGTTTTGTCTTGTTTGTTAACTGTAAGTAAATGTACATAGACATATAAACCGTGTATTTTGTGGAGTACTATATTCTATATTCTGTAGTTTTGCATTTATTAAAACCATATATTATAAATGACTGGTGACTGTTTAACGATTGTAAAAATACAAAGTCAATGAGGTAGATCCGAGCTACCAGCTCTTCTTATTTACTACATTAAGTAGTTTTAATTTTATAAACACAGGAAAAGACGTTGGCGTCGATTATTCATATATTCATATAATCTATACATTTTCAATTTCGATAATTTAATGTAACTGTAATATGCAAAATATTAATCATATTCATGATTAGTTATTAAAATTCCCTATGGATCATTTGAGTTAATTCATACGGACCCAGAGTCCGAGGCATATACTTTACAGTTTGGTGGAGAAAATTACGTGCAATCTCAAACTCTGTTTTTTAGGAGCAATATCCAGTTCCAGTCTGTTTATATGGTTATTAATCATTTTTGTGCACATGGGTTATGAAATTGTGAGAAGTCCCAAACGCGAACTCACTCCTAACTGACCAGGCAAAAAGCCTAAGTCAGTAACGTTACACTTTAACAAGTCGTTAAAATATGCCTAGACAATTTTAGCACTGTTAAATGCTATACACTGCAGTATTTAATATTACTAATGTCCTGTTAAGAGATGAAGAAATATCTCTGCAGTCGATACATTTCTAATATTTGTTGAAATCGCTGTGAACGAATAATTCTCACGTGCGTATTACCGGTATTAATAAATATGTTTCTAAGCGAGATTCCTTCCAAACATATTAGGCCTTGCATGCAAATGTCGTTATTGAATTTGTGGTTAACCCAGTGATATTCAACAAAACGATCAAACTCCTGGTTAACATTGACTTAGCTAATCAATCGAAAACCTAATACATTTAAATCCGTGCTATTTGGATAAATGTCTATGGGAGTAGCCCACAATTGTGTTTTGCAGCGAAGAAACCCTGCGTCACGCTCTTGTGCAGTATAGCATCCGAAAGATCCGCAGAGATCTTTGTTCCTTTGTGATTTTTATTGCAGAAAATCAGCGCGGGACCGAGCTGAACGCTCTGAGCGCTCAAGTCACATGTAAAATTGGTTGTAATTCCGCGGACTAAACACCAGAGGTCCTTTAGGTGTTTAAGTCTCAAAATACGCGCCCCAACGACGGTACCCTGCGTGAGCACCGCCTCCCACCGACGTCAGCCTGCATGAGCGCAACTACACCATCTCGTGGCCGTTTCAGATAAGGCTCTCATACTGCTAAATTCAAGTGTTCTATGAGGAATAGTGAATTAGCTTACGTATAAATTCTCAATAATTATTGGCATTTCCAGCTTTGCTCGTGCGAATATTATTTTGTGTTAGAGAATTTTTCTGCTTTTGACTGGTACATTTACTTTGAGTTTGGTTCAAACAAGACTTGAATTAAAACTCAAATTAAATCCCAGGCCAGCCATTGAGAGCCCAGTTAGAGGGAAGTCCGCCACCTAGTGGCCGCCACCCGCTAAAGCGGTTCATTCAACTCGCTTTTCTGTTTCCAATTCTGTTTTCTCGTCTGATTATTTTATAATAATTACTGATACTTTAATGCATCTTAATTATTGTACAATATCATTCTGAGTTCTCAATTCCCTTACACGCTTATTTAAATTCGAGTTAAACCAAATTTAAATTTGGATTTAAATTGTGTTTGGCTGTCAGCCACGGATATCCACTAGAAGGAAACAGCGCCACCGCGTGGCCTTGTGGATAGTGGGTGCCACTCTCTTTCCTCCTTTCACTCTTGTGAAGACTGTACTTATTTCGTCTCTCCCTTCTGATTATTTCATAATAATTACTGATACTTCAATGTTATCTGGATTCTTATAAAATATCACTCTGATATTTTTTTTCATTTCTGCACAGGCTTATTTAAATTTGAATTTAAACCAGTTTGAATTTAATTTGAATGAGTTTGTCTGTTCAAACAGGTTGACCGCTGAGAGGAGGTACGCCCCTTTTGTGGGACAAACCCACTACTGCGGCCTGTCTCTTCTTCTGGGGTCATCCTGTCTTTCCATTATTTTATTTTATTATTAATTTTTTTATTAAATTTTTTTTTTTTTTCAAAAAAAAAAATTACAATTTTTTTTTTATTCCTAATTTTTCTTATCTCTCTTTTAGGTTAGGTTATTCTGATAATCACCAACATTATCATAATTCCCTCTTTGTTTTATCATTATTTCAAAGCCTTTGCCTCTATTTCTACATACCTGATTACTAAATTTGGTTTAAACAAGAAAGCCTTAATTTACATTAACTTTCACCTGTTTACCCCTCTTTGTGTACCCATATGTAGTTCTCCCTAGGGCACTGTGGTGATTTGACAGTCATCTCTGGTTGGTTTCCAGCGAGCGGGGTCACCTGGTCGTTTACTACCAACACTAGCCGTGAGTGAATCTTGGATGCTTCTGTCTCTTACCATTGGGGCGGCACGCAACTGCTACATCAGCAATTTAGCACTCCAAGGGTAAAGCCAACCACGCCAGCTGACACACAAGGCAATTTCGGGACAATTACCTGAACCAGGGCCTGCTGCAGGGGCAGGGTTCCGGGGAAAACCCAATTTTGTCGTGCTGTCTGGCAGTTGACACCTTGGTGTTGCCAGGTTGTGTTTAAGGTCGCAAGTTGTTTGAGAAGGTCGCACCGTGGTACACAGAGTAACAGAGGGCCCGGGTCCACTGCGGTCGAGTGTTTGGGACCATCGAGCAGGCTGACCGCGCCGCCGGCTCCCACCTGAGTGACCTCATTTCACCCCAGGAAAACTAAATAAGGTAAAACCCATACACTTAGTATAAGCCACAGAATATTAGATATTCCCCGGTCATTTAAGTGTTTGGCCCATATCCTTCTCTCCAAGCCTCACCATCTTCCTAGGTTTTCTACCCCGATAGCCCCCACTCACCTGTAGGCCCTATCGTAAACTCTGGCAGTGGTAATAGGCTTAGGCCTCCTTCTTCTCTCTAACACATACCGTGTTACTATTGTTTGATCTTATTTCACTTTGATCTGTTCTATCCTTTGTTCTGTTGTGATTTGTTTCTTTCATTTCACCTAGAAACAGTAACCTGAGAGAGCCATCAAGGAAGCTAAGCAGTAGAGTGACCACCAGCAGCCGGGGCCACCACGTGACCCGCCAGGCTACTGCTCGTCACAACCTCTAGTGCAGGTCCTCAGACGACCCAAGTTAATTGGCTCCGCGAACTGTCTAACTGTTGGCATCAGTTAGCCCCAAAATTCTCATAAACGGCATAGCCGTAGGATCATAGCTCGTTAACCTTAAAACGAACTTGCATTGGTCTCTGTGTGTGTGTGTTCTGTGTTCTCTCTCGCCTACAGTGTGCCAAGGTCACGGCCGTCCAGTATGGCTGCCCAGTGGGACGAACTCGAGTTGTGGTTGAGAGCCATGACGACCGACTTCCTGCCCGGAGACGCCGCTGACACAGAGCCCCTGAGCCGAGAACAGCTGGACACCGACCTGGTCGAACTGATGACCCACGATCCGACACAGAGCTACAACTACAAGGACTGGGCCAAGATCGTCGGAAGCCTCGCACACAAACTCGTCGCCCAGGCACGGCTCAGCGAAAGGAGCCACATCGACCAGGAGCAGGAAGCAGCAGCGCTAAAGCTTCAAGCAGAGGAGGCCCGGAGGAACCAGGCCCACACCCAAAGTCGTCTAGAACAGCTACTTCTCCTGACCGAGGAAGAGGACGCCACAGACCAAAGAGAACAGTCGGAGAAAGAAACCCGTAAAGAACTCGATGAAAGACTCCAACAAAGTGACGCTCTCCTCGAGAGAGCAGAGACTGAACTAAGAGACAAAAACGCTAAAGCCACAGCCTGTGAAAAACACTTACAGGTGGCCAGAGCTGAAATCCATGAGCTTACTCTGCAGAGACACGATCTCCAAGATGAACTTGACATTGTTCGCAGAGAACTTAGACATTCTTACAGACTTAACAGTGACCGGGTAGGGGAAACAAACACCACAAAGTTTCCCCTGACCAGCCGGCACACCAGCCAGCCAACAAAAACCCCTGTCAGCAGAAAGGGGGGGACCCTCACAGAGAACACTTACCGCTAAACGCGGCACGGCTCCCAAAGCTGAAGGGGGCGGAGCTGAAAAGGGTCAGAATCCCCTCCAGACGGATTGGGCCCCCAGCAACAGCTCTTCCCCCACAAACTTTGACAAGTTGGCCAGAAACATCCCCACGTTCACTCCAAACCTTGCAGGAGGCCATGATGTACATGCTTACCTTCAAGACATTGACTTTAACCTGCAAACTGTCGCCAACGTGACAGCTTGGGACAAGTTTTACCTGCTCAGAATTACTTCTATCCGTGACGTGCGTCAACCAGAGACTGTCAAAAGGGACTACCAGCAGCAGCGACAAGCTTTGATCCGTGAATTCTCTGATCCAGAATCAGAACAAGGGGTCTTCACCATCCATGGACGTCAAACAGGCCCGACCTGAACACCCACAGACCTACTACGGCCAACTCCGACACGCCTACTTCGGAGCACGAAACGAGCCCGGTATGGAAGAAGATGTCCACTTCAGGACGCTGTTCCTCCGAAATCTGCATCCCACAGTGAGTCATCACTTAGGCGTGCTGGCCTGCCCACGTAGCATGTCTACCCAACAGCTACGTGACTTGGTCCACAAAGCTTACACCAAGCAACAGACTATTTCTAAAAAGACTGTAAAAGACCCCACAATCTACTCTGTCTCTGAGCACTGCTCAGAGCTAGACACAGAGGGTGCCCAACAGCACCACAGTCACAGATCTTTCAACAGAGAGTCAAGACCGTTCCAAGCCAGCAGAGGGCAGCACCACCGTGACGGTGCTCATCCAAAGCATCGGAGCGAGCGCTCTAAGAGGTTCTGGGACCAGCATCACCCGCCGTCCAGAACTCCAAGCCCAGAAAGCCGGCCCTGGAACCCCTCTCGACATGCTACAGGTAAGCCCAAGCCTCATCGCACACCAGAAAAACACAGTGCAGCCACGTCGGAGACAGCAGAGATCGTGAGGATGCTGAAAGAGTTTCTTCACAAGAAACATCGCAAGAGAGACAAGGACGAACCAGACATCTTATGTCTAAGCATAAGAACTGTAACCAACAGTCTGACTGCCATCTAACTGAGCCAAGCACCACGAACACTGCTCGTCCCCCACAGACTACAGAGCTAGCTGTCACATCACAAAGTGACAGCCCCACTCCAGCACCACAGCTGACAGCCGCACACCCAGCACGAAACAGCACAACACATCACATCTGGGACCAACATCACAAAGTCCCAGGAAGTGCTGTTCCGGCTAGCTGCCCCCACAGCAAGCCACACGTCCCTCCCGGGGACAACCCACCAGACATTGTTATCAAATCGCAACCCATGAACCTTGCTGTTACATCACCAAATAGCAGCTCCACTCATTCCCTCCATGTGACTGCCCCCCAGAACACTGTTTGTCAGTCACCAACTAGTGAACTCATTGTTGCATCACAAACTGACAACACCTGCTATTCACTCCGGCTGACAACAACAGCCCCGATGCCAAAGTTTCTGGGAAACCTTCTTGAAAGGGGGGTGACCAGGAAACCCTACCTAGCCTGCACTTTGGAGAAGGAAGTGAAACTTGAAGCCTTGATAGACACAGGAGCAGACCTCACTGTGATCTCATCTCAACTTTTCAAAAGACTCAAAGTCGAAGCTAAGAGACAGAATCGAACTCTTGAATCTCACACTTGTGAACTAAATGTGCATTCATACACCCAAAATAGCATCCGGTTCGAACAGCTAACTCTAATCCACCTGTCGATAGGTTTTATGTCGCTGACTCACCCTGTGTACGTTTCACCAATGAACACTCATCCACTCATCATTGGCAAAGACCTGCTGGATCGTTTCGAGCCCTTACTGGACTTCAAAAAGCCAACTCTTTGGGCTCAAGTGCCAGAACCTCTCCCCATCCAGTCACACAGGCCACCCGAGCCAGACTGTCAGATCACAGAGGTCACGAGACTTTCCACAGAGCCAGACTGTCAGGTCACACAGTTCATGGGAACTCCCACAGCCAGTCACAACGACACAGACTTAGCACCAGGTCAAGTTTCAAGTTCGCTACCCTGCACCTTCCAGCTCACAAAAGACTTTAACAAATGCTGCGCCAAGGTCAAGACTGACCTGCAGCTACATGACCAAACTCATGCCCGCGCCAAGCCTGGCGCACTTAACGGAAAGCGGTGGTCGCACCCGACCCACCCACCCGCCCTCACAGTTGCAGCGACTACACACTGCATAAGACTTTTACAGGCTACACTGCCTAACCCTGTGCCTATTACGCTGACTCCGCTGTCAGCAACACCCAACATAGCGGACATGCGGGCTTCTGATACCACAACAAAGACTTTGCATTGCCACCACTCATACCCCTCCTGCCACCCTTGCACGCCGTCTAAACTCACTGACAGCCAGTGCCTCAAACCGCTGCATAACATGCACATGCTGCATGCACGGGACAACATTCCGTGTTCTGCACCTGTTGACATCACAGCGCAAAAGCTTGTGAAGAACAATTGCAAAAGGGGGGTCATGCCAATGTTTATCTATGACGCATCATGTGCGGCACAACACAGCACCAGAGCCACTGACGAGACATTGAAGCAAGCGACAGGCTGGCAGCAAGATGTGACAAAACATGGGCCAAGGCGAGCTAAACCCAGCTGCCACCCACAAAGTAAAAGAACGGCCCTGTCCAACCAAAGACAACCCTCGTGTGCCTCTTCCTTCCCTTTCTCTCTCTCTCTCCCTTTCATCTGTACCAGGTTGCCGCTGTGGTTCGCCATGCCGTGCTGTAAGCCATCCAGAGGACAGCTGCCACCGAGAGAACAACTGAGACTCCTGATCACCGACTGCGGAACCTACACTCAGCGAGTGCATGGTCGACGCATCCAGCCCCGCCCGGTCTACAGAGCACACTACCCCAGCACCGTAGCACCATACATCTGGGCAAATGCCCAGTGGACAGAGGACTCCCTCTCTCATGCCAAGGCCAAGGTCGAACACATGCTCAACCAACTTGAGAAAATGACTGTTACACAATCAGGACTCCTAAACACCAACCACCGCTCCAAACGGTTCCTGGGAGCGTTGCTCGGAGCCGTAGCTGCCGACAGGACTCTGTTTAACATTGGTATGTCCAGTGTCAACGCAGCGAACAAGACTGTGAACTCAATGAAACCGCTGTTTAATATCTTCCAGAAAGACTTTGCCCAGACTCCGCTGATTACAGCGCTAACGACAGACATGCTGTGGGAGGTCAGCTCCTCCAATGACAGCCTAGCCACAGGTGTAATCCCACCGTACCTGAAACTCTTAAGCCTTGTGCAAACTGTGCTGGCTTCCAGCATCACCACGCCAGCTGACCCTCTAAAAACACACCTTGCTTACTCTCTGGGTTGCGCCACCCCACTTCACGTCAACCCCGAGCAGAGAGAAGTGGGTTTTCTCCTAAACCTACCCATCATCGCGTCAAACCAAACCTCCAGGCAAAGACATTGTCAACATCGGGTCCTGGAAAAGCAGGACCCAGTTCAAGATATGCACTCCAGACGTGGTGGCCTACCACGACAGCGACACCCTGCTGTACCCGGCCCCAAACCTGGGGCACCTTGACCAAAGACATTCACTATCTCTGCCCTAGCAAGCCCTTCCTCAGAGACAACACTGAAGGAATCTGCGAGTTGCAACCCCTGGTCAGCCACACACGCTGCCCTGCCGAAGTTAAGCCTCGCACACAAGTCACAGAAACACAAGCAAAGATTGTAGGTGAACGATGGCTGGCTAACACACCTGCGCACACAGCCACTCTCACTCACGAACAGCATGATACAACCAGCCGTGTCAACCTGCTCAGCCAGAGTATGCCGACTCAAGTACCGACAGGTGCCATCTCACACCTCGGTAACCTGTCATGGTACCATCTTCCGAGCAAAGAGTACCAGACAGCACTGGAACTCCCATCCTTTAAGAACTACAACGTCACCTTAGATCCAGAAGGAGATCTCTGGTTTGAGAAAAGGGGGTCCCAACTCACGAACATTGCTCCTGTCAACACAACCCTCCAAGCCTGAATACCACTCACCTGTGTCCAAACCTGGACCGCAGCTGATACTGTTGTATCTTTCCAAGGTCACCGACCACGCACCGACACTCGTCTTGGCCTTCACCCTGTGCCAGACTCAGCGAGATGTGAACATCCACAGCCAAGCTCACAAAGTGCACATTTAAAAAGCACCTTAAACAGTTTCTTAAAAGTTCTCAGTTGTGTCCTAATTTTGAATAATTTTATTGATATAATGTAATCTGCCTGAATGTGTGCTAATATGTTTTGTGCTTGATATTGTATATTGTTATATTCTTTTGTGTTGCATTATCATGTATGTTGTTGTCTTCCTGCTTCGGGACTACAGGTGAAAATTAGCATTTATGCTATAACCTGGCTCATTTACAGTCTGTACAGAAATGTTAGATTGTTCATTAATGTGCACTGTCCCGAATAAATAAATAAATAAAATAAATAAAGCCGTGTCGGCGGTTTCTCACAGAACCCCACACCATCGACCACCTCAACCTCATGTGAGCTGAGCCAACAGCCTTGAAACCACCTGTCATCCATTGTGCTAATTTGTTGTTCGATGAAGTCCATCCCCTGACTTAATCGAACAAAAAGGGGGAATATGTAGCAACAATGACAGCTGCTTTTTGATCAGTGAATCGTGATTCATGCATTGACACTTCATGCATTGTCTGAACCGACGAGAGCTTTGTCTCTTTCTCCATTACAACACACACACACACACACAAAGAGACACGTAATATGACACCAAACATTCCTTTCCCAAAGAAGCACACACACACCAAGAGACTTTATTCAACAGAATCATATTTAAGACCTCAACAAATGGACTTGATATTTTTGTGTTGCCATTTATGTGTCACGACCGATGTGGAATTGATTTCAATATCAGTATGCATTAATCAAACTTTAAAATGTCTAGACTTATGCATAATAATCAAACGTTGTATTCCTGTAACCGAACCTGAATGTGTTTGATACCATTTTAAATCTTGAGACCTAACGGAGTTGAATCTCGATAATAGACTGCAATGATATGATTATTACTAGATGAATCCTTTTCAGTCATAGAAATGACTAAGCCAAAGCTCTGTCATAAACTACACAGACTGGGGTCTTCTGGCAGGACAAAGGGATTATCCCGCTCCCAGATCACTGAAGGTGATTGGACAATCCGCCATGAGAAGGCGTTATCCTTACATTCCTTTAAAAAGAGAGCAAAAGCTCTTCCTGCTCTCTCGCTTCCTGGTCTTGCTACCCGACCTAGTCATGTGAACAGTCCGCGATCGACTCCTCTCTGGAGTCCGTCTCCTTTTTATTTTCTTTATAAAGTTTCTTTTGTTTCATTTTCAAATTCTCCTTGGTTCGCCTTCACCTAAGAGTGAACGAATTTAGCGTGAATTATCCCTTCAGCCACTTCACTTTCAAGAAGCCTTCAAAACTCCCGCGCCCAGCGCGCCCCGGAGACACGAGAGCACGCGCCCTGTCCGAGGCTCCACGAGAGAACGCGCCTCAGCACAAGAACGCGCGGTCCTCTCAGACTCACACAAAGAACTGTGCAAGTATCATAACTCTAACGAGTTTTTAATGTTTTAAGGTTCGATGCATTTTTGATGGCTCTCAAAGGTCTGTGATTTTGCTATTCCTACGATCATTCGTGATCTTCTCTTTCTCTCTATCCCTCAAACCGCGCGCGTCACTCTTACGTCCCTGCCCTCGCTCTATTTCTCTCTCTCTCTCTCATCTGTATCCGTTTTGTCCAACCTGATCTCACAGAATTCCGTGAAATGAACACGGCCCCTTAACTCAAAATCTGTGTCAGTTTCACAGAATCGCCGAAAATTCCGTGATATGCCCACGGAAGTGATGCCTATGTAAGTCAATGACAGCAGCATCCGTGGTCCACACACGGACTGTTACAACACATGCGTTCCCCCACTAGACGTCGTTTTATAATTTGGAAAGGTATCGCTTTAAATATTCTTAGTTCACTTAAAGTACTTTACTTTAAATATTTAGTTTTAAAGTGATTTTAACTTGATATTGCATTGTTCTGTCGTCGTTTGATCGCTAGGATAACTTCTGGTCACCCTTAATTCCGTGACGGGACCACGGAATATTCAGTGGTCGCCACGGATTGTTTCACATTCACTGGACGATATTACCTGCTGATTTTAACACTTTAAGTAGGCTATTCCAGTTGACTGTGTTTGCAATGCAATGTAGCCCAATTAAACTGTGAACCTATTCTCCCCTGATCAGTTTGTATAGCCTTTTGCTTATTGTCAAATTCTGTGATGGCACCACGGATTATTATTCCGTGAAGGAACCACGGAACTCTTCCGTGAAGGAACCACGGAATATTCGAGAAAGAGCAAGCGCAAAATGCGGCATCGGCATCTCGAAGCGGCACTTCCGGTGGCATCTCCAGCGGCCATCAGTGCAGCGGCATCTCCAGCGGCCATCAGTGAGCGGCATCTCCAGCGGCCATCAGTGAGCGGCATCTCCAGCGGCCATCAGTGAGCGGCATCTCCAGCGGATGCCGCTGGACATATATTTTGATTTAATAATAGCCTATTTAGTTTTTTACAATACATTCTTAAATGATTATCAAGTGATATGCTAACAATTTTATGTATGTTTTGTGAATTCCGTTACAAGTAATTTACAAGTGATTAGTTTTGATTAGTTAAATGAGCTGTAAGCCTATGAGAAATGTATCAATTAATCATAAAATGGCCCTGATATGTCACTAGACATTAAGAAATCATGTTCATTTCAAATACTTATATCACTGACAACAGTAGTCCGGCCAGGATATTGTCCTTTAAAAAGTGAAGTTGCAGCCCTCTACAGGGGCATGTTCAAGTTCAAAAAGGTGCGCAAGCGCCGAGATATGTTTTCTCTTGTTTGGTGGGTGTGTCAGAACTGCAGTCCAATCAGCAGCAACATGTATATAAAGCACGCGGTATTAAAGTGAACTCGCACAATAGGTTCAAGGAAAGTAATTTACAAATGTGTTCGATGCAGCTCGGTATACGCAACAACTGACGATATTAGAAGACATGTTTGTCAATTGGAAAAAATATAGGATATCAACATAATGATGTAGCTGAAATAACTATATTTTCCTCAATTTTCAACCGATTTTCAAACGGCTTGGTGTGTCATAAACGTCAGGGATGCGGCTATTTAACTGCATACTTGTGAAAAATTATAGCCACGGAGTTTATTAAACATCGGCATCAGCACAAATCATAGCCACGTTAATAAGGTTTGTAATAAACCAAACCGTTTGTAAATCCGTCAAGAATTCAGCAAGTTACGAGCATTTTAGTTGGCATGTCACTCACCTTCCGTCCACAGCAGCAGGGAGCAGCAGCGCAGTCTCCTGACCTAAGATGGCCGCCAAGTGACGACACAGCTTTGCCATCTAGCCTTTCTATACATGTCTATGGTTGAAACTACGTCATCTGGAGGTAACTTTGCGCAGGGGGAAGCAGAGAGAGAAGAATCAGGAGCAGTACTACGACAGGATGGCTAAATACTTACCTGATCTGCAACCTGGAGAAGGAATAAGGATGCAAAAGGGAGATTCATCGAAGCCAACTGTTGTTCTGGAAAAGCATGAGCAGCCACATTCCTTTATAGTAAAGACTCCTGATGGAAAGCTGTTCAGACAAAATCGCAGACATTTAAGAAAAACAAGAGAAACAGACTCTTCGACATGAATAGGCTATAGTCAGCAGTCAGTTGATGCATCACAAAGCAATGCACGTGACAGTAAGGACATTTCAAATGAAAGAAATACAAGGTCTGGAAGAATGGTAAAGATACCTGAAAAATACAAAGACTGAGAGTTACAGTTTTTTACGATCGCTATGACAGTTTTTTCAATACATTTAACAATTTTCCTAAACTCTTAACGCACCAACACACCTAAAACACACAATTGGCAAAACGGTTAAACGGTGCTCAAAATCACACATTGTAAACTAAACTCCAAAACTATTTTTCAAAATACAATAATACACTAACACAATACACTATGTCTAACAAAACACTGCAAACATGTTTCAAAATCAAATAATTATTCAAAACACTAACACATGTTCTCTTCCAACAGGAACATTTAGTCAATCATAACACAATGACAAAAAAAAACACTAACATTAGCTGAATTTACAGAAACTGCATTATGTTATGTGTCAGGTCTGCCCTTATACAAAAGACAGTATATTGTATTGATCATAGATGTGTTTTGCACTGTAGTTTCTTTTGAAGGCTCTCTACATTTTTGTTTTTTTGGGTTTAGTAAATGCATGCATTTTGTTTCTTTTGCTGCAGAAATTCAATACAAAAAAATAATGACCATCTCAGAGTAGCTTTATGTACAGTTTATACAAAAAAAAAAAAAAAAAAGACAAAAAAAAAAAACAGACAGAATTGCTGCAGTAAAGACTTTATTTGCAAAAGGACATTACTGCAAGATATACCTCTCCCTTGTCCTGGTTCTTGCCCCACTCCTCTCCCATGCCCTGGTACTCGTCTTCCTCTCCCTCGTACAGGCTTTTCTTTCTTTCTTTCTTTCTTTCTTTCTTTCTTTCTTTCTTTCTTTCTTTCTTTCTTTCTTTCTTTCTTCTTTCTTTCTTTCTTTCTTTCTTTCTTTGGTCATGAATGGTCATGCGATTGAAAGAACCTATACACCTGAGTGTGCTTCCTAGATGGGAATCAGCTGTAGTTTATATATTTGCATAACTTCAATAAGCTGTTTCTCAGTAGCAATGGAATAAAATACAGGGAATATTTGTGTTTCAATTCACAATATGAACAGCTGTTCACTTTGACTTTAGCCTATAAGTTATGTTTAGAACATGATGTTATCTGTTCCGACATACAGTGTGAAAGCATTTGTAAATTTGGCAGTAAAATTACATTGTTTTGGTATTGGTTGAGCTTGTGTGTAAAAGAAGTTCAAGCATTTTAAATTTGTGTTAACTATATGCATTTTGTGTCAAAGCAACAAGAAATGTGTTAATTGTATAGCCTACAAAGACGGATGTTGTGCTAACCGTGTTAAGAGTTTAGGAAACTTGTTAAATGTATTGAAAAAACTGTCATAGCGATTGTAAAAAACTGTAATACAATGTTGGATGTGTAATAAGTTGAAATGCAATAGTTTATGAGTATAAATGCATTTGTGAAAATATGTTGAATAATTTTGTAGTTATGCTGAAAGTTTGGTAAATGAAACTCGTTGTGTTTAAAAGTTTGTGCAGAAGTTATATGCATCAGTATAAAGGAATATACTTAAAGGGATAGTTCACTTAAAAATTTAAATTCTGTCATCATTTACTCACCCTCAAGTTGATTCAAATCTGTATTAATTTATTTCTTCTGCTGAACACAAATAAATATATTTTGAAGAATGTCAGTAACCAAACAGTAGTCTGTAGCCTACCTATTGACTTCCATAGTAGGAAAAAAAAATACTATGGAAGTCAATGGGTACAGACTACTGTTTGGTTACCGACATTCTTCAAAATATCTTTCTTTGTGTTCAGCAGAAGAAATAAATTAATACAGGTTTGAAACAACTTGAGGGTGAGTAAATGATGACAGAATTTAAATTTTTAAGTGAACTATCCCTTTAAGTATATTCCTTTATACTGATGCATATAACTTCTGCACAAACTTTTAAACACAACGAGTTTCATTTACCAAACTTTCAGCATAACTACAAAATTATTCAACATATTTTCACAAATGCATTTATACTCATAAACTATTGCATTTCAACTTATTACACATCCAACATTGTATTACAGTTTTTTACAATCGCTATGACAGTTTTTTCAATACATTTAACAAGTTTCCTAAACTCTTAACACGGTTAGCACAACATCCGTCTTTGTAGGCTATACAATTAACACATTTCTTGTTGCTTTGACACAAAATGCATATAGTTAACACAAATTTAAAATGCTTGAACTTCTTTTACACACAAGCTCAACCAATACCAAAACAATGTAATTTTACTGCCAAATTTACAAATGCTTTCACACTGTATGTCGGAACAGATAACATCATGTTCTAAACATAACTTATAGGCTAAAGTCAAAGTGAACAGCTGTTCATATTGTGAATTGAAACACAAATATTCCCTGTATTTTATTCCATTGCTACTGAGAAACAGCTTATTGAAGTTATGCAAATATATAAACTACAGCTGATTCCCATCTAGGAAGCACACTCAGGTGTATAGGTTCTTTCAATCGCATGACCATTCATGACCAAAGAAAGAAGAAAGAAAGAAAGAAAGAAAAGAAAGAAGAAAGAAAGAAAGAAAGAAAGAAGAAGAAAGAAAGAAAGAAAGAAAGAGAAGAAAGAAAGAAAGAAAGAAAGAAAAGCCTGTACAAGGGAGAGGAAGACGAGTACCAGGACATGGGAGAGGAGTGGGGCAAGAACCAGGACAAGGGAGAGGTATATCTTGCAGTAATGTCCTTTTGCAAATAAAGTCTTTACTGCAGCAATTCTGTCTGTCTTTTTTTTTTGTCTTTTTTTTATTTTATTTTTGTATAAACTGTACATAAAGCTACTCTGAGATGGTCATTATTTTTTTGTATTGAATTTCTGCAGCAAAAGAAACAAAATGCATGCATTTACTAAACCCAAAAAAAACAAAAATGTAGAGAGCCTTCAAAAGAAACTACAGTGCAAAACACATCTTTGATCAATACAATATACTGTCTTTTGTATAAGGGCAGACCTGACACATAACATAATGCAGTTTCTGTAAATTCAGCTAATGTTAGTGTTTTTTTTTGTCATTGTGTTATGATTGACTAAATGTTCCTGTTGGAAGAGAACATGTGTTAGTGTTTTGAATAATTATTTGATTTTGAAACATGTTTGCAGTGTTTTGTTAGACATAGTGTATTGTGTTAGTGTATTATTGTATTTTGAAAAATAGTTTTGGAGTTTAGTTTACAATGTGTGATTTTGAGCATGAAATTAACCGTTTTGCCAATTGTGTGTTTTAGGTGTGTTGGTGCGTTAAGAGTTTAGGAAAATTGTTAAATGTATTGAAAAAACTGTCATAGCGATCGTAAAAAACTGTAACTCTCAGTCTTTGTATTTTTCAGGTATCTTTACCATTCTTCCAGACCTTGTATTTCTTTCATTTGAAATGTCCTTACTGTCACGTGCATTGCTTTGTGATGCATCAACTGACTGCTGACTATAGCCTATTCATGTCGAAGAGTCTGTTTCTCTTGTTTTTCTTAAATGTCTGCGATTTTGTCTGAACAGCTTTCCATCAGGAGTCTTTACTATAAAGGAATGTGGCTGCTCATGCTTTTCCAGAACAACAGTTGGCTTCGATGAATCTCCCTTTTGCATCCTTATTCCTTCTCCAGGTTGCAGATCAGGTAAGTATTTAGCCATCCTGTCGTAGTACTGCTCCTGATTCTTCTCTCTCTGCTTCCCCCTGCGCAAAGTTACCTCCAGATGACGTAGTTTCAACCATAGACATGTATAGAAAGGCTAGATGGCAAAGCTGTGTCGTCACTTGGCGGCCATCTTAGGTCAGGAGACTGCGCTGCTGCTCCCTGCTGCTGTGGACGGAAGGTGAGTGACATGCCAACTAAAATGCTCGTAACTTGCTGAATTCTTGACGGATTTACAAACGGTTTGGTTTATTACAAACCTTATTAACGTGGCTATGATTTGTGCTGATGCCGATGTTTAATAAACTCCGTGGCTATAATTTTTCACAAGTATGCAGTTAAATAGCCGCATCCCTGACGTTTATGACACACCAAGCCGGTTGAAAATTGAGGAAAATATAGTTATTTCAGCACTAAATGCACAATAGACTTTAATGTTATAACTGGACGTTATAACCGCCGTGTGACGTCGTCGGGTCCCATTAGCTCTCAGCGCCGGTAAGCCATCTAGCCTTTCTATACATGTCTATGGTTTCAACGGTGTGCTTGTCCGTCCTATGTCGGTATCAGGAGGGTGCAGACTGTGACGCCAGACAACGTAGTTTTTTGACATCTACCGCACGTCTAATGTTGGCATCCGTGGGACCTCCGTGTAAGGGTTGTTTATAGTCCAAATGTGGTCGTTTGTGGACGTCTTTTCAACATAAAATTTAGAAAAATTTTACGTTGTTTTTATACAACTTCTATAACTGTAGTCCCATGTTTCAAAAGGGTGGAGGACGTATTTTCTGTACCATTGTATTTACATTTATGCATTTGGCAGATGCTTTTTATCCAAAGTGACTTACATTGCATTTCACATTTATATTCCTATCAGGTCTTGCTTTCCCTGGGAATCGATCCCATGATCTTGTGTTGCAAGCACCAATGCTCTACTGTTTGAGCTACAGGAAAACTATATTAAACTGCGTCAGTTATCACCTGGTGCTGAGACAATCAAATGGAGTTTTTGGAAAACGATCTTAAATAATTATTAATAATCTGTATTCATTTGTAATAATCATGTTGATAACAACAATGTTGATATTTGTAAATAAAAAATATTATATATTAATCATGTACATTTCCTGCACCTGTCATAGACTTCCAAATGACATCCAAAAAATTACCCATTTCAAAGGTCAAATGTTGAATGTCAATATGACGTCCAATTTGGGTCATGGTTGGACTTCATTTCCCTGATGACTCCACAGCTTGTCGTGTCCCTGAATAGTTTTACCTCAATGTACTTTGAAAAGTAGTCCGATTGTGACCTACGGAGATCAAATGACAAAGGTATTGACTCTAGGGTGCTCGACTACGCCACCTGGGGCCTTTCACTCCAAGATGTCTTTTAACTAGACCTCCAGCACCTTGATTTAGACAAAAGGGCTCTCACGCACAGATACTAAAGTAATGACAGAGACGTGGTATTTCAGTATAAATGTATGAAAATATTTATTATTAAATAATTCAGTAAAAACAGTCTGGGGTTTATTTCTCAAAATGGTGCGAGGCGATACAGCTTAGGCCCCATAGGCCAACCAGAGGAGGGTAGTGGCTGCCACCAGGAATATCAAAATACAGACAAATAATGGTTTAAAATGGAGCAGCTGTTCAGGAGAGGTTACCTGTCCTGGAAGAGAAGTGAAACCGACACACCACCCGTGCTGCTGATTCTGTTGCCTATTCACACAGACACGCACACACACACACACACACTCATAGGCACAGGAACTACAAAGAGTGATCACTGCAAATAGTGAGGTGCACGTTACCACTACAAATACTGTGTGCAATGCGAGGAGAGGAGGACTCAAATCCAGCGACCTGCCCCACGAACAGCTCCAACACTGGTTCTCCGGAGAAGAGAAGGAAAGATTGGTGTTACTATCAGACTAACTGGCTAGATCCAGAGTAAGCAAAGCTAAATGTTAGCCTTACCACCATACCACAGCAAGCTACTGGGGCAGCCAATACCACACCTATTACAGACACGCACAAAAACAAATAAAATAAAAAGAACCAAAATAAAGCAAAAGCTACAATCACATTAAATTTACAGGAGGCAAAGCAGCAGTGACAATCTTTCTGAAGAGAGAACAAACACAATTAAAATCCATTGTGTACAGTAAATACAACCTAAACCCATGTCAGTCAATGATAAATGATACAGTTACAATAACCAAGATTTCTTTTTACCTCTAGGAATACAACACTGAACACAAACGGAAATGGGGCTCCCTGGTTACCTCCCCCGTATGCGAACCTACATGAAAACACACACAAGCATAGTTCACATACAAAATAGCTCATCATACATTAAGGCTGTTGATTGGTCACATTCCCAAGGATTTATAGTGAAAGTCATATTTATCGTAGCTCAACTCACTGTAAACATACATATATAAACACGTTACATGGCGAGCATTGGCAGTATGGCTCACAGCAATAGAGCAATGTTACCTCCACACGTCTTCCAATAGACAGGACAGACCACTCGCGCACAGCGTCTTCCACCCAAGACCTTCGGTAGACCAACAATATGCTACCCGGAAGCGTCTGGTACACCGTCAAACATTGTTATTGTCAAACAGTTCCACTTCACACACAGCTAGCTAGAATAACACGTTTGCAATAAAAATGGAGTGTTGACACATACCTTTCATAGGCGACAGCACAGCGAACACAGTGTAAAGAAGATGTACGAGCCGAGGGATTACTTAGTTTTCCACCCGATGTGCCGGTTTTATACAAAATGCCATTGACGCTAATGCATGACTAGCCACTTACAAGCTAACTAGAGGGCGTGGCTGAGGGGAAGAGGGCTACGGTGGGAAATCAAGGACAAACTTAATACAGCAGTTACTCTGCCGGTTACACAAACATAACAGAAATGCTGAACCACTATGGTAAAAAATGTCTGTACCTATTTTTTCCCAAGGCCGCCTGGCACTTCATGTTGGAACAATGGCTCTTTTTGATTGTTGTTCCTGCTTTCATTGCAGGTAGCACATCTGGATACTGCATCCTCAATTTGTGTCGACATACCTGGCCAGTACAAAATGTCTCTGCCTCTTGCCTTACATTTGACAATTCCCAGGTGAGACTTGTGTATGTTGTTGATCATTTCCTGGCTTATTTGCTTTAAATAACAGACCATCTTCATACCTGATTTCTTCACGAAATGTCCAGTAGTGCTGTATTGATCTTGGCATCATAGATCGTTCGTTTGCCCATCCATTCAGCACTGCCTTTTTTAACATTTGCATCTCTACATCCTCTGCTGTTGCTTTTTTGAAACCATCAATTTTCTGATCTGAAATAGGAAGTTGTGATATTATCCAGCTTACTGCTAGATCCTCTTCCAGCAGATTTGCCTTCTGTTCGTGTAGATAGGCACGACTTAGAGCATCTGCTATGTATAGTTCCTTACCAGGTTTGTACATCACCTTCAGATTGTATCTCTGTAGTCGTAGAAGCATTCTTTGTAATCTCATAGGAGCCTGATGCAGCGGCTTCTTAAATATACTCTCTAATGGCTTACAATCGACTTTCAATCGTGATTTTCTTTTCCGTACACATACTGGTGAAATTTATCACATCCATAAACTATGGCTAACAACTCCTTTTCAATTTGTGCGTATCTACGCTGACAGTCGTTCAGAGCTCTCGAGCCATAAGCCACTGGCCTTCCTTCTTGCAGAATCACAGCTGATCCTATTCACCTATTCCTTCTGAACTGGAATCTACCGACAATGTGACCAGTTTGCTCACATCAAAGAATTTCAAAGTCGGACTTTGCGTGACCAAATATTTCAGTTTTACAAAACTTTGTTGTTGAGCATCCTCCCAATGCCACTCTGTCTCTTTCTCCAGCAATTTCCTCAAAGGTGCACTTATGTCAGACATATTGGGAATGAACTTTGCCAGATATTGCACTATTCCAAGAAATATTTGCAGTTCTTGCTTGCTTTGTGGTGGTGGAATTTCAGTCACAGCCCTTATCTTTTCTTCACCTGGCTTAACTCCTTGAGCACTTAGTATGTGTCCTATGTATTTGATCTCCGTCATTCTAATTTTGCACTTGTTCCTGTTGAGCTTTATTTTATTAATTTTTTTTGCACATTCCAGCAGCTTTATTAACCTTTCATCATGCTCTTGAATTAAGTCTCCCCACACCAGCAAGTCATCGATGATATTTACCACACCTTCCAGTCCTTCTATCATTTGTGCAATGGATCTCTGAAAGACTTCTGACGCTGAGGATATACCGAAAGGTAACCTAAGAAAACGGTATCGCCCAACTTTGTTCATTGTGCAAAGCTTTGAACTTTCATGATCTAGCTTAATTTCGCATTCAGCACAGAAAAGTGCTTTGTATTCGGCATTCTTGAGACTACATCTTCTACTGTCAGCATTGGATAATGCTCTCTTTTTATTGCCAGATTGAGATCTTTAGGATCCATACATATGCGCATTTTCTTCTATGTAACTACAGTTACCATGCTGTTGACCCATTCAGTTGGCTTCGTTTGCCCTGCGATGACCCCCATCTGCTCCATGCTTTGTAGTTCTTCAACCACTTTCTCTCGCAGAGCTACAGGTATCCTTCTTGGAGCATGCACAACTGGTCTAATATTTGGATCAATTTCCCAGCAAACAATATGACGTGACGACATCACGTGCTGGTAATTTTTAGTCACGCTCACGTTAGCATAGGACGTCGCCACAACCGTCAAAGTGAAACACTAAAAGAGGTCGCTACGACGTCGCCAACGTCTCCAGTACGTTGTGACAACATCATGACGTGGCTAAGACGCGGTGAGGAGGTTAGAAAATGACCAAAATAATTGGTCATCAGTTGGTCTTTAGACAACGTTGTGGGAAGGTAAGGAAGCGGCCAAGCGCCGTGGTCACGAGATGATGGGTCATGCCACAACGTCTTTTGGTAGTCTTTTGGTGACGTGACAAACCCACGACCAATACTGACGTCACGTTACGTTGCCGTTACGTCACGTGTTTGCTGGGTTGTATGTGGTGTTCTCCTCGTAAACAGCCTAATCCTTCAAATAGATCGTCAAAATCCTTGAGAATGTCACTACTCTTTTCAATTTCATACTTTTAATCATGCCCATTTTTTGACATGCAGATCGTCAGAGAATGGCAGGTGCATCATGCTTCATTATTTCAAACAAGATTTTGTATTTCTGTCCTTTGTACACACAATTCAGTGCTTTCTTGCCAAATGGTGCCATCTTGTGCCCAGAATATGTAACAAGTTTGCAGCTTGACCTCTGTAGTCTCCCTGCTATGTTTAGCAACTTGTACACTCTTTCTGATATGACATTACATTCAGCTCCTGTATCCAGTGTCACTTTTACATCATTCTTGTTTATCTGGATTGTCTCGACCCATTGTTCATCCTCCTTACTTGAGTTGATGGACATTACATTTCTTTCTTTTTCCACTGTTACTGTACCAATAAACATGTTACCATCTTGTTCGATCACGTGCATTCTTTTACTCTAACTCTGCAGGTCTTTGGTATTACACATCTTTGCAAAATGATTTGTCTTCTGGCAAGACTTACATGTTTTCCCATAGGCTGGGCATTTTCTGTACTCGTGCTTGTTGCCGCATCTGCTGCATTCCTTTCTCATCACTGACGTCTGCTCTGATTTGGTGTCTCTTTTCTTTGGCTTTATGGATTCAACTTTGTGTACATTTACTTCATCATTGAGTGCTTTCATCTGACTCAACGTAATCTCGCTGGACCTGCAAATGTCTATGGCCTTTTCCAATGTGAGATCCGTTTCTCTAAGAAGTCTGCCTTTCAGTTGAACCTCTCTTACGCCACATACAATCCTATCACGAAATAATGAAACGTGCAGATCACCAAACTCACAGTCTTCCGCTTTGCTTTTCAGATCCGTGACGTACATGTCGATAGTTTCTGCAGGCCCTTGCGATCTCGTGAAAAACACGTGTCTGATGTACGGTAGGTTTTTTCGAGGCTCACAGTAATTTTTAAACTTGTCTTTTAGTACTTGTATTTTATTTCTTGAATGCAACATACGTTATTCTCCTATGTGCAAGAATACTTCTTGTATTCTTGTAACATAATAAGTCAGATCTTGTATGCAATGTAACGCAACAGCACTTTGTATTATCTCTTCAGTGCACAATTGAATAAGTTAGCTCTTGTGTACAATGCAATGAAACAGTACATAGTTTATGTTATTTTTCAATGCACAACGAAAAGAGTTCTGGGGGACAAGGACCAGGACAAGGGAGAGGAGTGGGGCAAGGACCAGGACAAGGGAGAGGAGTGGGACAAGGACCAGGACAAGGGAGAGGAGTGGGGCAAGGACCAGGACAAGGGAGAGGAGTGGGGCAAGGACCAGGACAAGGGAGAGGAGTGGGGCAAGGACCAGAACAAGGGAGAGGAGTGGGGCAAGGACAAGGACAAGGGAGAGGAGTGGGGCAAGGACCAGGACAAGGGAGAGGAGTGGGGGCAAGGACCAGGACAAGGGAGAGGAGTGGGGCAAGGACCAGGACAAGGGAGAGGAGTGGGGCAAGGACCAGGACAAGGGAGAGGAGTGGGGCAAGGACCAGGACAAGGGAGAGGAGTGGGGCAAGGACCAGGACAAGGGAGAGGGGTGGGGCAAGGACCAGGACAAGGGAGAGGAATGTCTTGCAATAATGTTCTTTTGCAAATAAAGTCTTTACTGCAGCAATTCTGTCTCTTTTTTTTCATAAACTGTACATAAAGCTACTCTGAGAAGGTCATTACTGTAAAGGGTGACTTTGTTGTCATTGATTTCTTGAACTTCTTGAATATTCAGTAGGGAAAAAGTGGACTACTCTTTGGCTGATGAAATATCATGAAGAAATATCAAGTCATGAAATATTTAAAGAAATTTCTATTTGGCAAAAAATGAGAAAAACTGTAATACAAACAAACAAATTTGTACTTATTCCCTCACCCAATGAGAATCGATAAGAGAATCGATAAGGAATTGGATCGATAAGCAATATTGATAATGGAATCGGAATCGTTAAATTCTTATCAATTCCCATCTCTACATACCATAGACTCATCAGACAGACAGTAGTCCATATTTGACCTGTTGAACATATATCTTGGCCATTTCATAGAGTCATTTCATAGAATTCTTTTTTTCGACCATATATTAGTTTAATTTGACCCATTGAATATATTTCTGGCCAAAGAGTCCTTGATCTTGAACTTTCTAACAATTGTCATTGACTCATTCTGATGTTTCATCTGCAATATAGTAGTCAAACTATTTGAGCCGTTGAACATATTTTTGTCCAAAGAGTCCTCGATCTTGAACTTTCTAGACATATTCATAGAATTTTTTTTTCATGTTTCTTCAGCCATACAGTAGTTAAAATTTGACCCTTTGAACATTTTTCTGGCCAAAGTTTGACTCCTCAAACTTTAACTTTCTATACATACTCCTTGAGTATAGAAGATACATACAGAGGTATAGAACATGTATAGAACATACATACAGAATTCAGATGTTAAATCAGCCAGACAAATTGACCTGCTGAACTTTATGGCTGAGGAGTCTTTGATCATGAACTTCCATGGCATACTCATTGACACCTTCTGAAGTTTTTATCAGCCAGACTGTAGTTCATTATTGACCTATTAAACATATTTCTGGCCAAAGAGTCTTTTTATTTGAAGTATTTGAACAAATATGTTCAGTAGTTCAAATGTGGACTATTGTCTGACTAATGAAACATCAGAACGAGTCTATGAGTATGTTTTGAAAGTTCAAACCAAGGTCTCTTTTTCCATTCAGGTGTTCATAAGGTCAAATATGGACTATTATGTGTGATGAAACAACACAATGAGTCTATGAGTATTGATAGTAGGTTAAAGTTCAAGGACCTTTTGGTCAAAAAACTATTCAGTAGGTCAAACATGGACTACTGTATGGCTGATGAAATATCACAATGAGTCTGTGAGTCTGTATACTAGGTTAAAGTTCAAGGTAAGAAACATATTCAGTGGGTAAAACATCTACTACTGTCTGTCTGATGAATAATCATTAGGAGTAAATAAGTATGTATAGAAAGTTCAAGATCGAGGACTTTCAATGACTTATACTGATACCATTTGAATGTATGCTAAAATGTGTTAAGACTTTTTCAATTACAGTAGAGATGTCAATTCAAGCGATCACTTTATCTGCATCTAAACAAGCCAGCAACTAGTGAACTAAATGCCATTTCGCATGTCATGTCCTATTCTGACCGGAATTTTCACATACACACTTTTTCGGTTGACCGTGGTTTAAACTCATAACCTTTGTTTAATCATGCCTTATGCATTCTCCACCAATATTATGTAGCAAATTAGCTCTATGAAATATTAATAACCAATCATAACTTGTTATAATTGATTATGAATATTTGGATCAGTTAATCGGATTACCTTGATGTAGCTACATTACCGTAACATTACAACCAATTACTCAGTTCATCCTGTGAACCCTCAATATTGGTTATTAATTAATAGAAATGTACATTTCCGGGGCATGGGAAATGTCTTTTTTTACTTAGTACTACTAAGAGCAAGTGTCACGAGGTGACGAAAGCAAAGCGGAACTGAGTTCCCGCTGGAATTATGTTCCGCCCGGAACGGTGTTACGGTAACACCGGCCCACTTCCGGGTTGCGCGGTATGTCACCATAACCAGAGAATGTCTAATAAGGGGAGAAGGTTCACTCTCGCTATACTTCCGGCTTCTGACTGGTTGCAGTTCCACTCTGATTCCACATGAGGGCGCTCACAGGACGAGTGCAGAATGAATGGAGGTCTATGGAGCTATACCCCTCAAAATCCACTTTTCTCAAGATATAATTTTTTGTCTAGTAATTTGAATGTTGTATTCGAAAGGAGATGCAAAGAAATTGCACATTGCTGGGTGTTAGATTTTTTAGAGTCACTTATTTGCTTTAAAAAGTCTTTCAAAATGTCAATGACGTCATACACATCGTACGACCAGAGATACTGCTTTACGGCAATCCTTCAGTTACTGTGGTGCTTTCGCGCTCTGCACTTTATTTTCTCTAGAGGCATCGCCAGCACAGCTGACACAGGTAAACACACGTGCTAGAAGAGTTTCTGCTAGAATACATTCTGTTCCCGCTTCGGATGCCATGATGCCATCAAGCGGTATCTCTGGTCGTAACCAGTCATTCACTGACCAATCAGCGTTCATTAGCAGAATGCTAGCGTGTTATGGGCAACAACAACTCAACCTGTAAGAAATCGAAAGGACATAAGTACTCGTTCATTCAATTTTCGACCTATAACCCATGTTGAACTTGCCAAACCTACAATCAAATCTGAGATTTCTCAACGGCAATCGGCTAAAAGGGACAAATTTAGCCGTCTAGCCCCATAGACTCCCATTCATTTTGCACTCGGGGGTGATCGCCCCCAGTGGAACTCTGGTGGAACTACAACCAAAATTCGGTACAATAGGACTTAATAGGGAGTGAACAGGCTCTCCGTAGACGGGCTCTGCCATAACCATAGACATGTATAAAGGCTAGATGGCTTACCGGCGCTGAGAGCCAATGGGACCCGACGACGTCACACGGCGGCCATCTTAGGACAGGTCCGCTCGTCCAGTTATAACATTAAAGTCTATTGTGCATGTAGTGCTGAAATAACTATATCTTGCTCAATTTTCAACCGATTTTCAAACGGCTTGGTGTGTCATAAACGTCAGGGATGCGGCTATTTAACTGCATACTGCATACATTCAAAACGTGAAGCTACAATTTAAACATCGGCATCAGCACAAATCATAGCCACGTTAATAAGGTTTGTAATAAACCAAACCGTTTGTAAATCCGTCAAGAATTCAGCAAGTTACGAGCATTTGTCACTCACCTTCCGTCCACAGCAGCAGGGAGCAGCAGCGCAGTCTCCTGACCTAAGATGGCCGCCAAGTTGACGACACAGCTGACTCCGCCTTGAGCCATCTAGCCTTTATACATGTCTATGACCATAACAACCCTGATTACCGATTGACATCTGGTGCGGAGGATTTGATGTGGCGATCTGCGGGAGGATTATGGAGGCGGGGCAGCTCTATAAAAAGGAAGTACAGAGGCCATGGAAGGAGGCAGAGAAAGGAGCGGAGAGGAGAAGGGGTGCGGACGATTCTTCCTGTGTGTGCTCCCCTCGGAGGGGGGTGGACTCCTCCTGTGTGTTCTTCCCTCAGGATGTTTGACTTCTTCGGATGGGCTTTCCTTTGGACGTGTCCCTCGAGAGAAGTGGATTTTCCCTTGCTACTGAACTGATGTGTGAAGGTAAACTGAGGATTATTGTGGGGTTGGCTGTTCGGCTGTGGAATGGATCTAGTCACGATTAAATCGTCCTGAATGGAGATGTGGGAGAAAGAATGAGATGTTGCTGTGAGAGAGTCAGTGAAGACTAAGCTACGCTTTATCCTTGGAGGACCGATAAGTACCAAGATCTGAATATTGTTTGCACATTATGCACCTGCACCGAGACTGAACATTGACTGTAAAGCGAACTAAGCACGAGTGTCGCGCCGCTTGGGAGAGCGGGTATTGAGTGATTCATTGAACCCCTGTCTTTCTCTTCCGAGTGTGAGTGAATAAGTGCTGATTTCCCGTGCTAGTGGCGGAGTACCCTGACTGCCTCGCTACTGGGTGTGACCGGAATCCAGCTCGACATGGGAGCTGGCGATCGTGGGGTGAGTGCTGGCCTTAATTCACCGAGTGTGGTTATGCAGTGTCTGAAGTGGAGAGTTTACACGACGATTGCTTGAAGTGGGGGTGATAGAGTGGATTGAAAGTTTCATTGTCTTAATTCGCCGTACACTCACCATTCTGAAAGCCTACCCCTGTCTTAATTAACAACCCGGAGCCCAGTAAGAAGAAGTTTTTATTGTTATAACTTGGAGAGCTGTGCATGTTGTGTTGAATCCTGTGGTACAGAAGACGGATCCTTCTGCGGAGACTTCCTGTAACTCTTGTGGAGGACAAAGAGGACATTAGCAGCATCTTGCATCGGGTGCGCCGAAGCTTCCCTCTCAGTCGTAAGCTCCTCTTACCTGATTGGAATATACCTACCTTCGGGGTAGAAGGCCCCGTCCGGGCAAACGGCCGCCTGCACAGTGCTCCGTCCCTCCGGCCTTTCGACAGAATCCAGTTCTGCTGGAACCTCGGGAAAGGAAGACTTACCGGGATACGCACCCACCTAGGGGGACCGTCGATCGGCCCCTCATCTGGCGACACGGCCTTTCTGGGTGTCCAGGGCCCGGTCCCGTCCTGGTGGAGGGAACACAGGAGAAACTCTTGAGACTTCCTTTTTAGACTGATTTTATTTAATAAAACTTGTTCTATTTTTATCCTCTTGTCGGTCTGGTTCCTTCTGGCACGCTCCCCGGGGTGGTCCTTGGTTTCAGGGGAGGGTGCAGCCTGGTTTTGCCCCCCCCGACCTGTGACACAAGTAGCCAAAAATCTATGATTATTGACTCCGGATATGAGCTTGAGACACAGACAACCTTACGTGTGATATGAAAAAGACTTTATTAACTAGACTAAACATTTAAACTACTCTAACATACACATACATACATACATACATACATACATATGCATACATACATACATACATACATACATACATACAGGAAAGAGAGCTGAAGCAGAATATAGGAAAGCAAGAGGTTATAGCATTGTTTGAATTATCAGCAGATCATCAGCCTTGAGCAAACCATCAGTTTAGTTCTAACATGCCCTTCTTTAAAAGGGGTAAGGATACTTAATGTATCAAATAATGAGACTTAAGTTTGATACTTGCATGACCCGCCCATTTGAATTAAACTGTCCTGATGCAATTTGTTGGGCTTCAGTTGATCTTGGTTGATGTTGTTTTGATGAGAGAGAACCAGTGGGAGTCAGAGGATCTTTGGTGAATGGAAAGACAAGGCCGCAGCCTGGCACAAGCTTGTGGGTCCTTGGGGGACTTCTAGTTCAGCATCATCTTCATATTAGGACTTCTCAGGAAGGACCACGAGAGTAAGAGAGCCAGGGTAAGAGAGCGTAAGAGGGTGGCTGATCTTGTGATCAGTGATTTTATAGCTTGAAGATGTCACAGCCTCTGGGGGTCTGTGAGCCAATAAGAAGTGTTTCCTTTGGAGGGAAAATTTTACGACCCATTGTGTTCTAGGAGGCATTTGAATATGTAATTTCATTAGGTGTTTAAGAGAAGAATCTTCAAGATTCTTATAATACTAATGCGTCACAAAGTTAGCAAAATGTAATGTAAATGAACAAATGGGGGACGAAATTAGGAGTTTATAGAGACCAAACGTGCCACGCATGATTTTGGTTAACCATAGTTTGCAAAGTTTGAAACATTAACCCATTAGAGTTTACAATAAAACATAAGCCAAACCACATAAAAGGAAAATCATGAGATGGGAAAATTAGATGCATGTTTATACATTTCTCAAGTGGTTATATATATATATATATATATATATATATATATATATATATATATATATATATATATATATACATATATATAGAATATATAGGATTAACAGGGTTTATTTCTTCTCCTCAGTCAGAATTAAGTGAGTGTGTCAGCCCTCTGGAAATTCCTTTTGGGGTCGTAAAGCTTGTCATCAGTCTTAATGTGTCCTGTAACAGGACACCAGGTTCTGCCAGTGGGTAAGCTTAATTTGTGATGTTAGTTTTGGGGGGAGTTTCATAGACCTTTGTTTGGGAGAGTGAGTTTGCTGGATTATTAATGAAATATAATGAATTGTTAGTGCGTGTCTGATTGGTCCAGACACTACAGTGGTGATTGAGGAGATTTCCCCCTTCCATATGGAAGCCCATCCATATGTCCCCCAGACATATGTGAAGTGCTTTGAGGTCCCAGAAAAAGCGCTATGTAATGTAACAAATTATTATTATAAATTATGGGTTGATTTAAGTTCTTATATTTTTAACCCACAGTTTTATCCTGAAAGATATATTTTTTTATTACAAAACCCCCAAATCATCATCTCTTGAATATGTTGATAAAATTTCTTCATTTTATATGCAAAAACAAGCAAAAGTCACTTAAATCTCCATTGTTTTCCACTTTTTCTTGTTGAATTTAACCCTCAGGCTTATAAATAGTAAACAAAAAAATGCATTTTCTTTATGTATTATGATGAATTATTCATTATATTTAACCTCGTCATTGTGCTTTTTTCCCCTGTGTATATAATCTTATATTGTGATGTAAGCAAACCCATGCTATTTATGTGTTTTGTTTTTTTCATTATGATTGTTCATTGTTGAAAGATACAACCATGGTATCTTTCCCTGATCTTTATTTTATTTTTTATTAAACCTTTATTTAACCAGGGAAATAATCACATTGAGATAAATATCTAATTTACAAGTGAGCCCTGGCCAAGGTAGCAGCACACAATATACATAACCACATAAAACAGATTACACAACACACACATATACAACAATAAAACAAGATTAAACGTTAAGAGCAAGTGCAGACAGATTTGAATAATTTGTTTAGATGTAACTTGAACTCATTAATTGAAATAAGTACATCAAGTTTTTATGTAACTATAAGTTCTGCAATAACAAAATGACATGAGCGACAGGTGCACTAACACCTCATAACATCAGGTGCCCAACATCACTCGACAGCCCTACCTAAAATGGTTTTACTCATCATATGTAATGTCTGTACAAAGGAGATGGACAGCTGCGCGAAGATCTCGCCTTTGGAGAAAACTGTTGATTTTATTCTGCGAAAATGTAAGCATCACCCCTTAAAAATTAAAATTTGCCTCCCCCAAAATGAATTGCATTCCTAGCCCACCCCAATGCACAATAATAATGTTAAATGCTGACCAATACTTAATATTACTTTTTTTTATACTGAAAATTATACATTTTAGTAAAACAAGCTAAATGTAATTTGTTTTGTCATATGACATAGCTATACTTGAATACACACAAATGCAGTGAACACACCTCGATTTTCAGTCAGGCAATGAATTAATGCATTATTTAATTAAACGAATTATATTTTATTTACTGACAACAATAAGAAACATGAATAAAAGATTTAAAAAAGTAACAAACACAGTAAATAAATATATACAAGTCAACAACACATGAAACAAAGCTTTATTCATAGTTCTTGTTCTAACAATCACATATTTACAGGCGGTGAACCCCACACTACTGCCATCTCAACACAGCGGTTCTCATTCTTCAGCTTTATTCTGATGAATCAGCTGACCAGCGTTCCCACCTTCTCCTGTCTCTGCCGTCCATCATGTCCCTCATTGGTGCAGTCAGACTGGAATCTGATCATGGATGGGAAAGGGACATGAGGCTATCTTTGCCTGAGTGCATTGTCTCCCTCATCACCACATACAGAGAGTCTGTACAGTACCTGTGAGACTCGTCTCAACAGCATACACTCCTGTGAGAAAGGCATAGTGAGTGAGCCTTTAACATGCTGTAAAACAAGCTGGTGCTCTATTTTCTTCATGGCCAGAGGTGAGCCATGACTTGTGCCTAAAGGTTGTTGCTTGCTGCTGTGCTTCACAATCTGAGGCAATAAGGGCCGGTGGAGGGATGGAGGGTCTCATAAGGGCCGGTGGAGGGATGGAGGGTCTCATAAGGGCCGGAGGAGTGATGGAGGGTCTCGTAAGGGCCGGTGGAGGGATGGAGGGTCTCATCCATGGCACCATTTCCAGGAATCAGCTCTGGGCTCCTAATCCTCAGTGATGATGATATACCAGTTTGCAGGAACTTCACAATCCTTCCAAAAATACACAAAACATAATAAAAAACAGACATGTTAACAGCACAATGTCATTTTGATTTCTGTATTACAAGTAACAAAATGATCTTACTTTTTATTTTATTTTAATTTAAGTTTTCCTTTTATGAGCACAATAAACTTTTACATGTTGAGGCTGATGCTGATGTGTTAACTCACTTTTTATCCAGCATAAATGTTCCTCAATTTATCAACAGTACCAATGGACAAATAAAATAGATAACATATGTTTAGTTACTTTATCATATAATATATAAACAGTGTTGAGAACAGGAAATTCTCCTACACAATAGGACACATACATCACTCACTCGGATGTCTATTTCATGTTGTAATGTGCTCATCTGCGATATTTATCTAAGTTTTTTTTCGAAACCGCATATTTCCCTATTATAGGCTATAGTAGGGGAAAAGCAGTAGGCGAGCGAAAAAGTTTGTACGAATCCTTTGCATTCATAAAATTACCCGAGAATTACCCTCTTATATACTGTCTATGGAATTACCTGGGTGACGTACTAATCTCGCGAGATTCGGACGTACGTATACTAATAGTGCGTTCGAATATGCCTATTTACCTACTTTATAGTAGGGAGAAAACAGTACGTGAAAGAAGTAGTACGTTCGAAACATCAGTATTCATAAAAGAGTAGGCGAGAAGTTCCTGGGTGACCTACTGCTTCTGCCCAGCTGATGCATCCATCGACGGATACTTTTCTATCCCACGAGGCCACGGGAGAGGATATTTAGAGGTCATTATCGAACATCACGGGTGTTTTCAAATGTCAGTAAACACAGTTCCTTGTGTTAAAATGTTGTAGCAACATTGACTGACATCTGGTCAAATGAGTGAACCATGTAATTGGACACCCCACCTTCCTCACGCCAGGACACTCACATGCCATAAAACAGAAGAAACTCTGTTTCTCTATCACCCTCTGGAACACACACACAAACGTTTCCTTAAATGAATCATACTTAAAACATTACTGTTACGTTCCACGTGGGTTTTGTTTTCATTCAGTCTAGAGACTAGCGACACGCTAGTATGATTTGCACGTGTGAATGATTGATGCTCATTATCTTCTCTCTGTGTTTTAGTCTTCACTCTGCTGTGATTGGCCTAGCAGTACGTCACTCATCATTCCATCATTAGGGGCGGCGTCTGGGAACCAATCAGGACGTAGATGCGATGACTTCAAAAGAACGACCTGTTCATTCATGCTCTGTCTCTCTCTCAGCGTGTTAAGCGCCCTGTTCACTGTCACCATTCTGATCACGATTAGCTTTGTTGTTTTTAAACTGAGAACTATGTAAAGACCTGTTCGATATCCTCGTGAGAGATGTACGTGTCGCTCTGTTTGTCTGTTCCTTGGAACTCGTCCAGTATACTTTTGAGATAGCGAAATTTAGAACTGTGTGTTTAAGTTCAACGCTACGAGGTTGCCTACAAACTGCTCTTTTGGTAAGAGAATGTCAGGTTAGTATGCCGCGGTATACATAACGCCCGTAGTGGTAACTTGTTAGACACACTAGGTTAGGAGTGAGCGCCACTCCCTGTATGTTTTGTTATTTAGCTAGTTTATTTAGGTGCCCGCATGCACTGAAGATCTCGGTTTTCTTTTCACATCTTTCTTTGGTTAGGGTTAGGATTAGCGTAAGGATTGTTTTGTTATACTCTGTTCTTTTCTTTGGCGCCACTTTATGTTCTCTTACCAACTATTTATTTCTATTGTTTCTTTTTATCTCAGAGATTGTACATAGCGCACGGCATGTCACATTAATGAGCTGGATTTAGTGGCTTCGGCTTTCTGTAATAAATTCCAGTTTTACTTCTCATCAAATCGAGTGTGTCATGTGTTTATTCCACCCTACTCAGACAGCAGCAGTAGTTTCAAAATAAGTGTTACGAAATACCTTCTAGACATTTAAACGTTCGTAACAATTACCAAATGTATTCTGTGTTGCCATTTATATGTCATGACAGGTTTGGGATTTAATTTAAGTTTTAATGTGTATTAATCAAACTCTAAATGCTTCTAATCTGTATATTTTATGTAACTTCGTTATCATATAATCTGAACCTGAGGTGTTTCATATCATTTCAAATCTTGAGACCTAACGGAGTCGAATTCTGATAGCAGAATGCAGTAATGTACATTGTTTTACACATGTTATATTCCTGGAGCCGAAAGGTTTGTCACACACTTTTGTAACCCAAGCCAGAAGGGGGTCTTCCCAGCAAACAAAAGAATTCTCCCGCTTCCAGATCACTGAAGGTGATTGGACAATCCGCCATGAGAAGGCGTTATCCTTACATTCTTTAAAAAGCCAAAGCTCCCCCAAAATCGCTCTCTCGCTTCCTGCCTTCATCGTCTGCTCATCATGTGAAGTCTCCAATCCTGAACTCCTTCCAGGAGTTCCCTCCACTTTTATTTTCTTTATAAAGTTTCTTTTTGTTTAATTTTCAAATTCTCCTTGGTTCGTTTCCACCTACGAGTCGAACGAACGAAGCCTGAATTCCTTCAGTAACATATCACTTCCACAAGAGGCCTTCTTCAAAACTCGCGCCCTGTCCGAGGAGACACGAGCGCACGCACTCTGCTCCGAGAACACGCGCAGGCTGGACACAGCTCGTGCACACAAACGAACTTTGCAAGTATTATTAACTCCAACGAGTTTAATGTTTTAAGGTTTGTTTCGATTGATGGCTCTCTCAAAGGTCTGTGATTTCGTTATTCTATGATGATCCTCTCTACAAACCTCAGCGCGTGCTCCGGCACGGCGCGCCCCTCCTCAGAACTTTATCTCTCTCACCTTCTCTCTCTCATCTGTTATTCGTTGTCTTGTTTGTTCACATGTAAGATATGTACAAACATATAATCAGTATGTGTAGTACTTATATTCTGTAGTTGTGCATTTATTAAAACAATATATTCAACTGTTTCTGTGAAAATGCTTGTAAAACGAGTCAATGAGGTAGATCCAAGAACTACCGCGCTCAATATTTACTACATTAAGTAGTTTTAATTTTATAAACACAGGAAAGTTAATGTTCACGACCAGAAAGTTAATATTTCTTGGAGTTTATAAGGGATAACTTTATCGAGAAATTGATAGATTGATCTTTGATGGTTTTTGCGGGACAGACACCTATTTGATCGTTACATGTATTTCCCTTAAAGGTTGTCTCATAATCGAAATTAATAAGATTATTGATATATGAATGAGGAATTATAAGACGTTGTGATCGATTATTCATATATTCATATAATCTATACATTTTCAATTTCGATAATTTTATGTAACTGTAATATGCAAAATATTAATCATATTCATGATTAGTTATTAAAATTCCCTATAGATCATTTGAGCACCGCCTCCCACTGACGTCAGCCTGCATGAGCGCAACTACGCTATCTCGTGGCCGTTTCAGATAAGGCTCTCGTACTGCTAAATTCAAGTGTTCTATGAGGAATAGTGAATTAGCTTATGTCTAAATTCTCAATAATTATTGGCATTTCCAGCTTTGCTCGTGCGAATATTATTTTGTGTTAGACAATTTTTCTGCTTTTGACTGGTACATTTACTATGAGTTTGTTTCAAACAAGACTTGAATTAAAACTTAAATTAAATCCCAGGCCAGCCATTGAGAGCCCAGTTAGAGGGAAGTCCGCCACCTAGTGGCCGCCACCCGCTAAAGCGGTTCATTCAACTCGCTTTTCTGTTTCCAATTCTGTGTGAATTGCTTTATCTCTGTTTTCTCGTCTGATTATTTTATAATAATTACTGATACTTTAATGCATCTAAATTATTATTCGATATCATTCTGATTTCTCAATTCCCTTACACGCTTATTTAAATTCGAGTTAAACCAGATTTAAATTTGGATTTAAATTGTGTTTGGCTGTCAGCCACGGATATCCACTAGAAGGAAACAGCGCCACCGCGTGGCCTTGTGGATAGTGGGTGCCACTCTCTTTCCTCCTTTCACTCTTGTGAAGACTGTACTTATTTCATCTCTCCCTTTTGATTATTTCATAATAATTACTGATACTTCAATGTTATCTGGATTATTATAAAATATCACTCTGATATTTTTTCTCATTTCTGCACAGGCTTAGTTAAATTTGAATTTAAACCAGTTTGAATTTAATTTGAATGAGTTTGTCTGTTCAAACAGGTTGACCGCTGAGAGGAGGTACGCCTCTTTTTTGGGACAAACCCACTACTGCGGCCTGTCTCTTCTTCTGGGGTCATCCTGTCTTTCCATTATTTTATTTTACTATTAATTTTTTTTATTAAAATGTTTTTTTTTCAAAAAAAAATTTATTACAAATTTTTTTTTTATTCCTAATTTTTCTTATCTCTCTTTTAGGTTAGGTTATTCTGATAATCACCAACATTATCATAATTCCCTCTTTGTTTTATCATTATTTCAAAGCCTTTGCCTCTATTTCTACATACCTGATTACTAAATTTGGTTTAAACAAGAAAGCCTTAATTTACATTAACTTTCACCTGTTTACCCCTCTTTGTGTACCCATATGTAGTTCTCCCTAGGGCACTGTGGTGATTTGACAGTCATCTCTGGTTGGTTTCCAGCGAGCGGGGTCACCTGGTCGTTCACTACCAACACTAGCCGTGAGTGAACCTTGGACGCTTCTGTCTCTTACCATTGGGGCGGCACGCAACTGCTACATCAGCAATTTAGCACTCCAAGGGTAAAGTCAACCACGCCAGCTGACACACAAGGCAATTTCGGGACAATTACATGAACCAGGGCCTGGTGCAGGGGCAGGGTTCCGGGGAAAACCCAATTTTGTCGTGCTGTCTGGCAGTTGACACCTTGGTGTTGCCAGGTTGTGTTTAAGGTCGCAAGTTGTTTGAGAAGGGCGCACCGTGGTACACAGAGTAACGAAGGGCCCGGGTCCACTGCTGTCGAGTGTTTGGGACCATCGAGAAGGCTGACCGCGCCGCCGGCTCCCACCTGAGTGACCTCATTTCACCCCAGGCAGACTAAATAAGGTAAAACCATTACACTTAGTATAAGCCGCAGAATATTAGATATTCCCCGGTCGTTTAAGTGTTTGGCCCATCTCCTGTTCTCCAAGCCTCACCATCTTCCTAGGTTTTCTACCCCGATAGCCCCCACTCACCTGTAGGCCCTATCGTAAACTCTGGCAGTGGTAATAGGCTTAGGCCTCCTTATTCTCTCTAACACATACCGTGTTACTATTGTTTGATCTTATTTCACTGTGATCTGTTCTATCCTTTGTTCTGTTGTGATTTGTTTCTTCCATTTCACCTAGAAACAGTAACCTGAGAGAGCCATCAAAGAAGCTAAGTAGTAGAGTGACCACCAGCAGCCGGGGCCACCACGTGACCCGGCCAAGATCGTCGGAAGCCTCGCACACAAACTCGTCGCCCAGGCACGGCTCAGCGAAAGGAGCCACATCGACCTGGAGCAGGAAGCAGCAGCGCTAAAGCTTCAAGCAGAGGAGGCCCGGAGGAACCAGGCCCACACCCAAAGTCATCTAGACCAGCTTCTTCTCCAGACCGAGAAAGAGGACGCCACAGATCCAGAGCTACAGAAAGAAGTAGAAAGACTTCAAAAGGCCCTGCAAGATCTTCGCCTCGACACAGACCAAAGAGAACAGTCGGAGAAAGAAACCCGTAAAGAACTCGACGAAAGACTCCAACAAAGTGACGCTCTCCTCGAGAGAGCAGAGACTGAACTAAGAGACAAAAACGCTAAAGCCACAGCCTGTGAAAAACACTTACAAGGTGGCCAGAGCTGAAATCCATGAGCTTACTCTACAGAGACACGATCTCAGAGACGAACTTGACATTGTTCACAGAGAACTGAGACATTCTTACAGACTTAACAGTGACCGGGTAGGGGAAACACACACCACAAAGTTTCCCCTAACCAGCCGGTACGAACCTTTCAGCCATTGTTCCAGACATCACCAGCCAGCCAACAAAAACCCCTGTCAGCAGAAAGGGGGGGGGCACTCACAGAGAACACTTACCTCTAAACGCGGCACGGCTCCCAAAGCTGAAGGTGGCGGAGCTGAAAAGGGTCAGAATCCCCTCCAGACGGATTGGGCCCCCAGCAACAGCTCTTCCCCCACAAACCTTGACAAGTTGGCCCGAAACGTCCATACGTTCATTCCAAACCCTGCAGGAGGCCATGATGTGCATGCGTACCTTCAAGACATTGACTTTCATCTGCAAACAGTCCCTTTGACCAGAAATAAGTTCAATCCGTCAAGATATGGACTTCTAAATGGACTTCAATATAGCTAATGAAGCATCAGAAGTTGTCTATGAGTATGTATGGAAAGTTCAAGATTGAGGATTTTTTGGCCAGAAATATTTTCCTTGGGTCAAATATGGACTTCTGTATGGCTAATATAACATCACAACAAGTCAATCTTTATGAATAGCAAGTTAATGTTCAGGTAACTCTTTGGCCAGGAATATGTCCATTAAGTCAAAAAGTGACCTCTGTATACAGGGTTCAATAGGTCAGATATGGCCATATATGGCTTATGAAGCATCAGAATGAGTCAATGAGTATGTATAGAAAAATCAAGATGAGGACTCTTTGGCCAAAAATATGTTCAGTAGGTCAAATATGGAATTCTGAATGGCTGATTTAACATCAGGAGTCTCTAAGTTTATATAGTTTAAAACCAATTAGGACCCTTTGACCAGAAATAAGTTCAATCGTCAAGGTATGTTTGGAAAGTTCAAGATTGAGGATTTTTTGGCCAGAAATATTTTCCTTGGGTCAAATATGGACTTCTGTATGGCTAATATAACATCACAACAAGTCAGTCTTTACGAATAGCAAGTTAATGTTCAGGTACTCTTTGGCCAGGAATATGTCCATTAAGTCAAAAAGTGACCTCTGTATACAGAGTTCAAAGACTCTGTATGGCAGATTTTTCATCAAAAGTAGTCTATATATATATTTTTTTTAGGACCCTTTAACCGGAAATAAGTTCAATAGGTAAGATATGGCCATATATGGCTTATGGAGCATCAGAATGAGTCAATGAGTATGTATAGAAAAATCAAGATGAGGACTCTTTGGCCAAAAATATGGTCAAATTTGGAATTCTGAATGGCTGATTTAACATCCGGAGTCTCTAAGTTTATATAGTTTAAAACCAATTAGGACCCTTTGACCAGAAATAAGTTCAATGGCCTGATATGTATATCTATTGGTATTGGACTTATGAAGCATCAGTAGGAGTCTTTCAGTGTGTATAGAAACTTCAAGATTGAGGACTCTTTGGCCAGAAATATGTTCAGTAGGTCAAATATGGAATTCTCAATGGCTGATTTAACATCAAAAGGAGTCTCTAAGTTTATATAATTTAAAACCAATTAAGATCCCTTTGACCAGAAATAAGTTCAATCCGTCAAGATATGGACTTCTAAATGGACTTCAATATGGCTAATGAAGCATCAGAAGTTGTCTATGAGTATGTATGGAAAGTTCAAGATTGAGGATTTTTTGGCCAAAAATGTTTTCCTTGGGTCAAATATGGACTTCTGTATGGCTAATATAACATCACAACAAGTCAATCTTTATGAATAGCAAGTTAATGTTCAGGTAACTCTTTGGCCAGGAATATGTCCATTAAGTCAAAAAGTGACCTCTGTATACAGAGTTCAAAGACTCTGTATGGCAGATTTTTCATCAAAAGTAGTCTATATATATATATATATATATATTTATTTATTTTTTAGGACCCTTTAACCGGAAATAAGTTCAATAGGTCAGATATGGCCATATATGGCTTATGAAGCATCAGAATGAGTCAATGAGTATGTATAGAAAAATCAAGATGAGGACTCTTTGGCCAAAAATATGTTCAGTAGGTCAAATATGGAATTCTGAATGGCTGATTTAACATCAGGAGTCTCTAAGTTTATATAGTTTAAAACCAATTAGGACCCTTTGACCAGAAATAAGTTCAATCCGTCAAGATATGGACTTCTAAATGGACTTAAATATGGCTAATGAAGCATCAGAAGTTGTCTATGAGTATGTATGGAAAGTTCAAGATTGAGGATTTATTGGCCAAAATATTTTCCTTGGGTCAAATATGGACTTCTGTATGGCTAATATAACATCACAACAAGTCAATCTTTTTGAATAGCAAGTTAATGTTCAGGTAACTCTTTGGCCAGGAATATGTCCATTAAGTCAAAAGTCAGATATGGCCATATATGGCTTATGAAGCATCAGAATGAGTCAATGAGTATGTATAGAAAAATCAAGATGAGGACTCTTTGGCCAAAAATATGTTCAGTAGGTCAAATATAGAATTCTGAATGGCTGATTTAACATCAGGAGTCTCTAAGTTCATATAGTTTAAAACCAATTAGGACCCTTTGACCAGAAATAAGTTCAATCCGTCAAGATATGGACTTCTAAATGGACTTAAATATGGCTAATGAAGCATCAGAAGTTGTCTATGAGTATGTATGGAAAGTTCAAGATTGAGGATTTTTTGGCCAAAAATATTTTCCTTGGGTCAAATATGGACTTCTGTATGGCTAATATAACATCACAACAAGTCAATCTTTATGAATAACAAGTTAATGTTCAGGTATCTATTTGGCCAGGAATATGTCCATTAAGTCAAAAAGTGACCTCTGTATACAGAGTTCAAAGACTCTGTATGGCAGATTTTTCATCAAAAGTAGTCTATATTTTTATTTTTATTTTTTTTTAGGACCCTTTAACCGGAAATAAGTTCAATAGGTCAGATATGGCCATATATGGCTTATGAAGCATCAGAATGAGTCAATGAGTATGTATAGAAAAATCAAGATGAGAACTCTTTGGCCAAAAATATGTTCAGTAGGTCAAATATGGAATTCTGAATGGCTGATTTAACATCAGGAGTCTGTAAGTTTATATAGTTTAAAACCAATTAGGACCCTTTGACCAGAAATAAGTTCAATCCGTCAAGATATGGACTTCTAAATGGACTTAAATATGGCTAATGAAGCATCAGAAGTTGTCTATGAGTATGTATGGAAAGTTCAAGATTGAGGATTTTTTGGCCAAAAATATTTTCCTTGGGTCAAATATGGACTTCTGTATGGCTAATATAACATCACAACAAGTCAATCTTTATGAATAGCAAGTTAATGTTCAGGTAACTCTTTGGCCAGGAATATGTCCATTAAGTCAAAAAGTGACCTCTGTATACAGAGTTCAAAGACTCTGTATGGCAGATTTTTCATCAAAAGCAGTCAATATTTTTTTTTTTTTTTTTTTCTTTTAGAACCCTTTAACCGGAAATAAGTTTAATAGGTCAGATATGGCCATATATGGCTTATGAATCATCAGAATGAGTCAATGAGTATGTATAGAAAAATCAAGATGAGGACTCTTTGGCCAAAAATATGTTCAGTAGGTCAAATATGGAATTCTGAATGGCTGATTTAACATCAGGAGTCTCTAAGTTTATATAGTTTAAAACCAATTAGGACCCTTTGACCAGAAATAAGTTCAATCCGTCAAGATATGGACTTCTAAATGGACTTAAATATGGCTAATGAAGCATCAGAAGTTATTTATGAGTATGTATGGAAAGTTCAAGATTGAGGATTTTTTGGCCAGAAATATTTTCCTTGGGTCAAATATGGACTTCTGTATGGCTAATATAACATCACAACAAGTCAGTCTTTATGAATAGCAAGTTAATGTTCAGGTAACTCTTTGGCCAGGAATATGTCCATTAAGTCAAAAAGTGACCTCTGTATACAGAGTTCAAAGACTCTGTATGGCAGATTTTTCATCAAAAGTAGTCTATATTTTTTATTTATTTTTTTTAGGACCCTTTAACCGGAAATAAGTTCGATAGGTCAGATATGGCCATATATGGCTTATGAAGCATCAGAATGAGTCAATGAGTATGTATAGAAAAATCAAGATGAGGACTCTTTGGCCAAAAATATGTTCAGTAGGTCAAATATAGAATTCTGAATGGCTGATTTAACATCAGGAGTCTCTAAGTTTATATAGTTTAAAGCCAATTAGGACCCTTTGACCAGAAATAAGTTCAATCCGTCAAGATATGGACTTCTAAATGGACTTAAATATGGCTAATGAAGCATCAGAAGTTGTCTATGAGTATGTATGGAAAGTTCAAGATTGAGGATTTTTTGGCCAAAAATATTTTCCTTGGGTCAAATATGGACTTCTGTATGGCTAATATAACATCACAACAAGTCAATCTTTATGAATAGCAAGTTAATGTTCAGGTAACTCTTTGGCCAGGAATATGTCCATTAAGTCAAAAAGTGACCTCTGTATACAGAGTTCAAAGACTCTGTATGGCAGATTTTTCATCAAAAGTAGTCTATATATATATATATATATATTTTTTTTAGGACCCTTTAACCAGAAATAAGTTCAATAGGTCAGATATGGCCATATATGGCTTATGAAGCATCAGAATGAGTCAATGAGTATGTATAGAAAAATCAAGATGAGGACTCTTTGGCCAAAAATATGTTCAGTAGGTCAAATATGGAATTCTGAATGGCTAATTTAACATCAGGAGTCTCTAAGTTTATATAGTTTAAAACCAATTAGGTAGGACCCTTTGACCAGAAATAAGTTCAATCCGTCAAGATATGGACTTCTAAATGGACTTAAATATGGCTAATGAAGCATCAGAAGTTGTCTATGAGTATGTATGGAAAGTTCAAGATTGAGGATTTTTTGGCCAAAAATATTTTCCTTGGGTCAAATATGGACTTCTGTATGGCTAATATAACATCACAACAAGTCAATCTTTATGAATAGCAAGTTAATGTTCAGGTAACTCTTTGGCCAGGAATATGTCCATTAAGTCAAAAAGTGACCTCTGTATACAGAGTTCAAAGACTCTGTATGGCAGATTTTTCATCAAAAGTAGTCTATATATATATATATATATATATATATTTATAAATTTTTTAGGACCCTTTAACCGGAAATAAGTTCAATAGGTCAGATATGGCCATATATGGCTTATGAAGCATCAGAATGAGTCAATGAGTATGTATAGAAAAATCAAGATGAGGACTCTTTGGCCAAAAATATGTTCAGTAGGTCAAATATGGAATTCTGAATGGCTGATTTAACATCAGGAGTCTCTAAGTTTATATAGTTTAAAACCAATTAGGACCCTTTGACCAGAAATAAGTTCAATCCGTCAAGATATGGACTTCTAAATGGACTTAAATATGGCTAATGAAGCATCAGAAGTTGTCTATGAGTATGTATGGAAAGTTCAAGATTGAGGATTTATTGGCCAAAATATTTTCCTTGGGTCAAATATGGACTTCTGTATGGCTAATATAACATCACAACAAGTCAATCTTTATGAATAGCAAGTTAATGTTCAGGTAACTCTTTGGCCAGGAATATGTCCATTAAGTCAAAAGTCAGATATGGCCATATATGGCTTATGAAGCATCAGAATGAGTCAATGAGTATGTATAGAAAAATCAAGATGAGGACTCTTTGGCCAAAAATATGTTCAGTAGGTCAAATATAGAATTCTGAATGGCTGATTTAACATCAGGAGTCTCTAAGTTTATATAGTTTAAAACCAATTAGGACCCTTTGACCAGAAATAAGTTCAATCCGTCAAGATATGGACTTCTAAATGGACTTAAATATGGCTAATGAAGCATCAGAAGTTGTCTATGAGTATGTATGGAAAGTTCAAGATTGAGGATTTTTTGGCCAAAAATATTTTCCTTGGGTCAAATATGGACTTCTGTATGGCTAATATAACATCACAACAAGTCAATCTTTATGAATAGCAAGTTAATGTTCAGGTAACTCTTTGGCCAGGAATATGTCCATTAAGTCAAAAAGTGACCTCTGTATACAGAGTTCAAAGACTCTGTATGGCAGATTTTTCATCAAAAGTAGTCTATATATATATATATATATATATTTATTTTTTAGGACCCTTTAACCGGAAATAAGTTCAATAGGTCAGATATGGCCATATATGGCTTATGAAGCATCAGAATGAGTCAATGAGTATGTATAGAAAAATCAAGATGAGGACTCTTTGGCCAAAAATATGTTCAGTAGGTCAAATATGGAATTCTGAATGGCTGATTTAACATCAGGAGTCTCTAAGTTTATATAGTTTAAAACCAATTAGGACCCTTTGACCAGAAATAAGTTCAATCCGTCAAGATATGGACTTCTAAATGGACTTAAATATGGCTAATGAAGCATCAGAAGTTGTCTATGAGTATGTATGGAAAGTTCAAGATTGAGGATTTATTGGCCAAAATATTTTCCTTGGGTCAAATATGGACTTCTGTATGGCTAATATAACATCACAACAAGTCAATCTTTATGAATAGCAAGTTAATGTTCAGGTAACTCTTTGGCCAGGAATATGTCCATTAAGTCAAAAGTCAGATATGGCCATATATGGCTTATGAAGCATCAGAATGAGTCAATGAGTATGTATAGAAAAATCAAGATGAGGACTCTTTGGCCAAAAATATGTTCAGTAGGTCAAATATAGAATTCTGAATGGCTGATTTAACATCAGGAGTCTCTAAGTTTATATAGTTTAAAACCAATTAGGACCCTTTGACCAGAAATAAGTTCAATCCGTCAAGATATGGACTTCTAAATGGACTTAAATATGGCTAATGAAGCATCAGAAGTTGTCTATGAGTATGTATGGAAAGTTCAAGATTGAGGATTTTTTGGCCAAAAATATTTTCCTTGGGTCAAATATGGACTTCTGTATGGCTAATATAACATCACAACAAGTCAATCTTTATGAATAGCAAGTTAATGTTCAGGTAACTCTTTGGCCAGGAATATGTCCATTAAGTCAAAAAGTGACCTCTGTATACAGAGTTCAAAGACTCTGTATGGCAGATTTTTCATCAAAAGTAGTCTATATATATATATATATTTATTTATTTTTAGGACCCTTTAACCGGAAATAAGTTCAATAGGTCAGATATGGCCATATATGGCTTATGAAGCATCAGAATGAGTCAATGAGTATGTATAGAAAAATCAAGATGAGGACACTTTGGCCAAAAATATGTTCAGTAGGTCAAATATGGAATTCTGAATGGCTGATTTAACATCAGGAGTCTCTAAGTTTATATAGTTTAAAACCAATTAGGACCCTTTGACCAGAAATAAGTTCAATCCGTCAAGATATGGACTTCTAAGTGGACTTAAATATGGCTAATGAAGCATCAGAAGTTGTCTATGAGTATGTATGGAAAGTTCAAGATTGAGGATTTATTGGCCAAAATATTTTCCTTCGGTCAAATATGGACTTTCTGTATGGCTAATATAACATCACAACAAGTCAATCTTTATGAATAGCAAGTTAATGTTCAGGTAACTCTTTGGCCAGGAATATGTCCATTAAGTCAAAAGTCAGATATGGCCATATATGGCTTATGAAGCATCAGAATGAGTCAATGAGTATGTATAGAAAAATCAAGATGAGGACTCTTTGGCCAAAAATATGTTCAGTAGGTCAAATATAGAATTCTGAATGGCTGATTTAACATCAGGAGTCTCTAAGTTTATATAGTTTAAAACCAATTAGGACCCTTTGACCAGAAATAAGTTCAATCCGTCAAGATATGGACTTCTAAATGGACTTAAATATGGCTAATGAAGCATCAGAAGTTGTCTATGAGTATGTATGGAAAGTTCAAGATTGAGGATTTTTTGGCCAAAAATATTTTCCTTGGGTCAAATATGGACTTCTGTATGGCTAATATAACATCACAACAAGTCAATCTTTATGAATAGCAAGTTAATGTTCAGGTAACTCTTTGGCCAGGAATATGTCCATTAAGTCAAAAAGTGACCTCTGTATACAGAGTTCAAAGACTCTGTATGAAAGATTTTTCATCAAAAGTAGTCTCTATATATATATATATATATTTTTTTTTAGGACCCTTTAACCGGAAATAAGTTTAATAGGTCAGATATGGCCATATATGGCTTATGAAGCATCAGAATGAGTCAATGAGTATGTATAGAAAAATCAAGATGAGGACTCTTTGGCCAAAAATATGTTCAGTAGGTCAAATATGGAATTATCAATGGCTGATTTAACATCAGGAGTCTCTAAGTTTATATAGTTTAAAACCAATTAGGACCCTTTGACCAGAAATAAGTTCAATGGCCTGATCTGTATATCTATATGGCTAATATAACATCTACTGTTACAACTTTTGCATTGCAACAGCTGATAAAATGATTACTCTTCAGTAAACAACTGAATGAGTTAGTTATATCAGAATGAGCTAGTTCTTGTTTATATTCCTCATATGTTTTTATTTAATGCACAACGCTTGAACGTGAGCAATGCAATGAAACAGCAGAATACCTTGTTTCACACACTTTGGATTGAGTTAGTTCTTGAATACCTTGCAAGGCAACCAAAGTGCATATTCCTTATGTTATTCTTCATGTACAATGAGCACATATGATAGGTTCTTTGCACATTGGAATAAGGTTTTCTTATGCATTGCAACAGCTGACAAAATAATTTCCCTTCAAAAAACAACTGAATAGGTTACTTATATACACTTTAGCATAAGTTAGTTCTTGAATGCATTGCAATTCGACAAAGTGCATGTTACTTTTATTTTTATTCTTTATAATACACAGCGCTTAATCGTATGTGCAAGCTATGCAACAGCAGATTGCATTGCAAATATCTTTAATGCACTGTTGAATGAGTTAGTTCTTGAATGCATAGGCAACAAAGTGCATGATACTTTTATTGTTATTCTTCAATGCACAACGCTTGAGCGTATAAGCAAGCAATGCAACAGCAGATTGCCTTTAAAATATCTTTAATGCACTGTTGAATGAGTTAGTTCTTGAATGTATTGCAAGGCAAAAAAAGTGCATAATACTTTTATTGTTATTCTTCAATGCACAACGCTTGAGCTTATAAGCAAACGATGCAACAGCAGATTGCATTGCAAATATCTTTAATGCACTGTTGAATGAGTTAGTTCTTGAATGCATAGGCAACACAGTGCATGATACTTTTATTGTTATTCTTCAATGCACAACGCTTGAGCGTGTAAGCAAGCGATGCAACAGCAGATTGCCTTTAAAATATCTTTAATGCACTGTTGAATGAGTTAGTTCTTGAATGCATTGCAAGGCAAAAAAAGTGCATGATACTTTTATTGTTATTCTTCAATGCACAATGCTTGAGCTTATAAGCAAACGATGCAACAGCAGATTGCATTGCAAATGTCTTCAGTGCACTTTGGCCTGATTTAGTTCTTGAATGCAACGAAGTGCATTTTACTTTTATTGTTATTCTTCAATGCACATCGCTTGAGCTCATAAGCAAACTATGCAACAGCAGATTGCATTGCAAATATCTTTAATGCACTGTTGAATGAGTTAGTTCTTGAATACATAGGCAACAAAGTGCATGATACTTTTATAGTTATTCTTCAATGAACACCGCTTGAGCTTATAAGCAAACGATGGAACAGGAGATTGCATTGCAAATATCTTTAATGCACTTTTGAATGAGTTAGTTCTTGAATGCATTGCAAAACAACAAAGTGCATGATACTTTTATTGATATTCTTCAATGCACAGCGCTTCATCGTATGTGCAAACGATGCAACAGCAGATTGCATTGCAAATATCTTTAATGCACTGTTGAATGAGTTAGTTCTTGAATGCATAGGCAACAAAGTGCATGATACTTTTATTGTTATTCTTCAATGCACAACGCTTGAGCGTATAAGCAAGCGATGCAACAGCAGATTGCCTTTAAAATATCTTTAATGCACTGTTGAATGAGTTAGTTCTTGAATGCATTGCAAGTCAAAAAAAGTGCATGATACTTTTATTGTTATTCTTCAATGCACAACGCTTGAGCTTATAAGCAAACGATGCAACAGCAGATTGCATTGCAAATATCTTTAATGCACTGTTGAATGAGTTAGTTCTTGAATGCATAGGCAACAAAGTGCATGATACTTTTATTGTTATTCTTCAATGCACAACGCTTGAGCGTATAAGCAAGCGATGCAACAGCAGATTGCCTTTAAAATATCTTTAATGCACTGTTGAATGAGTTAGTTCTTGAATGCATTGCAAGGCAAAAAAAGTGCATGATACTTTTATTGTTATTCTTCAATGCACAATGCTTGAGCTTATAAGCAAACGATGCAACAGCAGATTGCATTGCAAATGTCTTCAGTGCACTTTGGCCTGATTTAGTTCTTGAATGCAACGAAGTGCATTTTACTTTTATTGTTATTCTTCAATGCACATCGCTTGAGCTCATAAGCAAACTATGCAACAGCAGATTGCATTGCAAATATCTTTAATGCACTGTTGAATGAGTTAGTTCTTGAATGCATAGACAACAAAGTGCATGATACTTTTATAGTTATTCTTCAATGCACACCGCTTGAGCTTATAAGCAAACGATGGAACAGGAGATTGCATTGCAAATATCTTTAATGCACTTTTGAATGAGTTAGTTCTTGAATGCATTGCAAAACAACAAAGTGCATGATACTTTTATTGATATTCTTCAATGCACAGCGCTTCATCGTATGTGCAAAGCGATGCAACAGCAGATTGCATTGCAAATATCTCCAATGCACTGTTGAATGAGTTAGTTCTTGAATGTATTGCAAGGCAACAAAGTGCATGATATTTTTATTGTTATTCTTCAATGCAAAACGCTTGAGCGTATAAGCAAGCGACGCAACAGCAGATTGCATTGCAAATATCTTCAGTGCACTTTTTATTAAGTTAGTTCTTGAATGCATTGAAAGGCAACAAAGTGCATGATACTTTTATTGTTATTCTTCAATGCACAACGCTTGAGCTTATAAGCAAACGATGCAACAGCAGATTGCATTGCAAATATCTTTAATGCACTGTTGAATGAGTTAGTTCTTGAATGCATTGCAACAAAGTGCATGATACTTTTATTGTTATTCTTCAATGCACAGCGCTTGAGCGTAAAAGCAAGAGATGCAACAGTAGATTGCATTGAAAATATCTTTAATACACTGTTGAATGAGTTAGTTCTTGAATGCATTGCAAAGAAACAAAGTGCATGATACTTTTATTGTTATTCTTCAATGCACAACGCTTGAGCTTATAAGCAAACTATGCAACCGCAGATTGCATTGCAAATATTTTTTATGCACTGTTGAATAAGTTAGTTCTTGAATGCATTGCAAGGCAAAAAAAGTGCATGATACTTTTATTGTTATTCTTCAATGCACAATGCTTGAGCTTATAAGCAAACGATGCAACAGCAGATTGCATTGCAAATGACTTCAGTGCACTTTGGCCTGATTTAGTTCTTGAATGCAACGAAGTGCATTTTACTTTTATTGTTATTCTTCAATGCACATCGCTTGAGCTCATAAGCAAACTATGCAACAGCAGATTAAATAGCAAATATCTTTAATGCACTGTTGAATGAGTTAGTTCTTGAATGCATTGCAAGGCAACAAAGTGCATGATACTTTTATTGTTATTCTTCAATGCACAGCGCTTGAGCGTAAAAGCAAGAGATGCAACAGTAGATTGCATTGAAAATATCTTTAATACACTGTTGAATGAGTTCGTTTTTGAATGCATTGCAAGGCAACAAAGTGCATGATACTTTTATTGTTATTCTTCAATGCACAACGCTTCAGCGTATAAGCAAACGATACAACCGCAGATTGCATTGCAAATATCTTTAATGCACTGTTGAATGAGTTAGTTCTTGGATGCATTGCAAAGAAACAAAGTGCATGATACTTTTATTGTTATTGCACAGCGCTTAATCGTATGTGTAAAGCGATGCAACAGCAGATTGCATTGCAGATATCTTCAATGCACTGCTGAATGATTTAGTTCTTGAATGCATTTCAAGGCAACAAAGTGCATGATACTTTTATTGTTATTCTTCAATGCACAACGCTTGAGCTTATAAGCAAACGATGCAACAGCAGATTGCATTGCAAATATCTTTAATGCACTGTTGAATGAGTTAGTTCTTGAATGCATTGCAAAGAAACAAAGTGCATGATACTTTTATTGTTATTCTTCAATGCACAACGCTTGAGCTTGTAAGCAAACTATGCAACCGCAGAATTGCATTGCAAATATCTTTTATGCACTGTTGAATAAGTTAGTTCTTGAATGCATTGCAAGGCAAAAAAAGTGCATGATACTTTTATTGTTATTCTTCAATGCACAATGCTTGGGCTTATAAGCAAACGATGCAACAGCAGATTGCATTGCAAATGTCTTCAGTACACTTTGGCCTGAGTTAGTTCTTGAATTCAACGAAGTGCATTTTACTTTTATTGTTATTCTTCAATGCACAGCGCTTAATCGTATGTGCAAGCTATGCAACAGCAGATGGCATTACAAATATATTTAAAGGACTTCGGATTGAGTTCGATTTTAAATGCCTTGCAAGGCAACAAAGTGCATGATACTTTTATTGTTATTCTTCAATGCACAACGTTTGAGCTTATAAGCAAACGATGCAACAGCAGATTGCATTGCAAATATCTTCAATGCACTGTTGAATGAGTTAGTTCTTGAATGTATTGCAAGGCAACAAAGTGCATGATATTTTTATTGTTATTCTTCAATGCAAAACGCTTGAGCGTATAAGCAAGCGACGCAACAGCAGATTGCATTGCAAATGTCTTCAGTGCACTTTTTATTAAGTTAGTTCTTGAATGCATTGAAAGGCAACAAAGTGCATGATACTTTTATTGTTATTCTTCAATGCACAACGCTTTGAGCGTATAAGACAGCGATGCAACAGCAGATTGCCTTGAAAATATCTTTAATGCACTGTTGAATGAGTTAGTTTTTGAATGCATTGCAAGGCAACAAAGTGCATGATACTTTTATTGTTATTCTTCAATGCACAACGCTTGAGCGTATAAGCAAGCGATGCAACAGCAGATTGCCTTTAAAATATCTTTAATGCACTGTTGAATGAGTTAGTTCTTGAATGCATTGCAAGGCAAAAAAAGTGCATGATACTTTTATTGTTATTCTTCAATGCACAACGCTTGAGCGTATAAGCAAGCGATGCAACAGCAGATTGCCTTTAAAATATCTTTAATGCACTGTTGAATGAGTTAGTTCTTGAATGCATTGCAAGGCAAAAAAAGTGCATGATACTTTTATTGTTATTCTTCAATGCACAATGCTTGAGCTTATAAGCAAACGATGCAACAGCAGATTGCATTGCAAATGTCTTCAGTGCACTTTGGCCTGATTTAGTTCTTGAATGCAACGAAGTGCATTTTACTTTTATTGTTATTCTTCAATGCACATCGCTTGAGCTCATAAGCAAACTATGCAACAGCAGATTGCATTGCAAATATCTTTAATGCACTGTTGAATGAGTTAGTTCTTGAATGCATAGGCAACAAAGTGCATGATACTTTAATTATTCAATGCACACCGCTTGAGCTTATAAGCAAACGATGGAACAGGAGATTGCATTGCAAATATCTTTAATGCACTTTTGAATGAGTTAGTTCTTGAATGCATTGCAAAACAACAAAGTGCATGATACTTTTATTGATATTCTTCAATGCACAGCGCTTCATCGTATGTGCAAAGCGATGCAACAGCAGATTGCATTGCAAATATCTTTAATGCACTGTTGAATGAGTTAGTTCTTGAATGCATTGCAAGGCAACAAAGTGCATGATACTTTTATTGTTATTCTTCAATGCACAGCGCTTGAGCGTAAAAGCAAGAGATGCAACAGTAGATTGCATTGAAAATATCTTTAATACACTGTTGAATGAGTTAGTTCTTGAATGCATTGAAAGGCAACAAAGTGCATGATACTTTTATTGTTATTCTTCAATGCACAACGCTTGAGCTTATAAGCAAACGATGCAACAGTAGATTGCATTGCAAATATCTTTAATGCACTGTTGAATGAGTTAGTTTTTGAATGCATTGCAAGGCAACAAAGTGCATGATACTTTTATTGTTATTCTTCAATGCACAACGCTTCAGCGTATAAGCAAACGATACAAACGCAGATTGCATTGCAAATATCTTTAATGCACTGTTGAATGAGTTAATTCTTGAATGCATTGCAAAGAAACAAAGTGCATGATACATTTATTGTTATTGCACAGCGCTTAATCGTATGTGTAAAGCGATGCAACAGCAGATTGCATTGCAGATATCTTCAATGCACTGCTGAATGATTTAGTTCTTGAATGCATTTCAAGGCAACAAAGTGCATGATACTTTTATTGTTAATCTTCAATGCACAACGCTTGAGCTTATAAGCAAACGATGCAACAGCAGATTGCATTGCAAATATCTTTAATGCACTGTTGAATGAGTTAGTTCTTGAATGCATTGCAAAGAAACAAAGTGCATGATACTTTTATTATTATTCTTCAATGCACAACGCTTGAGCTTTTAAGCAAACTATGCAACCGCAGATTGCATTGCAAATATCTTTTATGCACTGTTGAATAAGTTAGTTCTTGAATGCATTGCAAGGCAAAAATAGTGCATGATACTTTTATTGTTATTCTTCAATGCACAATGCTTGGGCTTATAAGCAAACAATGCAACAGCAGATTGCATTGCAAATGTCTTCAGTGCACTTTGGCCTGAGTTAGTTCTTGAATTCAACGAAGTGCATTTTACTTTTATTGTTATTCTTCAATGCACAGCGCTTAATCGTATGTGCAAGCTATGCAACAGCAGATTGCATTACAAATATCTTTAAAGGACTTCGGATTGAGTTCGATTTTAAATGCCTTGCAAGGCAACAAAGTGCATGATACTTTTATTGTTATTCTTCAATGCACAACGTTTGAGCTAATAAGCAAACGATGCAACAGCAGATTGCATTGCAAATATCTTCAATGCACTGTTGAATGAGTTAGTTCTTGAATGTATTGCAAGGCAACAAAGTGCATGATATTTTTATTGTTATTCTTCAATGCAAAACGCTTGAGCTTATAAGCAAGCGACGCAACAGCAGATTGCATTGCAAATATCTTCAGTGCACTTTTTATTAAGTTAGTTCTTGAATGCATTGAAAGGCAACAAAGTGCATGATACTTTTATTGTTATTCTTCAATGCACAACGCTTGAGCTTATAAGCAAACGATGCAACAGCAGATTGCATTGCAAATATCTTTAATGCACTGTTGAATGAGTTAGTTCTTGAATGCATAGGCAACAAGGTGCATGATACTTTTATTGTTATTCTTCAATGCACAACGCTTTGAGCGTATAAAGACAGTGATGCAACAGCAGATTGCCTTGAAAATATCTTTAATGCACTGTTGAATGAGTTAGTTTTTGAATGCATTGCAAGGCAACAAAGTGCATGATACTTTTATTGTTATTCTTCAATGCACAACGCTTGAGCGTATGTATAAGCAAGCGATGCAACAGCAGATTGCCTTTAAAATATCTTTAATGCACTGTTGAATGAGTTAGTTCTTGAATGCATTGCAAGGCAAAAAAAGTGCATGATACTTTTATTGTTATTCTTCAATGCACAACGCTTGAGCGTATAAGCAAGCGATGCAACAGCAGATTGCCTTTAAAATATCTTTAATGCACTGTTGAATGAGTTAGTTCTTGAATGCATTGCAAAGAAACAAAGTGCATGATACTTTTATTGTTATTGCACAGCGCTTAATCGTATGTGTAAAGCGATGCAACAGCAGATTGCATTGCAAATATCTTCAATGCACTGCTGAATGAGTTAGTTCTTGAATGCATTTCAAGGCAACAAAGTGCATGATACTTTTATTGTTATTCTTCAATGCACAACGCTTGACCTTATAAGCAAACGATGCAACAGCAGATTGCATTGCAAATATCTTTAATGCACTGTTGAATGAGTTAGTTCTTGAATGCATTGCAAGGCAACAAAGTGCATGATACTTTTATTGTTATTCTTCAATGCACAACGCTTGAGCTTATAAGCGAACGATGCAACAGCAGATTGCATTGCAAATATCTTTAATGCACTGTTGAATGAGTTAGTTCTTGAATGCATTGCAAAGAAACAAAGTGCATGATACTTTTATTGTTATTCTTCAATGCACAACGCTTGAGCTTATAAGCAAACTATGCAACCGCAGATTGCATTGCAAATATCTTTTATGCACTGTTGAATAAGTTAGTTCTTGAATGCATTGCGAGGCAAAAAAGGTGCATGATACTTTTATTGTTATTCTTCAATGCACAACGCTTGAGCTTATAAGCAAACTATGCAACCGCAGATTGCATTGCAAATATCTTTTATGCACTGTTGAATAAGTTAGTTCTTGAATGCATTGCAAGGCAAAAAAAGTGCATGATACTTTTATTGTTATTCTTCAATGCACAATGCTTGAGCTTATAAGCAAACGATGCAACAGCAGATTGCATTGCAAATGTCTTCAGTGCACTTTGGCCTGAGTTAGTTCTTGAATTCAACGAAGTGCATTTTACTTTTATTGTTATTCTTTAAAGCACAATGCTTGAGCTTATAAGCAAACTATGCAACAGCAGATTGCATTGCAAATATCTTTAATGCACTGTTGAATGAGTTAGTTCTTGAATGCATAGGCAACAAAGTGCATGATACTTTTATTGTTATTCTTCAATGCACAAAGCTTGAGCTTATGACCAAACGATGCAACAGCAGATTGCATTGCAAATATCTTTAATGCACTGTTGAATGAGTTAGTTCTTGAATGCATTGCAAGGCAACAAAGTGCATGATACTTTTATTCATATTCTTCAATGCACAGCGCTTGAGCGTATAAGCAAACAATGCAACAGCAGATTGCATTGCAAATATCTTTAATGCACTGTTGAATGAGTTAGTTTTTGAATGCATTGCAAGGCAACAAAGTGCATGATACTTTTATTGTTATTCTTCAATGCACAACGCTTGACTGATAAGCAAGCGATGCAACAGCAGATTGCCTTGAAAATATCTTTAATGCACTGTTGAATGAGTTAGTTCTTGAATGCATTGCAAAGAAACAAAGTGCATGATACTTTTATTGTTATTGCACAGCGCTTAATCGTATGTGTAAAGCGATGCAACAGCAGATTGCATTGCAAATATCTTCAATGCACTGCTGAATGAGTTAGTTCTTGAATGCATTTCAAGGCAACAAAGTGCATGATACTTTTATTGTTATTCTTCAATGCACAACGCTTGAGCGTATATGCAAACGATACAACCGCAGATTGCATTGCAAACATCTTTAAAGCACTGTTAAAAGAGTTAGTTCTTGAATGCATTGCAAGGCAAAAAAAGTGCATGATACTTTTATTGTTATTCTTCAATGCACAACGCTTGACCTTATAAGCAAACGATGCAACAGCAGATTGCATTGCAAATATCTTTAATGCACTGTTGAATGAGTTAGTTCTTGAATGCATTGCAAAGAAACAAAGTGCATGATACTTTTATAGTTATTCGCACAACGCTTGAGCTTATAAACAAACTATGCAACCGCAGATTGCATTGCAAATATCTTCAGTGCACTTTGGCCTGAGTTAGTTCTTGAATTCAACGAAGTGCATTTTACTTTTATTGTTATTCTTCAAAGCACAACGCTTGAGCTTATAAGCAAACTATGCAACAGCAGATTGCATTGCAAATATCTTTTATGCACTGTTGAATAAGTTAGTTCTTGAATGCATTGCAAGGCAAAAAAAGTGCATGATACTTTTATTGTTATTCTTCAATGGACAATGCTTGAGCTTATAAGCAAACGATGCAACAGCAGATTGCATTGCAAATGTCTTCAGTGCACTTTGGCCTGAGTTAGTTCTTGAATTCAACGACGTGCATTTTACTTTTATTGTTATTCTTCAAAGCACAAAGCTTGAGCTTATAAGCAAACTATGCAACAGCAGATTGCATTGCAAATAACTTTAATGCACTGTTGAATGAGTTAGTTCTTGAATGCATAGGCAACAAAGTGCATGATACTTTTATTGTTATTCTTCAATGCACAAAGCTTGAGCGTATGACCAAACGATGCAACAGCAGATTGCATTGCAAATATCTTTAATGCACTGTTGAATGACTTAGTTCTTGAATACATTGCAAGGCAACAAAGTGCATGATACTTTTATTGATATTCCTCAATGCACAGCGCTTGAGCGTATAAGCAAACAATGCAACAGCAGATTGCATTGCAAATATCTTTAATGCACTGTTGAATGAGTTAGTTTTTGAATGCATTGCAAGGCAACAAAGTGCATGATACTTTTATTGTTATTCTTCAATGCACAACGCTTGACTGTATAAGCAAGCGATGCAACAGCAGATTGCCTTGAAAATATCTTTAATGCACTGTTGAATGAGTTAGTTCTTGAATGCATTGCAAAGAAACAAAGTGCATGATACTTTTATTGTTATTGCACAGCGCTTAATCGAATGTGTAAAGCGATGCAACAGCAGATTGCATTGCAAATATCTTCAATGCACTGCTGAATGAGTTAGTTCTTGAATGCATTTCAAGGCAACAAAGTGCATGATACTTTTATTGTTATTCTTCAATGCACAACGCTTGAGCGTATAAGCAAAGGATACAACCGCAGATTGCATTGCAAACATCTTTAAAGCACTGTTAAAAGAGTTAGTTCTTGAATGCATTGCAAGGCAAAAAAAGTGCATGATACTTTTATTGTTATTCTTCAATGCACAACGCTTGACCTTATAAGCAAACGATGCAACAGCAGATTGCACTACAAATATCTTTAATGCACTGTTGAATGAGTTAGTTCTTGAATGCATGCAAGGCAACAAAGTGCATGATACTTTTATTGTTATTCTTCAATGCACAACGCTTGAGCTTATAAGCAAACGATGCAACAGCAGATTGCATTGCAAATATCTTTTATGCACTGTTGAATAAGTTAGTTCTTGAATGCATTGCAAGGCAAAAAAAGTGCATGATACTTTTATTGTTATTCTTCAAAGCACAACGCTTGAGCGTAAAAGCAAGCGATGCAACAGTAGATTGCATTGAAAATATCTTTAATACACTGTTGAATGAGTTAGTTCTTGAATGCATTGAAAGGCAACAAAGTGCATGATACTTTTATTGTTATTCTTCAATGCAATACCCTTGAGCGTATAAGCAAACGATGCAACAGCAGATTGCATTGCAAATATCTTTAATGCACTGTTGAATGAGTTAGTTTTTGAATGCATTGAAAGGCAACAAAGTGCATGATACTTTTATTGTTATTCTTCAATGCACAACGCTTGAGCGTATAAGCAAACGATACAACCGCAGATTGCATTGCAAATATCTTTAATGCACTGTTGAATGAGTTAGTTCTTGAATGCATTGCAAAGAAAAAGTGCATGATACTTTTATTGTTATTGCACAGCGCTTAATCGTATGTGTAAAGCGATGCAACAGCAGATTGCATTGCAAATAACTTCAATGCACTGCTGAATGAGTTAGTTCTTGAATGCATTTCAAGGCAACAAAGTGCATGATACTTTTATTGTTATTCTTCAATGCACAACGCTTGAGCGTATAAGCAAACGATGCAACAGCAGATTGCATTGCAAATATCTTTAATGCACTGTTGAATGAGTTAGTTATTGAATGCATTGCAAGGCAACAAAGTGCATGATACTTTTTTTTGATATTCTTCAATGCACAGCGCTTGAGCGTATAAGCAAGCGATGAAACAGCAGATTGCATTGCAAATATCTTCAATGCACTGTTGAATGAGTTAGTTATTGAATGCATTGCAAGGCAACAAAGTGCATGATACTTTTATTGTTATTCTTCAATGCACAACGCTTGAGCGTATAAGCAAACGATACAACCGCAGATTGCATTGCAAATATCTTTAATGCACTGTTTAATGAGTTAGTTCTTGAATGCATTGCAAAGAAACAAAGTGCATGATACTTTTATTGTTATTCTTCAATGCACAACGCTTGAGCGTATAAGCAAACGATACAACCGCAGATTGCATTGCAAATATCTTTAAAGCACTGTTGAAAGAGTTAGTTCTTGAATGCATTGCAAGGCAAAAAAAGTGCATGATACTTTTATTGTTATTTTTCAATGCACAACGCTTGAGCGTATAAGCAAACGATACAACCGCAGATTGCATTGCAAATATCTTTAATACACTGTTGAATGAGTTAGTTCTTGAATGCATTGCAAGGCAACAAAGTGCATGATACTTTTATTGTTATTCTTCAATGCACGACGCTTGAGCTTATAAGCAAACGATGCAACAGCAGATTGCATTGCAAATATCTTTAATGCACTGTTGAATGAGTTAGTTTTTGAATGCATTGCAAGGCATGATACTTATTGTTATTCTTCAATGCACAACGCTTGAGCGTATAAGCAAACGATACAACAGCAGATTGCATTGCAAATATCTTTATGCACTGTTGAATGAGTTAGTTCTTGAATGCATTGCAAAGAAAAAAAGTGCATGATACTTTTATTGTTATTCTTAAATGCACAACGCTTGAGCTTATAAGCAAACGATGCAACAGCAGATTGCATGTCTTCAATGCACTGTTGAATGAGTTAGTTCTTGAATGCATTGCAAGGCAAAAAAAGTGCATGTAAAAATATTTTCCTTGGGTCAAATATGGACTTCTGTATGGCTAATATAACATCACAACAAGTCAATCTTTCTGAATAGCAAGTTAATGTTCAGGTAACTCTTTGGCCAGGAATATGTCTTTTAAGTCAAAAAGTGACCTCTGTATACAGAGTTCAAAGACTCTGTATGGCAGATTTTTCATCAAAAGTAGTCTATATATATTATATATTTTTTTTAGGACCCTTTTACCGGAAATAAGTTCAATAGGTCAGATATGGCCATATATGGCTTATGAAGCATCAGAATGAGTCAATGAGTGTATGTATAGAAAAATCAAGATGAGGACTCTTTGGCCAAAAATATGTACAGTAGGTCAAATATGGAATTCTGAATGGCTGATTTAACATCAGGAGTCTCTAAATTTATATAGTTTAAAACCAATTAGGACCCTTTGACCAGAAATAAGTTCAATCGTCAAGAAATGGACTTCTAAATGGACTTAAATATGGCTAATGAAGCATCAGAAGTTGTCTATGAGTATGTATGGAAAGTTCAAGATTGAGGATTATTTGGCCAGAAATATTTCCTTGGGTCAAATATGGACTTCTGTATGGCTAATATAACATCACAACAAGTCAATCTTTACGAATAGCAAGTTAATGTAACTCTTTGGCCAGGAATATGTCCATTAAGTCAAAAAGTGACCTCTGTATACAGAGTTCAAAGACTCTGTATGGCAGATTTTTTATCAAAAGTAGTCTATTTAAAAAAAAAAAAATGTTAGGACCCTTTAACCGGAAATAAGTTCAATAGGTCAGATATGGCCATATATGGCTTATGAAGCATCAGAATGAGTCAATGAGTATGAATAGAAAAATCAAGATGAGGACTCTTTGGCCAAAAATATGTTCAGTAGGTCAAATATGGAATTCTGAATGGCTGATTTAACATCAGGAGTTTCTAAGTTTATATAGTTTAAAACCAATTAGGACCCTTTGACCAGAAATAAGTTCAATCCGTCAAGATATGGACTTCTAAATGGACTTAAATATGGCTAATGAAGCATCAGAAGTTGTCTATGAGTATGTATGGAAAGTTCAAGATTGAGGATTTTTTGGCCAAAAATATTTTCCTTGGGTCAAATATGGACTTCTGTATGGCTAATATAACATCACAACAAGTCAATCTTTATGAATAACAAGTTAATGTTCAGGTACTCTTTGGCCAGGAATATGACCATTAAGTCAAAAAGTGACCTCTGTATACAGAATTCAAAGACTCTGTATGGCAGATTTTTTATCAAAAGTAGTCTATTTTTTTTTTTATTTTTTTTTTTAGGACCCTTTAACCGGAAATAAGTTCAATAGGTCAGATATGGCCAGATATGGCTTATGAAGCATCAGAATGAGTCAATGAGTATGTATAGAAAAATCAAGATGAGGACTCTTTGGCCAAAAATATGTTCAGTAGGTCAAATATGGAATTCTGAATTGCTGATTTAACATCAGGAGTCTCTAAGTTTATATAGTTTAAAACCAATTAGGACCCTTTGACCAGAAATAAGTTCAATCCGTCAAGATATGGACTTCTAAATGGACTTAAATATGGCTAATGAAGCATCAGAAGTTGTCTATGAGTATGTATGGAAAGTTCAAGATTGAGGATTTTTTGGCCAAAATATTTTCCTTGGGTCAAATATGGACTTCTGTATGGCTAATATAACATCACAACAAGTCAATCTTTATGAATAGCAAGTTAATGTTCAGGTAACTCTTTGGCCAGGAATATGTCCATTAAGTCAAAAAGTGACCTCTGTATACAGAGTTCAAAGACTCTGTATGGCAGATTTTACATCAAAAGTAGTCTATTTTTTATTTTTTTTTTATTTTTTTAGGACCCTTTAACCGGAAATAAGTTCAATAGGTCAGATATGGCCATATATGGCTTATGAAGCATCAGAATGAGTCAATGAGTTTGTTTAGAAAAATCAAGATGAGGACTCTTTGGCCAAAAATATGTTCAGTAGGTCAAATATGGAATTCTGAATGGCTGATTTAACATCAGGAGTCTCTAAGTTTATATAGTTTAAAACCAATTAGGACCCTTTGACTAGAAATAAGTTCAATCCGTCAAGATATGGACTTCTAAATGGACTTAAATATGGCTAATGAAGCATCAGAAGTTGTCTATGAGTATGTATGGAAAGTTAAAGATTGAGGATTTTTTGGCCAAAAATATTTTCCTTGGGTCAAATAGGGACTTCTGTATGGCTAATATAACATCACAACAAGTCAATCTTTATGAATAACAAGTTAATGTTCAGGTATCTCTTTGGCCAGGAATATGTCCATTAAGTCAAAAAGTGACCTCTGTATACAGAGTTCAAAGACTCTGTATGGCAGATTTTTCATCAAAAGTAGTCTATATTTTTATTTTTTTATTTTTTTAGGACCCTTTAACCGGAAATAAGTTCAATAGGTCAGATATGGCCATATATGGCTTATGGAGCATCAAAATGAGTCAATGAGTATGTATAGAAAAATCAAGATGAGGACTCTTTGGCCAAAAATATGTTCAGTAGGTCAAATATGGAATTCTGAATTGCTGATTTAACATCAGGAGTCTCTAAGTTTATATAGTTTAAAAACCAATTAGGACCCTTTGACCAGAAATAAGTTCAATCCGTCAAGATATGGACTTCTAAATGGACTTAAATATGGCTAATGAAGCATCAGAAGTTGTCTATGAGTATGTATGGAAAGTTCAAGATTGAGGATTTTTTGGCCAAAAATATTTTCCTTGGGTCAAATATGGACTTCTGTATGGCTAATATAACATCACAACAAGTCAATCTTTATGAATAGCAAGTTAATGTTCAGGTAACTCTTTGGCCAGGAATATGTCCATTAAGTCAAAAAGTGACCTCTGTATACAGAGTTCAAAGACTCTGTATGGCAGATTTTTCATCAAAAGCAGTCAATATTTTTTTTTTTTTTTTTTTTTTTTTTTAGAACCCTTTAACCGGAAATAAGTTTAATAGGTCAGATATGGCCATATATGGCTTATGAATCATCAGAATGAGTCAATGAGTATGTATAGAAAAATCAAGATGAGGACTCTTTGGCCAAAAATATGTTCAGTAGGTCAAATATGGAATTCTGAATGGCTGATTTAACATCAGGAGTCTCTAAGTTTATATAGTTTAAAACCAATTAGGACCCTTTGACCAGAAATAAGTTCAATCCGTCAAGATATGGACTTCTAAATGGACTTAAATATGGCTAATGAAGCATCAGAAGTTATTTATGAGTATGTATGGAAAGTTCAAGATTGAGGATTTTTTGGCCAGAAATATTTTCCTTGGGTCAAATATGGACTTCTGTATGGCTAATATAACATCACAACAAGTCAATCTTTATGAATAGCAAGTTAATGTTCAGGTAACTCTTTGGCCAGGAATATGTCCATTAAGTCAAAAGTCAGATATGGCCATATATGGCTTATGAAGCATCAGAATGAGTCAATGAGTATGTATAGAAAAATCAAGATGAGGACTCTTTGGCCAAAAATATGTTCAGTAAGTCAAATATAGAATTCTGAATGGCTGATTTAACATCAGGAGTCTCTAAGTTTATATAGTTTAAAGCCAATTAGGACCCTTTGACCAGAAATAAGTTCAATCCGTCAAGATATGGACTTCTAAATGGACTTAAATATGGCTAATGAAGCATCAGAAGTTGTCTATGAGTATGTATGGAAAGTTCAAGATTGAGGATTTTTTGGCCAAAAATATTTTCCTTGGGTCAAATATGGACTTCTGTATGGCTAATATAACATCACAACAAGTCAATCTTTATGAATAGCAAGTTAATGTTCAGGTAACTCTTTGGCCAGGAAAATGTCCATTAAGTCAAAAAGTGACCTCTGTATACAGAGTTCAAAGACTCTGTATGGCAGATTTTTCATCAAAAGTAGTCTATATTTTTTATTTATTTATTTTTAGGACCCTTTAACCGGAAATAAGTTCAATAGGTCAGATATGGCCATATATGGCTTATGAAGCATCAGAATGAGTCAATGAGTATGTATAGAAAAATCAAGTGACCTCTGTATACAAAGTTCAAAGACTCTGTATGGCAGATTTTTCATCAAAAGTAGTCTATATTTTTTTTTTTTTTAGGACCCTTTAACCGGAAATAAGTTCAATAGGTCAGATATGGCCATATATGGCTTATGAAGCATCAGAATGAGTCAATGAGTATGTATAGAAAAATCAAGATGAGGACTCTTTGGCCAAAAATATGTTCAGTATGTCAAATATGGAATTCTAAATGGCTGATTTAACATCAGGAGTCTCTAAGTTTATATAGTTTAAAACCAATTAGGACCCTTTGACTAGAAATAAGTTCAATCCGTCAAGATATGGACTTCTAAATGGACTTAAATATGGCTAATGAAGCATCAGAAGTTGTCTATGAGTATGTATGGAAAGTTCAAGATTGAGGATTTTTTGGCCAGAAATATTTTCCTTGGGTCAAATAGGGACTTCTGTATGGCTAATATAACATCACAACAAGTCAATCTTTATGAATAGCAAGTTAATGTTCAGGTAACTCTTTGGCCAGGAATATGTCCATTAAGTCAAAAGTCAGATATGGCCATATATGGCTTATGAAGCATCAGAATGAGTCAATGAGTATGTATAGAAAAATCAAGATGAGGACTCTTTGGCCAAAAATATGTTCAGTAGGTCAAATATGGAATTCTGAATGGCTGATTTAACATCAGGAGTCTCTAAGTTTATATAGTTTAAAACCAATTAGGACCCTTTGACCAGAAATAAGTTCAATCCGTCAAGATATGGACTTCTAAATGGACTTAAATATGGCTAATGAAGCATCAGAAGTTGTCTATGAGTATGTATGGAAAGTTCAAGATTGAGGATTTTTTTGGCCAGAAATATTTTCCTTGGGTCAAATATGGACTTCTGTATGGCTAATATAACATCACAACAAGTCAATCTTTACGAATAGCAAGTTAATGTTCAGGTACTCTTTGGCCAGGAATATGACCGTTAAGTCAAAAAGTGACCTCTGTATACAGAATTCAAAGACTCTGTATGGCAGATTTTTTATCAAAAGTAGTCTATTTTTTTTTTTATTTTTTTTTTTAGGACCCTTTAACCGGAAATAAGTTCAATAGGTCAGATATGGCCATATATGGCTTATGAAGCATCAGAATGAGTCAATGAGTATGTATAGAAAAATCAAGATGAGGACTCTTTGGCCAAAAATATGTTCAGTAGGTCAAATATGGAATTCTGAATGGCTGATTTAACATCAGGAGTCTCTAAGTTTATATAGTTTAAAGCCAATTAGGACCCTTTGACCAGAAATAAAATCAATCCGTCAAGATATGGACTTCTAAATGGCCTTAAATATGGCTAATGAAGCATCAGAAGTTGTCTATGAGTATGTATGGAAAGTTCAAGATTGAGGATTTTTTGGCCAAAAATATTTTCCTTGGGTCAAATATGGACTTCTGTATGGCTAATATAACATCACAACAAGTCAATCTTTATGAATAGCAAGTTAATGTTCAGGTAACTCTTTGGCCAGGAATATGTCCATTAAGTCAAAAAGTGACCTCTGTATACTGTCATGACCGGCTTTGTCGTGTTGCTGGGCAGCTTGCTGTTTGTCTGTGTTTTGTGGTTGCCGTCTGTCTGTCTGTCTTAGTCCTACAGGTGGAGCTGTAGGCTGGATGACTGGATAAATGGATGACTGGATAAAAGGGGCTTTCCGGGAGCTGTCTCGCTCTCTCTCCTCTTCGGACCGTCGGTCTGCGCGGCTGGTGGTTGCCTCGCTCGTCGCGCACCTTCTCTCCCCTCCCGTTTCATTCTACTGATGTACACTACACTTTTGGTTAACCATTACATTTACTGATACACTCCTATTTTCTTGTTACAATAAACATTCTTTGTTAAACGTAGCGATCAGTGTGGTCTCCCCTTTTATGTTGCGGTCACTGTATGAGCCCAGTGGTCGTAACAATACAGAGATCAAAGACTCTGTATGGCAGATTTTTCATCAAAAGCAGTCAATATTTTTTTTTTTTTTTTTTTTTTTTTTAGAACCCTTTAACCGGAAATAAGTTCAATAGGTCAGATATGGCCATATATGGCTTATGAAGCATCAGAATGAGTCAATGAGTATGTATAGAAAAATCAAGATGAGGACTCTTTGGACAAAAATATGTTCAGTAGGTCAAATATGGAATTCTGAATGGCTGATTTAACATCAGGAGTCTCTAAGTTTATATAGTTTAAAACCAATTAGGACCCTTTGACCAGAAATAAGTTCAATCCGTCAAGATATGGACTTCTAAATGGACTTAAATATGGCTAATGAAGCATCAGAAGTTGTCTATGAGTATGTATGGAAAGTTCAAGATTGAGGATTTTTTGGCCAAAAATATTTTCCTTGGGTCAAATATGGACTTCTGTATGGCTAATATAACATCACAACAAGTCAATCTTTATGAATAACAAGTTAATGTTCAGGTACTCTTTGGCCAGGAATATGACCATTAAGTCAAAAAGTGACCTCTGTATACAGAATTCAAAGACTCTGTATGGCAGATTTTTTTATCAAAAGTAGTCTATTTTTTTTTTTTTTTTTTTTTTTAGGACCCTTTAACCGGAAATAAGTTCAATAGGTCAGATATGGCCATATATGGCTTATGAAGCATCAGAATGAGTCAATGATACGTATGTATAGAAAAATCAAGATGAGGACTCTTTGGCCAAAAATATGTTCAGTAGGTCAAATATGGAATTCTGAATGGCTGATTTAACATCAGGAGTCTCTAAGTTTATATAGTTTTAAAACCAATTAGGACCCTTTGACCAGAAATAAGTTCAATCCGTCAAGATATGGACTTCTAAATGGACTTAAATATGGCTAATGAAGCATCAGAAGTTGTCTATGAGTATGTATGGAAAGTTCAAGATTGAGGATTTTTTGGCCAAAATATTTTCCTTGGGTCAAATATGGACTTCTGTATGGCTAATATAACATCACAACAAGTCAATCTTTATGAATAGCAAGTTAATGTTCAGGTAAACTCTTTGGCCAGGAATATGTCCATTAAGTCAAAAAGTGACCTCTGTATACAGAGTTCAAAGACTCTGTATGGCAGATTTTTCATCAAAAGTAGTCTATATATATATATATATATTTTTTAGGACCCTTTAACCGGAAATAAGTTCAATAGGTCAGATATGGCCATATATGGCTTATGAAGCATCAGAATGAGTCAATGAGTATGTATAGAAAAATCAAGATGAGGACTCTTTGGCCAAAAATATGTTCAGTAGGTCAAATATGGAATTCTGAATGGCTGATTTAACATCAGGAGTCTCTAAGTTTATATAGTTTAAAACCAATTAGGACCCTTTGACCAGAAATAAAATCAAACCGTCAAGATATGGACTTCTAAATGGACTTAAATATGGCTAATGAAGCATCAGAAGTTGTCTATGAGTATGTATGGAAAGTTCAAGATTGAGGATTTTTTGGCCAAAAATATTTTCCTTGGGTCAAATATGGACTTCTGTATGGCTAATATAACATCACAACAAGTCAATCTTTATGAATAGCAAGTTAATGTTCAGGTAACTCTTTGGCCAGGAATATGTCCATTAAGTCAAAAAGTGACCTCTGTATACAGAGTTCAAAGACTCTGTATGGCAGATTTTTTATCAAAAGTAGTCTATTTTTTATTTTTTTATTTTTTAGGACCCTTTAAGCGGAAATAAGTTCAATAGGTCAGATATGGCCATATATGGCTTATGGAGCATCAGAATGAGTCAATGAGTATGTATAGAAAAATCAAGATGAGGACTCTTTGGCCAAAAATATGTTCAGTAGGTCAAATATGGAATTCTTAATGGCTGATTTAACATCAGGAGTATGAGTATCTAAGTTTATATAGTTTAAAACCAATTAGGACCCTTTGACCAGAAATAAGTTCAATCCGTCAAGATATGGACTTCTAAATGGACTTCAATATGGCTAATAAAGCATCAGAAGTTGTCTATGAGTATGTATGGAAAGTTCAAGATTGAGGATTTTTTGGCCAGAAATATTTTCCTTGGGTCAAATATGGACTTCTGTATGGCTAATATAACATCACAACAAGTTAATCTTTATGAATAGCAAGTTAATGTTCAGGTAACTCTTTGGCCAGGAATATGTCCATTAAGTCAAAAAGTGACCTCTGTATACAGAGTTCAAAGACTCTGTATGGCAGATTTTTCATCAAAAGTAGTCAATATTTATTTATTTTTTTTATTTTTTTTAGGACCCTTTAACCGGAAATAAGTTCAATAGGTCAGATATGGCCATAAATGGCTTATGAAGCATCAGAATGAGTCAATGAGTATGTATAGAAAAATCAAGATGAGGACTCTTTGGCCAAAAATATGTTCAGTAGGTCAAATATGGAATTCTCAATGGCTGATTTAACATCAGGAGTCTCTAAGTTTATATAGTTTAAAACCAATTAGGACCCTTTGACCAGAAATAAGTTCAATCCGTCAAGATATGGACTTCTAAATGGACTTAAATATGGCTAATGAAGCATCAGAAGTTGTCTATGAGTATGTATGGAAAGTTCAAGATTGAGGATTTTTTGGCCAAAAATATTTTCCTTGGGTCAAATATGGACTTCTGTATGGCTAATATAACATCACAACAAGTCAATCTTTATGAATAACAAGTTAATGTTCAGGTATCTCTTTGGCCAGGAATATGTACATTAAGTCAAAAAGTGACCTCTGTATACAGAGTTCAAAGACTCTGTATGGCAGATTTTTCATCAAAAGTAGTCTATATTTTTATTTTTATTTTTTTTTAGGACCCTTTAACCGGAAATAAGTTCAATAGGTCAGATATGGCCATATATGGCTTATGGAGCATCAAAATGAGTCAATGAGTATGTATAGAAAAATCAAGATGAGGACTCTTTGGCCAAAAATATGTTCAGTAGGTCAAATATGGAATTCTGAATGGCTGATTTAACATCAGGAGTATCTAAGTTTATATAGTTTAAAACCAATTAAGACCCTTTGACCAGAAATAAGTTCAATCCGTCAAGATATTGACTTCTAAATGGACTTCAATATGGCTAATGAAGCATCAGAAGTTGTCTATGAGTATGTATGGAAAGTTCAAGATTGAGGATTTTTTGGCCAAAAATATTTTCCTTGGGTCAAATATGGACTTCTGTATGGCTAATATAACATCACAACAAGTCAATCTTTATGAATAGCAAGTTAATGTTCAGGTAACTCTTTGGCCAGGAATATGTCCATTAAGTCAAAAAGTGACCTCTGTATACAGAGTTCAAAGACTCTGTATGGCAGATTTTTCATCAAAAGCAGTCAATATTTTTTTTTTTTTTTTTTTTTTTTTTTAGAACCCTTTAACCGGAAATAAGTTTAATAGGTCAGATATGGCCATATATGGCTTATGAATCATCAGAATGAGTCAATGAGTATGTATAGAAAAATCAAGATGAGAACTCTTTGGCCAAAAATATGTTCAGTAGGTGAAATATGGAATTCTGAATGGCTGATTTAACATCAGGAGTCTCTAAGTTTATATAGTTTAAAACCAATTAGGACCCTTTGACCAGAAATAAGTTCAATCCGTCAAGATATGGACTTCTAAATGGACTTAAATATGGCTAATAAAGCATCAGAAGTTATTTATGAGTATGTATGGAAAGTTCAAGATTGAGGATTTTTTGGCCAGAAATATTTTCCTTGGGTCAAATATGGACTTCTGTATGGCTAATATAACATCACAACAAGTCAATCTTTATGAATAGCAAGTTAATGTTCAGGTAACTCTTTGGCCAGGAATATGTCCATTAAGTCAAAAGTCAGATATGGCCATATATGGCTTATGAAGCATCAGAATGAGTCAATGAGTATGTATAGAAAAATCAAGATGAGGACTCTTTGGCCAAAAAAATATGTTCAGTAGGTCAAATATAGAATTCTGAATGGCTGATTTAACATCAGGAGTCTCTAAGTTTATATAGTTTAAAGCCAATTAGGACCCTTTGACCAGAAATAAGTTCAATCCGTCAAGGTATGGACTTCTAAATGGACTTAAATATGGCTAATGAAGCATCAGAAGTTGTCTATGAGTATGTATGGAAAGTTCAAGATTGAGGATTTTTTGGCCAAAAATATTTTCCTTGGGTCAAATATGGACTTCTGTATTGCTAATATAACATCACAACAAGTCAATCTTTATGAATAGCAAGTTAATGTTCAGGTAACTCTTTGGCCAGGAATATGTCCATTAAGTCAAAAAGTGACCTCTGTATACAGAGTTCAAAGACTCTGTATGGCAGATTTTTCATCAAAAGTAGTCTATATTTTTTCTTTATTTTTTTTTTAGGACCCTTTAACCGGAAATAAGTTCAATAGGTCAGATATGGCCATATATGGCTTATGAAGCATCAGAATGAGTCAATGAGTATGTATAGAAAAATCAAGATGAGGACTCTTTGGCCAAAAATATGTTCAGTAGGTCAAATATGGAATTCTAAATGGCTGATTTAACATCAGGAGTCTCTAAGTTTATATAGTTTAAAACCAATTAGGACCCTTTGACTAGAAATAAGTTCAATCCGTCAAGATATGGACTTCTAAATAGACTTAAATATGGCTAATGAAGCATCAGAAGTTGTCTATGAGTATGTATGGAAAGTTCAAGATTGAGGATTTTTTGGCCAGAAATATTTTCCTTGGGTCAAATAGGGACTTCTGTATGGCTAATATAACATCACAACAAGTCAATCTTTATGAATAACAAGTTAATGTTCAGGTAACTCTTTGGCCAGGAATATGTCCATTAAGTCAAAAAGTGACCTCTGTATACAGAGTTCAAAGACTCTGTATGGCAGATTTTTCATCAAAAGTAGTCTATATTTTTTCTTTATTTTTTTTTTTAGGACCCTTTAACCGGAAATAAGTTCAATAGGTCAGATATGGCCATATATGGCTTATGAAGCATCAGAATGAGTCAATGAGTATGTATAGAAAAATCAAGATGAGGACTCTTTGGCCAAAAATATGTTCAGTAGGTCAAATATGGAATTCTAAATGGCTGATTTAACATCAGGAGTCTCTAAGTTTATATAGTTTAAAACCAATTAGGACCCTTTGACTAGAAATAAGTTCAATCCGTCAAGATATGGACTTCTAAATGGACTTAAAAATGGCTAATGAAGCATCAGAAGTTGTCTATGAGTATGTATGGAAAGTTCAAGATTGAGGGATTTTTTGGCCAGAAAAATTTTCCTTGGGTCAAATAGGGACTTCTGTATGGCTAATATAACATCACAACAAGTCAATCTTTATGAATAGCAAGTTAATGTTCAGTGTAACTCTTTGGCCAGGAATATGTCCATTAAGTCAAAAAGTGACCTCTGTATACAGAGTTCAAAGACTCTGTATGGCAGATTTTTCATCAAAAGTAGTCTATATATATATATATATTTTTTTTTTAGGACCCTTTAACCGGAAATAAGTTCAATAGGTCAGATATGGCCATATATGGCTTATGAAGCATCAGAATGAGTCAATGAGTTTGTATAGAAAAAATCAAGATGAGGACTCTTTGGCCAAAAATATGTTCAGTAGGTCAAATATGGAATTCTAAATGGCTGATTTAACATCAGGAGTCTCTAAGTTTATATAGTTTAAAACCAATTAGGACCATTTGACCAGAAATAAAATCAATCCGTCAAGATATGGACTTCTAAATGGCCTTAAATATGGCTAATGAAGCATCAGAAGTTGTCTATGAGTATGTATGGAAAGTTCAAGATTGAGGATTTTTTGGCCAAAAATATTTTCCTTGGGTCAAATATGGACTTCTGTATGGCTAATATAACATCACAACAAGTCAATCTTTATGAATAGCAAGTTAATGTTCAGGTAACTCTTTGGCCAGGAATATGTCCATTAAGTCAAAAAGTGACCTCTGTATACTGTCATGACCGGCTTTGTCGTGTTGCTGGGCAGCTTGCTGTTTGTCTGTGTTTTGTGGTTGCCGTCTGTCTGTCTGTCTTAGTCCTACAGGTGGAGCTGTAGGCTGGATGACTGGATAAATGGATGACTGGATAAAAGGGGCTTTCCGGGAGCTGTCTCGCTCTCTCCTCCTCTTCGGACCGTCGGTCTGCGCGGCTGGTGGTTGCCTCGCTCGTCGCGCACCTTCTCTCCCCTCCCGTTTCATTCTACTGATGTACACTACACTTTTGGTTAACCATTACATTTACTGATACACTCCTATTTTCTTGTTACAATAAACATTCTTTGTTAAACGTAGCGATCAGTGTGGTCTCCCCCTTTTTGTTGCGGTCACTGTATGAGCCCAGTGGTCGTAACAATACAGAGATCAAAGACTCTGTATGGCAGATTTTTCATCAAAAGCAGTCAATATTTTTTTTTTTTTTTTTTTTTTTTTTAGAACCCTTTAACCGGAAATAAGTTCAATAGGTCAGATATGGCCATATATGGCTATGAAGCATCAGAATGAGTCAATGAGTATGTATAGAAAAATCAAGATGAGGACTCTTTGGCCAAAAATATGTTCAGTAGGTTCAAATATGGAATTCTGAATGGCTGATTTAACATCAGGAGTCTCTAAGTTTATATAGTTTAAAACCAATTAGGAACCTTTGACCAGAAATAACTTCAATCCGTCAAGATATGGACTTCTAAATGGACTTAAATATGGCTAATGAAGCATCAGAAGTTGTCTATGAGTATGTAAGGAAAGTTCAAGATTGAGGATTTTTTGGCCAAAAATATTTTCCTTGGGTCAAATATGGACTTCTGTATGGCTAATATAACATCACAACAAGTCAATCTTTATGAATAACAAGTTAATGTTCAGGTACTCTTTGGCCAGGAATATGACCATTAAGTCAAAAAGTGACCTCTGTATACAGAATTCAAAGACTCTGTATGGCAGATTTTTTATCAAAAGTAGTCTATTTTTTTTTTTTTTTTTTTTTTTTTAGGACCCTTTAACCGGAAATAAGTTCAATAGGTCAGATATGGCCATATATGGCTTATGAAGCATCAGAATGAGTCAATGATACGTATGTATAGAAAAATCAAGATGAGGACTCTTTGGCCAAAAATATGTTCAGTAGGTCAAATATGGAATTCTGAATGGCTGATTTAACATCAGGAGTCTCTAAGTTTTTATAGTTTAAAACCAATTAGGACCCTTTGACCAGAAATAAGTTCAATCCGTCAAGATATGGACTTCTAAATGGACTTAAATATGGCTAATGAAGCATCAGAAGTTGTCTATGAGTATGTATGGAAAGTTCAAGATTGAGGATTTTTTGGCCAAAATATTTTCCTTGGGTCAAATATGGACTTCTGTATGGCTAATATAACATCACAACAAGTCAATCTTTATGAATAGCAAGTTAATGTTCAGGTAACTCTTTGGCCAGGAATATGTCCATTAAGTCAAAAAGTGACCTCTGTATACAGAGTTCAAAGACTCTGTATGGCAGATTTTTCATCAAAAGTAGTCTATATATATATAATATATTTTTTAGGACCCTTTAACCGGGAAATAAGTTCAATAGGTCAGATATGGCCATATATGGCTTATGAAGCATCAGAATGAGTCAATGAGTATGTATAGAAAAATCAAGATGAGGACTCTTTGGCCAAAAATATGTTCAGTAGGTCAAATATGGAATTCTGAATGGCTGATTTAACATCAGGAGTCTCTAAGTTTATATAGTTTAAAACCAATTAGGACCCTTTGACCAGAAATAAAATCAAACCGTCAAGATATGGACTTCTAAATGGACTTAAATATGGCTAATGAAGCATCAGAAGTTGTCTATGAGTATGTATGGAAAGTTCAAGATTGAGGATTTTTTGGCCAAAAATATTTTCCTTGGGTCAAATATGGACTTCTGTATGGCTAATATAACATCACAACAAGTCAATCTTTATGAATAGCAAGTTAATGTTCAGGTAACTCTTTGGCCAGGAATATGTCCATTAAGTCAAAAAGTGACCTCTGTATACAGAGTTCAAAGACTCTGTATGGCAGATTTTTTATCAAAAGTAGTCCTATTTTTTATTTTTTATTTTTTAGGACACTTTAGCGGAAATTAAGTTCAATAGGTCAGATATGGGCCATATATGGCTTATGGAGCATCAGAATGAGTCAATGAGTATGTATAGAAAAATCAAGATGAGGACTCTTTGGCCAAAAATATGTTCAGTAGGTCAAATATGGAATTCTTAATGGCTGATTTAACATCAGGAGTATGAGTATCTAAGTTTATATAGTTTAAAACCAATTAGGACCCTTTGACCAGAAATAAGTTCAATCCGTCAAGATATGGACTTCTAAATGGACTTCAATATGGCTAATAAAGCATCAGAAGTTGTCTATGAGTATGTATGGAAAGTTCAAGATTGAGGATTTTTTGGCCAGAAATATTTTCCTTGGGTCAAATATGGACTTCTGTATGGCTAATATAACATCACAACAAGTTAATCTTTATGAATAGCAAGTTAATGTTCAGGTAACTCTTTGGCCAGGAATATGTCCATTAAGTCAAAAAGTGACCTCTGTATACAGAGTTCAAAGACTCTGTATGGCAGATTTTTCATCAAAAGTAGTCAATATTTATTTATTTTTTTTATTTTTTTTAGGACCCTTTAACCGGAAATAAGTTCAATAGGTCAGATATGGCCATAAATGGCTTATGAAGCATCAGAATGAGTCAATGAGTATGTATACGAAAAATCAAGATGAGGACTCTTTGGCCAAAAATATGTTCAGTAGGTCAAATATGGAATTCTCAATGGCTGATTTAACATCAGGAGTCTCTAAGTTTATATAGTTTAAAACCAATTAGGACCCTTTGACCAGAAATAAGTTCAATCCGTCAAGATATGGACTTCTAAATGGACTTAAATATGGCTAATGAAGCATCAGAAGTTGTCTATGAGTATGTATGGAAAGTTCAAGATTGAGGATTTTTTGGCCAAAAATATTTTCCTTGGGTCAAATATGGACTTCTGTATGGCTAATATAACATCACAACAAGTCAATCTTTATGAATAACAAGTTAATGTTCAGGTATCTCTTTGGCCAGGAATATGTACATTAAGTCAAAAAGTGACCTCTGTATACAGAGTTCAAAGACTCTGTATGGCAGATTTTTCATCAAAAGTAGTCTATATTTTTATTTTTATTTTTTTTTTAGGACCCTTTAACCGGAAATAAGTTCAATAGGTCAGATATGGCCATATATGGCTTATGGAGCATCAAAATGAGTCAATGAGTATGTATAGAAAAATCAAGATGAGGACTCTTTGGCCAAAAATATGTTCAGTAGGTCAAATATGGAATTCTGAATGGCTGATTTAACATCAGGAGTATCTAAGTTTATATAGTTTAAAACCAATTAAGACCCTTTGACCAGAAATAAGTTCAATCCGTCAAGATATTGACTTCTAAATGGACTTCAATATGGCTAATGAAGCATCAGAAGTTGTCTATGAGTATGTATGGAAAGTTCAAGATTGAGGATTTTTTGGCCAAAAATATTTTCCTTGGGTCAAATATGGACTTCTGTATGGCTAATATAACATCACAACAAGTCAATCTTTATGAATAGCAAGTTAATGTTCAGGTAACTCTTTGGCCAGGAATATGTCCATTAAGTCAAAAAGTGACCTCTGTATACAGAGTTCAAAGACTCTGTATGGCAGATTTTTCATCAAAAGCAGTCAATATTTTTTTTTTTTTTTTTTTTTTTTTAGAACCCTTTAACCGGAAATAAGTTTAATAGGTCAGATATGGCCATATATGGCTTATGAATCAACAGAATGAGTCAATGAGTATGTATAGAAAAATCAAGATGAGAACTCTTTGGCCAAAAATATGTTCAGTAGGTGAAATATGGAATTCTGAATGGCTGATTTAACATCAGGAGTCTCTAAGTTTATATAGTTTAAAACCAATTAGGACCCTTTGACCAGAAATAAGTTCAATCCGTCAAGATATGGACTTCTAAATGGACTTAAATATGGCTAATAAAGCATCAGAAGTTATTTATGAGTATGTATGGAAAGTTCAAGATTGAGGATTTTTTTGGCCAGAAATATTTTCCTTGGGTCAAATATGGACTTCTGTATGGCTAATATAACATCACAACAAGTCAATCTTTATGAATAGCAAGTTAATGTTCAGGTAACTCTTTGGCCAGGAATATGTCCATTAAGTCAAAAGTCAGATATGGCCATATATGGCTTATGAAGCATCAGAATGAGTCAATGAGTATGTATAGAATAAATCAAGATGAGGACTCTTTGGCCAAAAAAATATGTTCAGTAGGTCAAATATAGAATTCTGAATGGCTGATTTAACATCAGGAGTCTCTAAGTTTATATAGTTTAAAGCCAATTAGGACCCTTTGACCAGAAATAAGTTCAATCCGTCAAGGTATGGGACTTCTAAATGGACTTAAATATGGCTAATGAAGCATCAGAAGTTGTCTATGAGTATGTATGGAAAGTTCAAGATTGAGGATTTTTTGGCCAAAAATATTTTCCTTGGGTCAAATATGGACTTCTGTATTGCTAATATAACATCACAACAAGTCAATCTTTATGAATAGCAAGTTAATGTTCAGGTAACTCTTTGGCCAGGAATATGTCCATTAAGTCAAAAAGTGACCTCTGTATACAGAGTTCAAAGACTCTGTATGGCAGATTTTTCATCAAAAGTAGTCTATATTTTTTCTTTATTTTTTTTTTAGGACCCTTTAACCGGAAATAAGTTCAATAGGTCAGATATGGCCATATATGGGCTTATGAAGCATCAGAATGAGTCAATGACTATGTATAGAAAAATCAAGATGAGGACTCTTTGGCCAAAAATATGTTCAGTAGGTCAAATATGGAATTCTAAATGGCTGATTTAACATCAGGAGTCTCTAAGTTTATATAGTTTAAAACCAATTAGGGACCCTTTGACTAGAAATAAGTTCAATCCGTCAAGATATGGACTTCTAAATAGACTTAAATATGGCTAATGAAGCATCAGAAGTTGTCTATGAGTATGTATGGAAAGTTCAAGATTGAGGATTTTTTGGCCAGAAATATTTTCCTTGGGTCAAATAGGGACTTCTGTATGGCTAATATAACATCACAACAAGTCAATCTTTATGAATAACAAGTTAATGTTCAGGTAACTCTTTGGCCAGGAATATGTCCATTAAGTCAAAAAGTGACCTCTGTATACAGAGTTCAAAGACTCTGTATGGCAGATTTTTCATCAAAAGTAGTCTATATTTTTTCTTTATTTTTTTTTTAGGACCCTTTAAACCGGAAATAAGTTCAATAGGTCAGATATGGCCATATATGGCTTATGAAGCATCAGAATGAGTCAATGAGTATGTATAGAAAAATCAAGATGAGGACTCTTTGGCCAAAAATATGTTCAGTAGGTCAAATATGGAATTCTAAATGGCTGATTTAACATCAGGAGTCTCTAAGTTTATATAGTTTAAAACCAATTAGGACCCTTTGACTAGAAATAAGTTCAATCCGTCAAGATATGGACTTCTAAATGGACTTAAAAATGGCTAATGAAGCATCAGAAGTTGTCTATGAGTATGTATGGAAAGTTCAAGATTGAGGATTTTTTTGGCCAGAAAAATTTTCCTTGGGTCAAATAGGGACTTCTGTATGGCTAATATAACATCACAACAAGTCAATCTTTATGAATATCAAGTTAATGTTCAGGTAACTCTTTGGCCAGGGAATATGTCCATTAAGTCAAAAAGTGACCTCTGTATACAGAGTTCAAAGACTCTGTATGGCAGATTTTTTCATCAAAAGTAGTCTATTTTTTTTTTTTTTTTTTTTTTTTTAGGACCCTTTAACCGGAAATAAGTTCAATAGGTCAGATATGTGCCATATATGGCTTATGAAGCATCAGAATGAGTCAATGAGTATGTATAGAAAAATCAAGACTCTTTGGCCAAAAATATGTTCAGTAGGTCAAATATGGAATTCTAAATGGCTGATTTAACATCAGGAGTCTCTAAGTTTATATAGTTTAAAACCAATTAGGACCCTTTGACCAGAAATAAGTTCAATCCGTCAAGATATGGACTTCTAAATGGACTTAAATATGGCTAATGAAGCATCAGAAGTTGTCTATGAGTATGTATGGAAAGTTCAAGATTGAGGATTTTTTGGCCAAAAATATTTTCCTTGGGTCAAATATGGACTTCTGTATGGCTAATATAACATCACAACAAGTCAATCTTTATGAATAGCAAGTTAATGATCAGGTAATTCTTTGGCCAGGAATATGTCAATTAAGTCAAAAAGTGACCTCTGTATACAGAGTTCAAAGACTCTGTATGGCAGATTTTTCATCAAAAGTAGTCTATATTTTTTTTTTTTAGGACCCTTTAAACGGAAATAAGTTCAATAGGTCAGATATGGCCATATATGGCTCATGAAGCATCAGAATGAGTCAATGAGTATGTATAGAAAAATCAAGATGAGGACTCTTTGGCCAAAAATATGTTCAGTAGGTAAAATATGGAATTCTGTATGGCTAAATTAACATCACAACAAGTCAATCTTTACGAATAGCAAGTTAGTGTTCAGGTAACTCTTTGGTCAGGAATATGACCATTAAGTCAAAAAGTGACCTCTGTATACAAAATTCAAAGACTCTGTATGGCAGATTTTTCATCAAAAGTAGTCTATATATATATATATATATTTTTTTTTTTAGGACCCTTTAACCGGAAATAAGTTCAATAGGTCAGATATGGCCATATATGGCTTATGAAGCATCAGAATGATTCAATGAGTATGTATAGAAACTTCAAGATGAGGACTCTTTGGCCAAAAATATGTTCAGTAGGTAAAATATGGAATTCTGTATGGGCTAAATTAACATCACAACAAGTCAATCTTTACGAATAGCAAGTTAGTGTTCAGGTAACTCTTTGGTCAGGAATATGACCATTAAGTCAAAAAGTGACCTCTGTATACAAAAATTCAAAGACTCTGTATGGCAGATTTTTCATCAAAAGTAGTCTATATATATATATATATATTTTTTTTTTTAGGACCCTTTAACCGGAAATAAGTTCAATAGGTCAGATATGGCCATATATGGCTTATGAAGCATCAGAATGATTCAATGAGTATGTATAGAAACTTCAAGATTGAGGACTCTTTGGCCAAAAATATGTTCAGTAGGTCAAATATGGAATTCTGAATGGCTGATTTAACATCAAGAGTATCTAAGTTTATATAGTTTAAAACCAATTAGGAACCTTTGACCAGAAATAACTTCAATCCGTCAAGATATGGACTTCTAAATGGACTTCAATATGGCTAATGAAGCATCAGAAGTTGTCTATGAGTATGTATGGAAAGTTCAAGATTGAGGATTTTTTGGCCAGAAATATTTTCCTTGGGTCAAATATGGACTTCTGTATGGCTAATATAACATCACAACAAGTCAATCTTTATGAATAGCAAGCTAATGTTCAGGTAACTCTTTGGCCAGGAATATGTCCATTAAGTCAAAAAGTGACCTCTGTATACAGAGTTCAAAGACTCTGTATGGCAGATTTTTCATCAAAAGTAGTCAATATTTTTTTTTTTTTTTTTTTTTAGGACCCTTTAACCGGAAATAAGTTCAATAGGTCAGATATGGCCATATATGGCTTATGAAGCATCAGAATGAGTCAATGAGTATGTATAGAAAAATCAAGATGAGGACTCTTTGGCCAAAAATATGTTCAGTAGGTCAAATATGGAATTCTAAATGGCTGATTTAACATCAGGAGTCTCTAAGTTTATATAGTTTAAAACCAATTAGGACCCTTTGACTAGAAATAAGTTCAATCCGTCAAGATATGGACTTCTAAATGGACTTAAATATGGCTAATGAAGCATCAGAAGTTGTCTATGAGTATGTATGGAAAGTTCAAGATTGAGGATTTTTTGGCCAAAAATATTTTCCTTGGGTCAAATATGGACTTCTGTATGGCTAATATAACATCACAACAAGTCAATCTTTATGAATAGCAAGTTAATGTTCAGGTAACTCTTTGGCCAGGAATATGTCCATTAAGTCTAAAAGTGACCTCTGTATACAGAGTTCAAAGACTCTGTATGGCAGATTTTTCATCAAAAGTAGTCTATATTTTTTATTTTTTATTTTTTTAGGACCCTTTAACCGGAAATAAGTTCAATAGGTCAGATATGGCCATATATGGCTTATGAAGCATCAGAATGAGTCAATGAGTATGTATAGAAAAATCAAGTGACCTCTGTATACAGAGTTCAAAGACTCTGTATGGCAGATTTTTCATCAAAAGTAGTCTATTTTTTATTTTATTTTATTTTTTAGGACCCTTTAACCGGAAATAAGTTCAATAGGTCAGATATGGCCATATATGGCTTATGAAGCATCAGAATGAGTCAATGAGTATGTATAGAAAAATCAAGATGAGGACTCTTTGGCCAAAAATATGTTCAGTAGGTCAAATATAGAATTCTGAATGGCTGATTTAACATCAGGAGTCTCTAAGTTTATATAGTTTAAAACCAATTAGGACCCTTTGACCAGAAATAAGTTCAATCCGTCAAGATATGGACTTCTAAATGGACTTAAATATGGCTAATGAAGCATCAGAAGTTGTCTATGAGTATGTATGGAAAGTTCAAGATTGAGGATTTTTTGGCCAAAAATATTTTCCTTGGGTCAAATATGGACTTCTGTATGGCTAATATAACATCACAACAAGTCAATCTTTATGAATAGCAAGTTAATGATCAGGTAATTCTTTGGCCAGGAATATGTCCATTAAGTCAAAAAGTGACCTCTGTATACAGAGTTCAAAGACTCTGTATGGCAGATTTTTCATCAAAAGTAGTCTATATTTTTTTTTTTAGGACCCTTTAAACGGAAATGAGTTCAATAGGTCAGATATGGCCAGATATGGCTCATGAAGCATCAGAATGAGTCAATGAGTATGTATAGAAAAATCAAGATGAGGACTCTTTGGCCAAAAATATGTTCAGTAGGTAAAATATGGAATTCTGAATGGCTGATTTAACATCAGGAGTCTCTAAGTTTATATAGTTTAAAACCAATTAGGACCCTTTGACCAGAAATAAGTTCAATCCGTCAAGATATGGACTTCTAAATGGACTTAAATATGGCTAATGAAGCATCAGAAGTTGTCTATGAATATGTATGGAAAGTTCAAGATTGAGGATTTTTTGGCCAAAAATATTTTCCTTGGGTCAAATATGGACTTCTGTATGGCTAATATAAACATCACAACAAGTCAATCTTTATGAATAGCAAGTTAATGTTCAGGTAACTCTTTGCCAGGAATATGTCCATTAAGTCAAAAAGTGACCTCTGTATACAGAGTTCAAAGACTCTGTATGCCAGATTTTTCATCAAAAGTAGTCTATATTTTTTATTTATTATTTTTTTAAGGACCCTTTAACCGGAAATAAGTTCAATAGGTCAGATATGGCCATATATGGCTTATGAAGCATCAGAATGAGTCAATGAGTATGTATAGAAAAATCAAGATGAGGACTCTTTGGCCAAAAATATGTTCAGTAGGTCAAATATGGAATTCTGAATGGCTGATTTAACATCAGGAGTCTCTAAGTTTATATAGTTTAAAACCAATTAGGACCCTTTGACCAGAAATAAGTTCAATCCGTCAAGATATGGACTTCTAAATGGACTTAAATATGGCTAATGAAGCATCAGAAGTTGTCTATGAGTATGTATGGAAAGTTCAGGATTGAGGATTTTTTGGCCAAAAATATTTTCCTTGGGTCAAATATGGACTTCTGTATGGCTAATATAACATCACAACAAGTCAATCTTTATGAATAGCAAGTTAATGTTCAGGTAACTCTTTGGCCAGGAATATGTCCATTAAGTCAAAAAGTGACCTCTGTATACAGAGTTCAAAGACTCTGTATGGCAGATTTTTCATCAAAAGTAGTCTATATATATATATATATTTTTTTTTTAGGACCCTTTAACCGGAAATAAGTTCAATAGGTCAGATATGGCCATATATGGCTTATGAAGCATCAGAATGAGTCAATGAGTTTGTATAGAAAAATCAAGATGAGGACTCTTTGGCCAAAAATATGTTCAGTAGGTCAAATATGGAATTCTAAATGGCTGATTTAACATCAGGAGTCTCTAAGTTTATATAGTTTTAAAACCAATTAGGACCATTTGACTAGAAATAAGTTTAATCCGTCAAGATATGGACTTCTAAATGGACTTAAATATGGCTAATGAAGCATCAGAAGTTGTCTATGAGTATGTATGGAAAGTTCAAGATTGAGGATTTTTTGGCCAGAAATATTTTCCTTGGGTCAAATATGGACTTCTGTATGGCTAATATAACATCACAACAAGTCAATCTTTACGAATAGCAAGTTAATGTTCATGTACTCTTTGGCCAGGAATATGTCCATTAAGTCAAAAAGTGACCTCTGTATACAGAGTTCAAAGACTCTGTATGGCAGATTTTTTATCAAAAGTAGTCTATTTTTTATTTTTTTTATTTTTTAGGACCCTTTAAGCGGAAATAAGTACAATAGGTCAGATATGGCCATATATGGCTTATGGAGCATCAGAATGAGTTAATGAGTATGTATAGAAAAATCAAGATGAGGACTCTTTGGCCAAAAATATGTTCAGTAGGTCAAATATGGAATTCTGAATGGCTGATTTAACATCAGGAGTATGAGTATCTAAGTTTATATAGTTTAAAACCAATTAGGACCCTTTGATCAGAAATAAGTTCAATCCGTCAAGATATGGACTTCTAAATGGACTTAAATATGGCTAATAAAGCATCAGAAGTTGTCTATGAGTATGTATGGAAAGTTCAAGATTGAGGATTTTTTGGCCAGAAATATTTTCCTTGGGTCAAATATGGACTTCTGTATGGCTAATATAACATCACAACAAGTCAATCTTTATGAATAGCAAGTTAATGTTCAGGTAACTCTTTGGCCAGGAATATGTCCATTAAGTCAAAAAGTGACCTCTGTATACAGAGTTCAAAGACTCTGTATGGCAGATTTTTCAACAAAAGTAGTCAATATTTATTTTTATTTTATTTATTTTTTAAGGACCCTTTAACCAGAAATAAGTTCAATAGGTCAGATATGGCCATAAATGGCTTATGAAGCATCAGAATGAGTCAATGAGTATGTATAGAAAAATCAAGATGAGGACTCTTTGGCCAAAAATATGTTCAGTAGGTCAAATATGGAATTCTCAATGGCTGATTTAACATCAGGAGCCTCTAAGTTTATATAGTTTAAAACCAATTAGGACCCTTTGACCAGAAATAAGTTCAATCCGTCAAGATATGGACTTCTAAATGGACTTAAATATGGCTAATGAAGCATCAGAAGTTGTCTATGAGTATGTATGGAAAGTTCAAGATTGAGGATTTTTTGGCCAAAAATATTTTCCTTGGGTCAAATATGGACTTCTGTATGGCTAATATAACATCACAACAAGTCAATATTTATGAATAACAAGTTAATGTTCAGGTATCTCTTTGGTCAGGAATATGTCCATTAAGTCAAAAAGTGACCTCTGTATACAGAGTTCAAAGACTCTGTATGGCAGATTTTTTATCAAAAAGTAGTCTATTTTTTATTTTTTTATTTTTTAGGACCCTTTAAGCGGAAATAAGTTCAATAGGTCAGATATGGCCATATATGGCTTATGGAGCATCAGAATGAGTTAATGAGTATGTATAGAAAAATCAAGATGAGGACTCTTTGGCCAAAAATATGTTCAGTAGGTCAAATATGGAATTCTGAATGGCTGATTTAACATCAGGAGTATGAGTATCTAAGTTTATATAGTTTAAAACCAATTAGGGACCCTTTGATCAGAAATAAGTTCAATCCGTCAAGATATGGACTTCTAAATGGACTTCAATATGGCTAATAAAGCATCAGAAGTTGTCTATGAGTATGTATGGAAAGTTCAAGATTGAGGATTTTTTGGCAGAAATATTTTCCTTGGGTCAAATATGGACTTCTGTATGGCTAATATAACATCACAACAAGTCAATCTTTATGAATAGCAAGTTAATGTTCAGGTAACTCTTTGGCCAGGAATATGTCCATTAAGTCAAAAAGTGACCTCTGTATACAGAGTTCAAAGACTCTGTATGGCAGATTTTTCATCAAAAGTAGTCAATATTTATTTTTATTTTATTTATTTTTTAGGACCCTTTAACCAGAAATAAGTTCAATAGGTCAGATATGGCCATAAATGGCTTATGAAGCATCAGAATGAGTCAATGAGTATGTATAGAAAAATCAAGATGAGGACTCTTTGGCCAAAAATATGTTCAGTAGGTCAAATATGGAATTCTCAATGGCTGATTTAACATCAGGAGCCTCTAAGTTTATATAGTTTAAAACCAATTAGGACCCTTTGACCAGAAATAAGTTCAATCCGTCAAGATATGGACTTCTAAATGGACTTAAATATGGCTAATGAAGCATCAGAAGTTGTCTATGAGTATGTATGGAAAGTTTCAAGATTGAGGATTTTTTGGCCAAAAATATTTTCCTTGGGTCAAATATGGACTTCTGTATGGCTAATATAACATCACAACAAGTCAATATTTATGAATAACAAGTTAATGTTCAGGTATCTCTTTGGCCAGGAATATGTCCATTAAGTCAAAAAGTGACCTCTGTATACAGAGTTCAAAGACTCTGTATGGCAGATTTTTCATCAAAAGTAGTCTATTTTTTTTTTTTTAAATGTTTAATAGGTCAGATATGGCCATATATGGCTTATGAAGCATCAGAATGAGTCAATGAGTATGTATAGAAAAATCAAGATGAGGACTCTTTGGCCAAAAATATGTTCAGTAGGTCAAAAATGGAATTATCAATGGCTGATTTAACATCAGGAGTTTCTAAGTTTATATAGTTTAAAACCAATTAGGACCCTTTGACCAGAAATAAGTTCAATGGCCTGATCTGTATATCTATATGGCTAATATAACATCTACTGTTATATAGATGCAATACAACTTTTGCATTGCAACAGCTGATAAAATGATTACTCTTCAGTAAACAACTGAATGAGTTAGTTATTATCAGAATGAGCTAGTTCTTGTTTATATTCCTCATATGTTTTTATTTAATGCACACACGCTTGAACGTGAGCAATGCAATGAAACAGCAGAATACCTTGTTTCACACACTTTGGATTGAGTTAGTTCTTGAATACCTTGCAAGGCAACCAAAGTGCATATTCCTTATGTTATTCTTCATGTACAATGAGCACATATGATAGGTTCTTTGCACATCGGAATAAGGTTTTCTTATATATTGCAACAGCTGACAAATTAATTTCCCTTCAAAAAACAACTGAATAGGTTACTTATATACACTTTAGCATAAGTTAGTTCTTGAATGCATTGCAATTCGACAAAGTGCTTGTTACTTTTATTTTTATTCTTTATAATACACAGCGCTTAATCGTATGTGCAAGCTATGCAACAGCAGATTGCATTACAAATATCTTTAAAGGACTTCGGATTGAGTTCGATTTTAAATTGCCTTGCAAGGCAACAAAGTGCATGATATTTTTATTATTATTCTTCAATGCAAAACGCTTGAGCATATAAGCAAGCGACGCAACAGCAGATTGCATTGCAAATATCTTCAGTGCACTTTTTATTAAGTTAGTCCTTGAATGCATTGAAAGGCAACAAAGTGCATGATACTTTTATTGTTATTCTTCAATGCACAACGCTTTGAGCTTATAAGCAAACGATGCAACAGCAGATTGCATTGCAAATATCTTTAATGCACTGTTGAATGAGTTAGTTCTTGAATGCATAGGCAACAAAGTGCATGATACTTTTATTGTTATTCTTCAATGCACAACGCTTGAGCGTATAAGCAAGCGATGCAACAGCAAATTGCCTTTAAAATATCTTGAATGCACTGTTGAATGAGTTAGTTCTTGAATGCATTGCAAGCAAAAAAAAGTGCATGATACTTTTATTGTTATTCTTCAATGCACAACGCTTGAGCTTATAAGCAAACGATGCAACAGCAGATTGCATTGCAAATATCTTTAATGCACTATTGAATGAGTTAGTTTTTGAATGCATTGCAAGGCAACAAAGTGCATGATACTTTTATTGTTATCTTCAATGCACAACGCTTGAGCGTATGTATAAGCAAGCGATGCAACAGCAGATTGCCTTGAAAATATCTTTAATGCACTATTGAATGAGTTAGTTTTTGAATGCATTGCAAGGCAACAAAGTGCATGATACTTTTATTGTTATTCTTCAATGCACAACGCTTGAGCGTATGTATAAGCAAGCGATGCAACAGCAGATTGCCTTTAAAATATCTTTAATGCACTGTTGAATGAGTTAGTTCTTGAATGCATTGCAAGGCAAAAAAAGTGCATGATACTTTTATTGTTATTCTTCAATGCACAACGCTTGAGCATATGTATAAGCAAGCGATGCAACAGCAGATTGCCTTTAAAATATCTTTAATGCACTGTTGAATGAGTTAGTTCTTGAATGCATTGCAAAGAAACAAAGTGTATGATACTTTTATTGTTATTGCACAGCGCTTATTCGTATGTGTAAAGCGATGCAACAGCAGATTGCATTGCAAATATCTTCAATGCACTGCTGAATGAGTTAGTTCTTAAATGCATTTCAAGGCAACAAAGTGCATGATACTTTTATTGTTATTCTTCAATGCACAACGCTTGACCTTATAAGCAAACGATGCAACAGCAGATTGCATTGCAAATATCTTTAATGCACTGTTGAATGAGTTAGTTCTTGAATGCATTGCAAGGCAACAAAGTGCATGATACTTTTATTGTTATTCTTCAATGCACAACGCTTGAGCTTATAAGCGAACGATGCAACAGCAGATTGCATTGCAAAATATCTTTAATGCACTGTTGAATGAGTTAGTTCTTGAATGCATTGCAAAGAAACAAAGTGCATGATACTTTTATTGTTATTCTTCAATGCACAACGCTTGAGCTTATAAGCAAACTATGCAACCGCAGATTGCATTGCAAATATCTTTTATGCACTGTTGAATAAGTTAGTTCTTGAATGCATTGCAAGGCAAAAAAAGTGCATGATACTTTTATTGTTATTCTTCAATGCACAATGCTTGAGCTTATAAGCAAACGATGCAACAGCAGATTGCATTGCAAATATCTTCAGTGCACTTTGGCCTGAGTTAGTTCTTGAATTCAACGAAGTGCATTTTACTTTTATTGTTATTCTTCAAAGCACAATGCTTGAGCTTATAAGCAAACTATGCAACAGCAGATTGCATTGCAAATATCTTTAATGCACTGTTGAATGAGTTAGTTCTTGAATGCATAGGCAACAAAGTGCATGATACTTTTATTGTTATTCTTCAATGCACAAAGCTTGAGCTTATGACCAAACGATGCAACAGCAGATTGCATTGCAAATATCTTTAATGCACTGTTGAATGAGTTAGTTCTTGAATGCATTGCAAGGCAACAAAGGCATGATACTTTTATTCATATTCTTCAATGCACAAGCGCTTGAGCGTATAAGCAAACAATGCAACAGCAGATTGCATTGCAAATATCTTTAATGCACTGTTGAATGAGTTAGTTTTTGAATGCATTGCAAGGCAACAAAGTGCATGATACTTTTATTGTTATTCTTCAATGCACAACGCTTGACTGATAAGCAAGCGATGCAACAGCAGATTGCTTTGAAAATATCTTTAATGCACTGTTGAATGAGTTAGTTCTTGAATGCATTGCAAAGAAACAAAGTGCATGATACTTTTATAGTTATTCGCACAACGCTTGAGCTTATAAACAAACTATGCAACCGCAGATTGCATTGCAAATATCTTCAGTGCACTTTGGCCTGAGTTAGTTCTTGAATTCAACGAAGTGCATTTTACTTTTATTGTTATTCTTCAAAGCACAACGCTTGACCTTATAAGCAAACGATGCAACAGCAGATTGCATTGCAAATATCTTTAATGCACTGTTGAATGAGTTAGTTCTTGAATGCATTGCAAAGAAACAAAGTGCATGATACTTTTATAGTTATTCGCACAACGCTTGAGCTTATAAACAAACTATGCAACCGCAGATTGCATTGCAAATATCTTCAGTGCACTTTGGCCTGAGTTAGTTCTTGAATTCAACGAAGTGCATTTTACTTTTATTGTTATTCTTCAAAGCACAACGCTTGAGCTTATAAGCAAACTATGCAACAGCAGATTGCATTGCAAATATCTTTTATGCACTGTTGAATAAGTTATTTCTTGAATGCATTGCAAGGCAAAAAAAGTGCATGATACTTTTATTGTTATTCTTCAATGGACAATGCTTGAGCTTATAAGCAAACGATGCAACAGCAGATTGCATTGCAAATATCTTTAATACACTGTTGAATGAGTTAGTTCTTTAATCCATTGCAAGGCAACAAAGTGCATGATACTTTTATTGATATTCTTCAATGCACAGCGCTTGAGCGTATAAGCAAACAATGCAACAGCAGATTGCATTGCAAATATCTTTAATGCACTGTTGAATGAGTTAGTTTTTGAATGCATTGCAAGGCAACAAAGTGCATGATACTTTTATTGTTATTCTTCAATGCACAACGCTTGACTGTATAAGGCAAGCGATGCAACAGCAGATTGCCTTGAAAATATCTTTAATGCACTGTTGAATGAGTTAGTTCTTGAATGCATTGCAAAGAAAAAGTGCATGATACTTTTATTGTTATTGCACAGCGCTTAATCGTATGTGTAAAGCGATGCAACAGCAGATTGCATTGCAAATAACTTCAATGCACTGCTGAATGAGTTAGTTCTTGAATGCATTTCAAGGCAACAAAGTGCATGATACTTTTATTGTTATTCTTCAATGCACAACGCTTGAGCGTATAAGCAAACGATGCAACAGCAGATGCATTGCAAATATCTTTAATGCACTGTTGAATGAGTTAGTTATTGAATGCATTGCAAGGCAACAAAGTGCATGGTACTTTTATTGTTATTCTTCAATGCACAACGCTTGAGCGTATAAGCAAACGATACAACCGCAGATTGCATTGCAAATATCTTTAATGCACTGTTTAATGAGTTAGTTCTTGAATGCATTGCAAAGAAACAAAGTGCATGATACTTTTATTGTTATTCTTCAATGCACAACGCTTGAGCGTATAAGCAAACGATACAACCGCAGATTGCATTGCAAATATCTTTAATGCACTGTTGAAAGAGTTAGTTCTTGAATGCATTGCAAGGCAAAAAAAGTGCATGATACTTTTATTGTTATTCTTCAATGCACAACGCTTGAGCGTATAAGCAAACGATACAACCGCAGATTGCATTCCAAATATCTTTAATACACTGTTGAATGAGTTAGTTCTTGAATGCATTGCAAGGCAACAAAGTGCATGATACTTTTATTGTTATTCTTTAATGCACGACGCTTGAGCTTATAAGCAAACGATGCAACAGCAGATTGCATTGCAAATATCTTTAATGCACTGTTGAATGAGTTAATTTTTGAATGCATTGCAAGGCATGATACTTATTGTTAATCTTCAATGCACAACGCTTGAGCGTATAAGCAAACGATACAACAGCAGATTGCATTGCAAATATCTTTAATGCACTGTTGAATGAGTTAGTTCTTGAATGCATTGCAAAGAAAAAAGTGCATGATACTTTTATTGTTATTATTAAATGCACAACGCTTGAGCTTATAAGCAAACGATGCAACAGCAGATTGCATGTCTTCAATGCACTGTTGAATGAGTTAGTTCTTGAATGCATTGCAAGGCAAAAAAAGTGCATGTAAAAATATTTTCCTTGGGTCAAATATGGACTTCTGTATGGCTAATATAACATCACAACAAGTCAATCTTTCTGAATAGCAAGTTAATGTTCAGGTAACTCTTTGGCCAGGAATATGTCTTTTAAGTCAAAAAGTGACCTCAGTATACAGAGTTCAAAGACTCTGTATGGCAGATTTTTCATCAAAAGTAGTCTATATATATATATATATATATATATATATATATTTTTTAGGACCCTTTAACCGGAAATAAGTTCAATAGGTCAGATATGGCCATATATGGCTTATGAAGCATCAGAGTGAGTCAATGAATATGTATAGAAAAATCAAGATGAGGACTCTTTGGCCAAAAATATGTTCAGTAGGTCAAATATGGATTTCTGAATGGCTGATTTAACATCAGGAGTCTCTAAAATTATATAGTTTAAAACCAATTAAGACCATTTGACCAGAAATCAGTTCAATGGCCTGATATGTATATCTATATGTAAATGATATGTATATCTATGTATATCAAGATATGGAATATATTTAAGTGCAATCCTAAATGCACTTAAATATGGCTAATGAAGCATCAGAAGTTGTCTATGAGTATGTATGGGAAAGTTCAAGATTGAGGATTTTTTGGCCAGAAATATTTTCCTTGGGTCAAATATGGACTTCTGTATGGCTAATATAACATCACAACAAGTCAATCTTTACGAATAGCAATGTTAATGTTCAGGTACTCTTGGCCAGGAATATGACCATTAAGTCAAAAAGTGACCTCTGTATACAGAATTCAAAGACTCTGTATGGCAGATTTTTTATCAAAAGTAGTCTATTTTTTTATATATTTTTTTTAGGACCCTTTAAACCGGAAATAAGGTTCAATAGGTCAGATATGGCCATATATGGCTTATGAAGCATCAGAATGAGTCAATGAGTATGTATAGAAAAATCAAGATGAGGACTCTTTGGCCAAAAATATGTTCAGTAGGTCAAATATGGAATTCTGAATGGCTGATTTAACATCAGGAGTCTCTAAGTTTATATAGTTTAAAACCAATTAGGGACCCTTTGACCAGAAATAAAATCAATCCGTCAAGATATGGACTTCTAAATGGACTTAAATATGGCTAATGAAGCATCAGAAGTTGTCTATGAGTATGTATGGAAGTTCAAGATTGAGGATTTTTTGGCCAAAAATATTTTCCTTGGGTCAAATATGGACTTCTGTATGGCTAATATAACATCACAACAAGTCAATCTTTATGAATAGCAAGTAAATGTTCAGGTAACTCTTTGGCCAGGAATATGTCCATTAAGTCAAAAAGTGACCTCTGTATACAGAGATCAAAGACTCTGTATGGCAGATTTTTCATCAAAAGCAGTCAATATTTTTTTTTTTTTTTTTTTTTTTTTTAGAACCCTTTAACCGGAAATAAGTTCAATAGGTCAGATATGGCCATATATGGCTTATGAAGCATCAGAATGAGTCAATGAGTATGTATAGAAAAATCAAGATGAGCACTCTTTGGCCAAAAATATGTTCAGTAGGTCAAATATGGAATTCTGAATGGCCTGATTTAACATCAGGAGTCTCTAAGTTTATATAGTTTAAAACCAATTAGGACCCTTTGACCAGAAATAAGTTCAATCCGTCAAGATATGGACTTCTAAATGGACTTAAATATGGCTAATGAAGCATCAGAAGTTGTCTATGAGTATGTATGGAAAGTTCAAGATTGAGGATTTTTTGGCCAAAAATATTTTCCTTGGGTCAAATATGGACTTCTGTATGGCTAATATAACATCACAACAAGTCAATCTTTATGAATAGCAAGTTAATGTTCAGGTAACTCTTTGGCCAGGAATATGTCCATTAAGTCAAAAAGTGACCTCTGTATACAGAGTTCAAAGACTCTGTATGGCAGATTTTTCATCAAAAGTAGTCCTATATATATATATATTTTTTTTTAGGACCCTTTAACCGGAAATAAGTTCAATAGGTCAGATATGGCCATATATGGCTTATGAAGCATCAGAATGAGTCAATGAGTTTGTATAGAAAAATCAAGATGAGGACTCTTTGGCCAAAAATATGTTCAGTAGGTCAAATATGGAATTCTAAATGGCTGATTTAACATCAGGAGTCTCTAAGTTTATATAGTTTAAAACCAATTAGGACCATTTGACTAGAAATAAGTTCAATCCGTCAAGATATGGACTTCTAAATGGACTTAAATATGGCTAATGAAGCATCAGAAGTTGTCTATGAGTATGTATGGAAAGTTCAAGATTGAGGATTTTTTGGCCAGAAATATTTTCCTTGGGTCAAATATGGACTTCTGTATGGCTAATATAACATCACAACAAGTCAATCTTTATGAATAGCAAGTTAATGTTCAGGTAACTCTTTGGCCAGGAATATGTCCATTAAGTCAAAAAGTGACCTCTGTATACAGAGTTCAAAGACTCTGTATGGCAGATTTTTCATCAAAAGTAGTCTATATATATATATATATTTTTTTTAGGACCCTTTAACCGGAAATAAGTTCAATAGGTCAGATATGGCCATATAGGCTTATGAAGCATCAGAATGAGTCAATGAGTTTGTATAGAAAAATCAAGATGAGGACTCTTTGGCCAAAAATATGTTCAGTAGGTCAAATATGGAATTCTAAATGGCTGATTTAACATCAGGAGTCTCTAAGTTTATATAGTTTAAAACCAATTAGGACCATTTGACTAGAAATAAGTTCAATCCGTCAAGATATGGACTTCTAAATGGACTTAAATATGGCTAATGAAGCATCAGAAGTTGTCTATGAGTATGTATGGAAAGTTCAAGATTGAGGATTTTTTTGGCCAGAAATATTTTCCTTGGGTCAAATATGGACTTCTGTATGGCTAATATAACATCACAACAAGTCAATCTTTACGAATAGCAAGTTAATGTTCAGTACTTTTTGGCCAGGAATATGACCATTAAGTCAAAAAGTGACCTCTGTATGCAGAATTCAAAGACTCTGTATGGCAGATTTTTTATCAAAAGTAGTCTATTTTTTTTTTTTTTTTTTTTTAGGACCCTTTAACCGGAAATAAGTTCAATAGGTCAGATATGGCCATATATGGCTTATGAAGCATCAGAATGAGTCAATGAGTATGTATAGAAAAATCAAGATGAGGACTCTTTGGCCAAAAATAGTTCAGTAGGTCAAATATGGAATTCTGAATGGCTGATTTAACATCAGGAGTCTCTAAGTTTATATAGTTTAAAACCAATTAGGACCCTTTGACCAGAAATAAAATCAAACCGTCAAGATATGGACTTCTAAATGGACTTAAATATGGCTAATGAAGCATCAGAAGTTGTCTATGAGTATGTATGGAAAGTTCAAGATTGAGGATTTTTTGGCCAAAAATATTTTCCTTGGGTCAAATATGGACTTCTGTATGGCTAATATAACATCACAACAAGTCAATCTTTATGAATAGCAAGTTAATGTTCAGTAACTCTTTGGCCAGGAATATGTCCATTAAGTCAAAAAGTGACCTCTGTATACAGAGTTCAAAGACTCTGTATGGCAGATTTTTTATCAAAAGTAGTCTATTTTTTATTTTTTTATTTTTTAGGACCCTTTAACCGGAAATAAGTTCAATAGGTCAGATATGGCCATATATGGCTTATGGAGCATCAGAATGAGTCAATGAGTATGTATAGAAAAATCAAGATGAGGACTCTTTGGCCAAAAATATGTTCAGTAGGTCAAATATGGAATTCTGAATGGCTGATTTAACATCAGGAGTATGAGTATCTAAGTTTATATAGTTTAAAACCAATTAGGACCCTTTGACCAGAAATAAGTTCAATCCGTCAAGATATGGACTTCTAAATGGACTTAAATATGGCTAATGAAGCATCAGAAGTTGTCTATGAGTATGTATGGAAAGTTCAAGATTGAGGATTTTTTGGCCAAAAATATTTTCCTTGGGTCAAATATGGACTTCTGTATGGCTAATATAACATCACAACAAGTCAATCTTTATGAATAACAAGTTAATGTTCAGGTATCTCTTTGGGCCAGGAATATGTACATTAAGTCAAAAAAGTGACCTCTGTATACAGAGTTCAAAGACTCTGTATGGCAGATTTTTCATCAAAAGTAGTCTATATTTTTATTTTTTATTTTTTTTTAGGACCCTTTAACCGGAAATAAGTTCAATAGGTCAGATATGGCCATATATGGCTTATGGAGCATCAAAATGAGTCAATGAGTATGTATAGAAAAATCAAGATGAGGACTCTTTGGCCAAAAATATGTTCAGTAGGTCAAATATGGAATTCTGAATGGCTGATTTAACATCAGGAGTCTCTAAGTTTATATAGTTTAAAACCAATTAAGACCCTTTGACCAGAAATAAGTTCAATCCGTCAAGATATGGACTTCTAAATGGACTTCAATATGGCTAATGAAGCATCAGAAGTTGTCCTATGAGTATGTATGGAAAGTTCAAGATTGAGGATTTTTTGGCCAAAAATATTTTCCTTGGGTCAAATATGGACTTCTGTATGGCTAATATAACATCACAACAAGTCAATCTTTATGAATAGCAAGTTAATGTTCAGGTAACTCTTTGGCCAGGAATATGTCCATTAAGTCAAAAAGTGACCTCTGTATACAGAGTTCAAAGACTCTGTATGGCAGATTTTTCATCAAAAGCAGTCAATATTTTTTTTTTAATTTTTTTTTTTTAGAACCCTTTAACCGGAAATAAGTTCAATAGGTCAGATATGGCCATATATGGCTTATGAAGCATCAGAATGAGTCAATGAGTATGTATAGAAAAATCAAGATGAGGACTCTTTGGCCAAAAAATATGTTAGGTAGGTCAAATATGGAATTCTGAATTGCTGATTTAACATCAGGAGTCCTCTAAGTTTATATAGTTTAAAACCAATTAGGACCCTTTGACCAGAAATAAGTTCAATCCGTCAAGATATGGACTTCTAAATGGACTTAAATATGGCTAATGAAGCATCAGAAGTTGTCTATGAGTATGTATGGAAAGTTCAAGATTGAGGATTTTTTGGCCAAAAATATTTTCCTTGGGTCAAATATGGACTTCTGTATGGCTAATATAACATCACAACAAGTCAATCTTTATGAATAGCAAGTTAATGTTCAGGTAACTCTTTGGCCAGGAATATGTCCATTAAGTCAAAAAGTGACCTCTGTATACAGAGTTCAAAGACTCTGTATGGCAGATTTTTCATCAAAAGCAGTCAATATTTTTTTTTTTTTTTTTTTTTTTAGAACCCTTTAACCGGAAATAAGTTCAAGAGGTCAGATATGGCCATATATGGCTTATGGAGCATCAGAATGAGTCAATGAGTATGTATAGAAAAATCAAGATGAGGACTCTTTTGCCAAAAATATGTTCAGTAGGTCAAATATGGAATTCTCAATGGCTGATTTAACATCAGGAGTCTCTAAGTTTTATATAGTTTAAAACCAATTAGGACCCTTTGACCAGAAATAAGTTCAATCCGTCAAGATATGGACTTCTAAATGGACTTAAATATGGCTAATGAAGCATCGGAAGTTGTCTATGAGTATGTATGGAAAGTTCAAGATTGAGGATTTTTTGGCCAAAAATATTTTCCTTGGGTCAAATATGGACTTCTGTATGGCTAATATAACATCACAACAAGTCAATCCTTTATGAATAACAAGTTAATGTTCAGGTATCTCTTTGGCCAGGAATATGTACATTAAGTCAAAAAGTGACATCTGTATACAGAGTTCAAAGACTCTGTATAGGCAGATTTTTCATCAAAAGTAGTCTATATTTTTTTATTATTTTTTTTTTAGGACCCTTTAAGCGGAAATAAGTTCAATAGGTCAGATATGGCCATATATGGCTTATGGAGCATCAGAATGAGTCAATGAGTATGTATAGAAAAATCAAGATGAGGACTCTTTGGCCAAAAATATGTTCAGTAGGTCAAATATGGAATTCTTAATGGCTGATTTAACATCAGGAGTATGAGTATCTAAGTTTATATAGTTTAAAACCAATTAGGACCCTTTGACCAGAAATAAGTTCAATCCGTCAAGATATGGACTTCTAAATGGACTTCAATATGGCTAATAAAGCATCAGAAGTTGTCTATGAGTATGTATGGAAAGTTCAAGATTGAGGATTTTTTGGCCAGAAATTTTTTCCTTGGGTCAAATATGGACTTCTGTATGGCTAATATAACATCACAACAAGTTAATCTTTATGAATAGCAAGTTAATGTTCAGGTAACTCTTTGGCCAGGAATATGTCCATTAAGTCAAAAAGTGACCTCTGTATACAGAGTTCAAAGACTCTGTATGGCAGATTTTTCATCAAAAGTAGTCTATATATATATATATATATAATTTTTTTTAGGACCCTTTAACCGGAAATAAGTTCAATAGGTCAGATATGGCCATATATGGCTTATGAAGCATCAGAGTGAGTCAATGAATATGTATAGAAAAATCAAGATGAGGACTCTTTGGCCAAAAATATGTTCAGTAGGTCAAATATGGATTTCTGAATGGCTGATTTAACATCAGGAGTCTCTAAAATTATATAGTTTAAAACCAATTAAGACCATTTGACCAGAAATCAGTTCAATGGCCTGATATGTATATCTATATGTAAATGATATGTATATCTATGTATATCAAGATATGGAATTATATTTAAGTGCAATCCTAAATGCACTTAAATATGGCTAATGAAGCATCAGAAGTTGTCTATGAGTATGTATGGAAAGTTCAAGATTGAGGATTTTTTGGCCAGAAATATTTTTCCTTGGGTCAAATATGGACTTCTGTATGGCTAATATAACATCACAACAAGTCAATCTTTACGAATAGCAAGTTAATGTACAGGTACTCTTTGGCCAGGAATATGACCATTAAGTCAAAAAGTGACCTCTGTATACAGAATTCAAAGACTCTGTATGGCAGATTTTTCATCAAAAGCAGTCAATATTTTTTTTTTTTTTTTTTTTTTTTTTAGAACCCTTTAACCGGAAATAAGTTCAATAGGGTCAGATATGGCCATATATGGCTTATGAAGCATCAGAATGAGTCAATGAGTATGTATAGAAAAAATCAGATGAGCACTCTTTGGCCAAAAATATGTTCAGTAGGTCAAATATGGAATTCTGAATGGCTGATTTAACATCAGGAGTCTCTAAGTTTATATAGTTTAAAAACCAATTAGGACCCTTTGACCAGAAATAAGTTCAATCCGTCAAGATATGGACTTCTAAATGGACTTAAATATGGCTAATGAAGCATCAGAAGTTGTCTATGAGTATGTATGGAAAGTTCAAGATTGAGGATTTTTTGGCCAAAAATATTTTCCTTGGGTCAAATATGGACTTCTGTATGGCTAATATAACATCACAACAAGTCAATCTTTATGAATAGCAAGTTAATGTTCAGGTAACTCTTTGGCCAGGAATATGTCCATTAAGTCAAAAAGTGACCTCTGTATACAGAGTTCAAAGACTCTGTATGGCAGATTTTTCATCAAAAGTAGTCTATATATATATATATTTTTTTAGGACCCTTTAACCGGAAATAAGTTCAATAGGTCAGATATGCCATATATGGCTTATGAAGCATCAGAATGAGTCAATGAGTTTTGTATAGAACAAATCAAGATGAGGACTCTTTGGCCAAAAATATGTTCAGTAGGTCAAATATGGAATTCTAAATGGCTGATTTAACATCAGGAGTCTCTAAGTTTATATAGTTTAAAACCAATTAGGACCATTTGACTAGAAATAAGTTCAATCCGTCAAGATATGGACTTCTAAATGGACTTAAATATGGCTAATGAAGCATCAGAAGTTGTCTATGAGTATGTATGGAAAGTTCAAGATTGAGGATTTTTTGGGCCAGAAATATTTTCCTTGGGTCAAATATGGACTTCTGTATGGCTAATATACATCACAACAAGTCAATCTTTATGAATAGCAAGTTAATGTTCAGGTAAACTCTTTGGCCAGGAATATGTCCATTAAGTCAAAAAGTGACCTCTGTATACAGAGTTCAAAGACTCTGTATGGCAGATTTTTCATCAAAAGTAGTCTATATATATATATATTTTTTTTTTAGGAACCCTTTAACCGGAAATAAGTTCAATAGGTCAGATATGGCCATATATGGCTTATGAAGCATCAGAATGAGTCAATGAGTTTGTATAGAAAAATCAAGATGAGGACTCTTTGGCCAAAAATATGTTCAGTAGGTCAAATATGGATCTAAATGGCTGATTTAACATCAGGAGTCTCTAAGTTTATATAGTTTAAAACCAATTAGGACCATTTGACTAGAAATAAGTTCAATCCGTCAAGATATGGACTTCTAAATGGACTTAAATATGGCTAATGAAGCATCAGAAGTTGTCTATGAGTATGTATGGAAAGTTCAAGATTGAGGATTTTTTGGCCAGAAATATTTTCCTTGGGTCAAATATGGACTTCTGTATGGCTAATATAACATCACAACAAGTCAATCTTTACGAATAGCAAGTTAATGTTCAGGTACTTTTTGGCCAGGAATATGACCATTAAGTCAAAAAGTGACCTCTGTATGCAGAATTCAAAGACTCTGTATGGCAGATTTTTATCAAAAGTAGTCTATTTTTTTTTTTTTTTTTTTTTAGGACCCTTTAACCGGAAATAAGTTCAATAGGTCAGATATGGCCATATATGGCTTATGAAGCATCAGAATGAATCAATGAGTATGTATAGAAAAATCAAGATGAGGACTCTTTGGCCAAAAATATGTTCAGTAGGTCAAATATGGAATTCTGAATGGCTGATTTAACATCAGGAGTCTCTAAGTTTATATAGTTTAAAACCAATTAGGACCCTTTGACCAGAAATAAAATCAAACCGTCAAGATATGGACTTCTAAATGGACTTAAATATGGCTAATGAAGCATCAGAAGTTGTCTATGAGTATGTATGGAAAGTTCAAGATTGAGGATTTTTTGGCCAAAAATATTTTCCTTGGGTCAAATATGGACTTCTGTATGGCTAATATAACATCACAACAAGTCAATCTTTACGAATAGCAAGTTAATGTTCAGGTACTCTTTGGCCAGGAATATGACCATTAAGTCAAAAAGTGACCTCTGTATACAGAATTCAAAGACTCTGTATGGCAGATTTTTTATCAAAAGTAGTCTATTTTTTTATTATATTTTTTTAGGACCCTTTAACCGGAAATAAGTTCAATAGGTCAGATATGGCCATATATGGCTTATGGAGCATCAGAATGAGTCAATGAGTATGTATAGAAAAATCAAGATGAGGACTCTTTGGCCAAAAATATGTTCAGTAGGTCAAATATGGAATTCTGAATGGCTGATTTAACATCAGGAGTCTCTAAGTTTATATAGTTTAAAACCAATTAAGGACCCTTTGACCAGAAATAAGTTCAATCCGTCAAGATATGGACTTCTAAATGGACTTAAATATGGCTAATGAAGCATCAGAAGTTGTCCATGAGTATGTATGGAAAGTTCAAGATTGAGGATTTTTTGGCCAGAAATATTTTCCTTGGGTCAAATATGGACTTCTGTATGGCTAATATAACATCACAACAAGTCAATCTTTACGAATAGCAAGTTAATGTTCAGGTACTCTTTGGCCAGGAATATGACCATTAAGTCAAAAAGTGACCTCTGTATACAGAATTCAAAGACTCTGTATGGCAGATTTTTTATCAAAAGTACTCTTTTTTTCATTTTTATTTTTTTTAGGACCCTTTAACCGGAAATAAGTTCAATAGGTCAGATATGGCCATATATGGCTTATGGAGCATCAGAATGAGTCAATGAGTATGTATAGAAAAATCAAGATGAGGACTCTTTGGCCAAAAATATGTTCAGTAGGTCAAATATGGAATTCTGAATGGCTGATTTAACATCAGGAGTCTCTAAGTTTATATAGTTTAAAACCAATTAGGACCCTTTGACCAGAAATACGTTCAATCCGTCAAGATATGGACTTCTAAATGGACTTAAATATGGCTAATGAAGCATCAGAAGTTGTCAATGAGTATGTATGGAAAGTTCAAGATTGAGGATTTTTTGGCCAGAAATATTTTCCTTGGGTCAAATATGGACTTCTGTATGGCTAATATAACATCACAACAAGTCAATCTTTACGAATAGCAAGTTAATGTTCAGGTACTCTTTGGCCAGGAATATGACCATTAAGTCAAAAAGTGACCTCTGTACACAGAATTCAAAGACTCTGTATGGCAGATTTTTTATCAAAAGTACTCTTTTTTTTTTTTTTTTTTTTTTTAGGACCCTTTAACCGGAAATAAGTTCAATAGGTCAGATATGGCCATATGGCTTATGGAGCATCAGAATGAGTCAATGAGTATGTATAGAAAAATCAAGATGAGGACTCTTTGGCCAAAAATATGTTCAGTAGGTCAAATATGGAATTCTGAATGGCTGATTTAACATCAAGAGTCTCTAAGTTTATATAGTTTAAAACCAATTAAGGACCCTTTGACCAGAAATAAGTTAAATCCGTCAAGATATGGACTTCTAAATGGACTTCAATATGGCTAATGAAGCATCAGAAGTTGTCTATGAGTATGTATGGAAAGTTCAAGATTGAGGATTTTTTGGCCAAAAATATTTTCCTTGGGTCAAATATGGACTTCTGTATGGCTAATATAACATCACAACAAGTCAATCTTTATGAATAGCAAGTTAATGTTCAGGTAACTCTTTGGCCAGGAATATGTCCATTAAGTCAAAAAGTGACCTCTGTATACAGAGTTCAAAGACACTGTATGGCAGATTTTTCATCAAAAGTAGTCTATAGTTTTTTTTTTTTTTTTTTTTTTAGGACCCTTTAACCGGAAATAAGTTCAATAGGTCAGATATGGCCATATATGGGTTATGAAGCATCAGAATGAGTCAATGAGTTTGTATAGAAAAATCAAGATGAGGACTCTTTGGCCAAAAATATGTTCAGTAGGTCAAATATGGAATTCTAAATGGCTGATTTAACATCAGTAGTCTCTAAGTTTATATAGTTTAAAACCATTTAAGGACCCTTTGACCAGAAATAAGTTCAATCCGTTAAGATATGGATTTCTAAATGGACTTACATATGGCTAATGAAGCATCAGAAATTGTCTATGAGTATGTATGTAAAGTTCAAGATTGAGGATATTTTGGCCAGAAATATTTTCCTTGGGTCAAATATGGACTTCTGTATGGCTAATATAACATCACAACAAGTCAATCTTTATGAATAGCAAGTTAATGTTCAGGTAACTCTTTGGCCAGGAATATGTCCATTTAGTCAAAAAGTGACCTCTGCTTACAGAGTTCAAAGACACTGTATGGCAGATTTTTCATCAAAAGTAGTCTATAAATTTTTTTTTTTTTTTTTTTTTTAGGACCCTTTAACCGGAAATAAGTTCAATAGGTCAGATATGGCCATATATGGGTTATGAAGCATCAGAATGAGTCAATGAGTTTGTATAGAAAAATCAAGATGAGGACTCTTTGGCCAAAAATATGTTCAGTAGGTCAAATATGGAATTCTAAATGGCTGATTTAACATCAGTAGTCTCTAAGTTTATATAGTTTAAAACCATTTAAGGACCCTTTGACCAGAAATAAGTTCAATCCGTTAAGATATGGATTTCTAAATGGACTTACATATGGCTAATGAAGCATCAGAAATTGTCTATGAGTATGTATGTAAAGTTCAAGATTGAGGATATTTTGGCCAGAAATATTTTCCTTGGGTCAAATATGGACTTCTGTATGGCTAATATAACATCACAACAAGTCCATCTTTATGAATAGCAAGTTAATGTTCAGGTAACTCTTTGGCCAGGAATATGTCCATTTAGTCAAAAAGTGACCTCTGCTTACAGAGTTCAAAGACTCTGTATGGCAGAATTTTCATCAAAAGTAGTCTATATATTTTTTTATTTTTTTTAAGGACCCTTTAACCGGAAATAAGTTCAATAGGTCAGATATGGCCATATATGGCTTATGGAGCATCAGAATGAGTCAATGAGTATGTATAGAAAAATCAAGATGAGGACTCTTTGGCCAAAAATATGTTCAGTAGGTCAAATATGGAATTCTGAATGGCTGATTTAACATCAGGAGTCTCTAAGTTTATATAGTTTAAAACCAATTAAGGACCCTTTGACCAGAAATAAGTTCAATCCGTCAAGATATGGACTTCTAAATGGACTTAAATATGGCTAATGAAGCATCAGAAGTTGTCCATGAGTATGTATGGAAAGTTCAAGATTGAGGATTTTTTGGCCAGAAATATTTTCCTTGGGTCAAATATGGACTTCTGTATGGCTAATATAACATCACAACAAGTCAATCTTTACGAATAGCAAGTTAATGTTCAGGTACTCTTTGGCCAGGAATATGACCATTAAGTCAAAAAGTGACCTCTGTATACAGAATTCAAAGACTCTGTATGGCAGATTTTTTATCAAAAGTAGTCTATTTTTTTATTATATTTTTTTAGGACCCTTTAACCGGAAATAAGTTCAATAGGTCAGATATGGCCATATATGGCTTATGGAGCATCAGAATGAGTCAATGAGTATGTATAGAAAAATCAAGATGAGGACTCTTTGGCCAAAAATATGTTCAGTAGGTCAAATATGGAATTCTGAATGGCTGATTTAACATCAGGAGTCTCTAAGTTTATATAGTTTAAAACCAATTAAGGACCCTTTGACCAGAAATAAGTTCAATCCGTCAAGATATGGACTTCTAAATGGACTTAAATATGGCTAATGAAGCATCAGAAGTTGTCCATGAGTATGTATGGAAAGTTCAAGATTGAGGATTTTTTGGCCAGAAATATTTTCCTTGGGTCAAATATGGACTTCTGTATGGCTAATATAACATCACAACAAGTCAATCTTTACGAATAGCAAGTTAATGTTCAGGTACTCTTTGGCCAGGAATATGACCATTAAGTCAAAAAGTGACCTCTGTATACAGAATTCAAAGACTCTGTATGGCAGATTTTTTATCAAAAGTACTCTTTTTTTCATTTTTATTTTTTTTAGGACCCTTTAACCGGAAATAAGTTCAATAGGTCAGATATGGCCATATATGGCTTATGGAGCATCAGAATGAGTCAATGAGTATGTATAGAAAAATCAAGATGAGGACTCTTTGGCCAAAAATATGTTCAGTAGGTCAAATATGGAATTCTGAATGGCTGATTTAACATCAGGAGTCTCTAAGTTTATATAGTTTAAAACCAATTAGGACCCTTTGACCAGAAATACGTTCAATCCGTCAAGATATGGACTTCTAAATGGACTTAAATATGGCTAATGAAGCATCAGAAGTTGTCAATGAGTATGTATGGAAAGTTCAAGATTGAGGATTTTTTGGCCAGAAATATTTTCCTTGGGTCAAATATGGACTTCTGTATGGCTAATATAACATCACAACAAGTCAATCTTTACGAATAGCAAGTTAATGTTCAGGTACTCTTTGGCCAGGAATATGACCATTAAGTCAAAAAGTGACCTCTGTACACAGAATTCAAAGATTCTGTATGGCAGATTTTTAATCAAAAGTAGTCTATTTTTTTTATTTTATTTTTTGCACCCTTTAACCGGAAATAAGTTCAATAGGTCAGACATGGCCATATATGGCTTATGGAGCATCAGAATGAGTCAATGAGTATGTATAGAAAAATCAAGATGAGGACTCTTTGGCAAAAAATATGTTCAGTAGGTCAAATATGGAATTCTGAATGGCTGATTTAACATCAGGAGTCTCTAAGTTTATATATTTTAAAACCAATTAGGACACTTTGAATAGAAATAAGTTCAATGGCCTGATACGTATATCTATTGGACTTATGAAGCATCAGTAGGAGTCTTTCAGTGTGTATAGAAACTTCAAGATTGAGGACTCTTTGGCCAGAAATATGTTCAGTAGGTCAAATATGGAATTCTAAATGGCTGATTTAACATCAGGAGTCTCTAAGTTTATATAGTTTAAAACCAATTAAGGACCCTTTGACCAGAAATAAGTTCAATCCGTCAAGATATGGACTTCTAAATGGACTTAAATATGGCTAATGAAGCATCAGAAGTTGTTTATGAGTATGTATGGAAAGTTCAAGATTGAGGATTTTTTGGCCAGAAATATTTTCCTTGGGTCAAATATGGACTTCTGTATGGCTAATATAACATCACAACAAGTCAATCTTTATGAATAGCAAGTTAATAATCAGGTAACTCTTTGGCCAGGAATATGTCCATTAAGTCAAAAAGTGACCTCTGTATACAGAGTTCAAAGACTCTGTATGGCAGATTTTTCATCAAAAGTAGTCTATATTTTTTTTTGTTTTTGTTTTTTTTTAGGACCATTTAACCGGAAATTAAGTTCAATAGGTCAGATATGGCCATATATGGCTTATGAAGCATCAGAATGAGTCAATGAGTATGTATAGAAAAATCAAGATGAGGACTCTTTGGCCAAAAATATGTTCAGTAGGTCAAATATGGAATTCTAAATGGCTGATTTAACATCAGTAGTCTCTAAGTTTATATAGTTTAAAACCAATTAAGGACCCTTTGACCAGAAATAAGTTCAATCCGTTAAGATATGGATTTCTAAATGGACTTCAATATGGCAATCAGAAATTGTCTATGAGTATGTATGGAAAGTTCAAGATTGAGGATTTTTTGGCCAGAAATATTTTCCTTGGGTCAAATATGGACTTCTGTATGGCTAATATAACATCACAACAAGTCAATCTTTACGAATAGCAAGTTAATGTTCAGGTTCTCTTTGGCCAGGAATATGACCATTAAGTCAAAAAGTGACCTCTGTATACAGAATTCAAAGACTCTGTATGGCAGATTTTTTATCAAAAGTAGTCTATTTTTTTATTATATTTTTTTAGGACCCTTTAACCGGAAATAAGTTCAATAGGTCAGATATGGCCATATATGGCTTATGGAGCATCAGAATGAGTCAATGAGTATGTATAGAAAAATCAAGATGAGGACTCTTTGGCCAAAAATATGTTCAGTAGGTCAAATATGGAATTCTGAATGGCTGATTTAACATCAGGAGTCTCTAAGTTTATATAGTTTAAAACCAATTAAGGACCCTTTGACCAGAAATAAGTTCAATCCGTCAAGATATGGACTTCTAAATGGACTTAAATATGGCTAATGAAGCATCAGAAGTTGTCCATGAGTATGTATGGAAAGTTCAAGATTGAGGATTTTTTGGCCAGAAATATTTTCCTTGGGTCAAATATGGACTTCTGTATGGCTAATATAACATCACAACAAGTCAATCTTTACGAATAGCAAGTTAATGTTCAGGTACTCTTTGGCCAGGAATATGACCATTAAGTCAAAAAGTGACCTCTGTATACAGAATTCAAAGACTCTGTATGGCAGATTTTTTATCAAAAGTAGTCTATTTAAAAAAAAAAAATTTTTAGGACCCTTTAACCGGAAATAAGTTCAATAGGTCAGATATGGCCATATATGGCTTATGGAGCATCAGAATGAGTCAATGAGTATGTATAGAAAAATCAAGATGAGGACTCTTTGGCCAAAAATATGTTCAGTAGGTCAAATATGGAATTCTGAATGGCTGATTTAACATCAGGAGTCTCTAAGTTTATATAGTTTAAAACCAATTAAGGACCCTTTGACCAGAAATAAGTTCAATCCGTCAAGATATGGACTTCTAAATGGACTTAAATATGGCTAATGAAGCATCAGAAGTTGTCCATGAGTATGTATGGAAAGTTCAAGATTGAGGATTTTTTGGCCAGAAATATTTTCCTTGGGTCAAATATGGACTTCTGTATGGCTAATATAACATCACAACAAGTCAATCTTTACGAATAGCAAGTTAATGTTCAGGTACTCTTTGGCCAGGAATATGACCATTAAGTCAAAAAGTGACCTCTGTATACAGAATTCAAAGACTCTGTATGGCAGATTTTTTATCAAAAGTAGTCTATTTAAAAAAAAAAATTTTTTAGGACCCTTTAACCGGAAATAAGTTCAATAGGTCAGATATGGCCATATATGGCTTATGGAGCATCAGAATGAGTCAATGAGTATGTATAGAAAAATCAAGATGAGGACTCTTTGGCCAAAAATATGTTCAGTAGGTCAAATATGGAATTCTGAATGGCTGATTTAACATCAAGAGTCTCTAAGTTTATATAGTTTAAAACCAATTAAGGACCCTTTGACCAGAAATAAGTTAAATCCGTCAAGATATGGACTTCTAAATGGACTTCAATATGGGTAATGAAGCATCAGAAGTTGTCTATGAGTATGTATGGAAAGTTCAAGATTGAGGATTTTTTGGCCAAAAATATTTTCCTTGGGTCAAATATGGACTTCTGTATGGCTAATATAACATCACAACAAGTCAATCTTTATGAATAGCAAGTTAATGTTCAGGTAACTCTTTGGCCAGGAATATGTCCATTAAGTCAAAAAGTGACCTCTGTATACAGAGTTCAAAGACACTGTATGGCAGATTTTTTCATCAAAAGTAGTCTATAATTTTTTTTTTGTTTTTTTTTTAGGACCCTTTAACCGGAAATAAGTTCAATAGGTCAGATATGGCCATATATGGGTTATGAAGCATCAGAATGAGTCAATGAGTTTGTATAGAAAAATCAAGATGAGGACTCTTTGGCCAAAAATATGTTCAGTAGGTCAAATATGGAATTCTAAATGGCTGATTTAACATCAGTAGTCTCTAAGTTTATATAGTTTAAAACCATTTAAGGACCCTTTGACCAGAAATAAGTTCAATCCGTTAAGATATGGATTTCTAAATGGACTTACATATGGCTAATGAAGCATCAGAAATTGTCTATGAGTATGTATGTAAAGTTCAAGATTGAGGATATTTTGGCCAGAAATATTTTCCTTGGGTCAAATATGGACTTCTGTATGGCTAATATAACATCACAACAAGTCCATCTTTATGAATAGCAAGTTAATGTTCAGGTAACTCTTTGGCCAGGAATATGTCCATTTAGTCAAAAAGTGACCTCTGCTTACAGAGTTCAAAGACTCTGTATGGCAGAATTTTCATCAAAAGTAGTCTATATATTTTTTTATTTTTTTTAAGGACCCTTTAACCGGAAATAAGTTCAATAGGTCAGATATGGCCATATATGGCTTATGGAGCATCAGAATGAGTCAATGAGTATGTATAGAAAAATCAAGATGAGGACTCTTTGGCCAAAAATATGTTCAGTAGGTCAAATATGGAATTCTGAATGGCTGATTTAACATCAGGAGTCTCTAAGTTTATATAGTTTAAAACCAATTAAGGACCCTTTGACCAGAAATAAGTTCAATCCGTCAAGATATGGACTTCTAAATGGACTTAAATATGGCTAATGAAGCATCAGAAGTTGTCCATGAGTATGTATGGAAAGTTCAAGATTGGGGATTTTTTTGGCCAGAAATATTTTCCTTGGGTCAAATATGGACTTCTGTATGGCTAATATAACATCACAACAAGTCAATCTTTACGAATAGCAAGTTAATGTTCAGGTACTCTTTGGCCAGGAATATGACCATTAAGTCAAAAAGTGACCTCTGTATACAGAATTCAAAGACTCTGTATGGCAGATTTTTTATCAAAAGTAGTCTATTTAAAAAAAAAAAATTTTTAGGACCCTTTAACCGGAAATAAGTTCAATAGGTCAGATATGGCCATATATGGCTTATGGAGCATCAGAATGAGTCAATGAGTATGTATAGAAAAATCAAGATGAGGACTCTTTGGCCAAAAATATGTTCAGTAGGTCAAATATGGAATTCTGAATGGCTGATTTAACATCAGGAGTCCTCTAAGTTTATATAGTTTAAAACCAATTAGGACCCTTTGACAAGAAATATGTTCAATGGCCTGATATGTATATCTATTGGACTTATGAAGCATCAGTAGGATTCTTTCAGTATGTATAGAAACTTCAAGATTGAGGACTCTTTGGCCAGACATATGTTCAGTAGGTCAAATATGGAATTCTAAATGGCTGATTTAACATCAGGAGTCTCTAAGTTGATATAGTTTAAAACCAATTAAGGACCCTTTGACCAGAAATAAGTTAAATCCGTCAAGATATGGACTTCTAAATGGACTTCAATATGGCTAATGAAGCATCAGAAGTTGTCTATGAGTATGTATGGAAAGTTCAAGATTGAGGATTTTTTGGCCAGAAATATTTTCCTTGGGTCAAATATGGACTTCTGTATGGCTAATATAACATCACAACAAGTCAATCTTTACGAATATCAAGTTAATGTTCAGGTACTCTTTGGCCAGAAAATATGACCATTAAGTCAAAAAGTGACCTCTGTATACAGAATTCAAAGACTCTGTATGGCAGATTTTTTATCAAAAGTACTATTTTTTTCATTTTTATTTTTTTTAGGACCCTTTAACCGGAAATAAGTTCAATAGGTCAGATATGGCCATATATGGCTTATGGAGCATCAGAATGAGTCAATGAGTATGTATAGAAAAATCAAGATGAGGACTCTTTGGCCAAAAATATGTTCAGTAGGTCAAATATGGAATTCTGAATGGCTGATTTAACATCAGGAGTCTCTAAGTTTATATAGTTTAAAAACCAATTAGGACCCTTTGACCAGAAATATGTTCAATGGCCTGATATGTATATCTATTGGACTTATGAAGCATCAGTAGGATTCTTTCAGTATGTATAGAAACTTCAAGATTGAGGACTCTTTGGCCAGACATATGTTCAGTAGGTCAAATATGGAATTCTAAATGGCTGATTTAACATCAGGAGTCTCTAAGTTGATATAGTTTAAAACCAATTAAGGACCCTTTGACCAGAAATAAGTTAAATCCGTCAAGATATGGACTTCTAAATGGACTTCAATATGGCTAATGAAGCATCAGAAGTTGTCTATGAGTATGTATGGAAAGTTCAAGATTGAGGATTTTTTGGCCAGAAATATTTTCCTTGGGTCAAATATGGACTTCTGTATGGCTAATATAACATCACAACAAGTCAATCTTTACGAATATCAAGTTAATGTTCAGGTACTCTTTGGCCAGAAAATATGACCATTAAGTCAAAAAGTGACCTCTGTATACAGAATTCAAAGACTCTGTATGGCAGATTTTTTTATCAAAAGTACTATTTTTTTCATTTTTATTTTTTTTAGGACCCTTTAACCGGAAATAAGTTCAATAGGTCAGATATGGCCATATATGGCTTATGGAGCATCAGAATGAGTCAATGAGTATGTATAGAAAAATCAAGATGAGGACTCTTTGGCCAAAAATATGTTCAGTAGGTCAAATATGGAATTCTGAATGGCTGATTTAACATCAGGAGTCTCTAAGTTTATATAGTTTAAAACCAATTAGGACCCTTTGACCAGAAATATGTTCAATGGCCTGATATGTATATCTATTGGACTTATGAAGCATCAGTAGGATTCTTTCAGTATGTATAGAAACTTCAAGATTGAGGACTCTTTGGCCAGACATATGTTCAGTAGGTCAAATATGGAATTCTAAATGGCTGATTTAACATCAGGAGTCTCTAAGTTGATATAGTTTAAAACCAATTAAGGACCCTTTGACCAGAAATAAGTTAAATCCGTCAAGATATGGACTTCTAAATGGACTTCAATATGGCTAATGAAGCATCAGAAGTTGTCTATGAGTATGTATGGAAAGTTCAAGATTGAGGATTTTTTGGCCAGAAATATTTTCCTTGGGTCAAATATGGACTTCTGTATGGCTAATATAACATCACAACAAGTCAATCTTTACGAATATCAAGTTAATGTTCAGGTACTCTTTGGCCAGGAATATGACCATTAAGTCAAAAAGTGACCTCTGTATACAGAATTCAAAGACTCTGTATGGCAGATTTTTTATCAAAAGTACTCTTTTTTTCATTTTTATTTTTTTTTAGGACCCTTTAACCGGAAATAAGTTCAATAGGTCAGATATGGCCATATGGCTTATGGAGCATCAGAATGAGTCAATGAGTATGTATAGAAAAATCAAGATGAGGACTCTTTGGCCAAAAATATGTTCAGTAGGTCAAATATGGAATTCTGAATGGCTGATTTAACATCAGGAGTCTCTAAGTTTATATAGTTTAAAACCAATTAGGACCCTTTGACCAGAAATACGTTCAATCCGTCAAGATATGGACTTCTAAATGGACTTAAATATGGCTAATGAAGCATCAGAAGTTGTCAATGAGTATGTATGGAAAGTTCAAGATTGAGGATTTTTTGGCCAGAAATATTTTCCTTGGGTCAAATATGGACTTCTGTATGGCTAATATAACATCACAACAAGTCAATCTTTATGAATAGCAAGTTAATGTTCAGGTAACTCTTTGGCCAGGAATATGTCCATTAAGTCAAAAAGTGACCTCTGTATACAGAGTTCAAAGACACTGTATGGCAGATTTTTCATCAAAAGTAGTCTATAATTTTTTTTTTTTTTTTTTTTTTTTAGGACCCTTTAACCGGAAATAAGTTCAATAGGTCAGATATGGCCATATATGGGTTATGAAGCATCAGAATGAGTCAATGAGTTTGTATAGAAAAATCAAGATGAGGACTCTTTGGCCAAAAATATGTTCAGTAGGTCAAATATGGAATTCTGAATGGCTGATTTAACATCAGGAGTCTCTAAGTTTATATAGTTTAAAACCAATTAAGGACCCTTTGACCAGAAATAAGTTCAATCCGTCAAGATATGGACTTCTAAATGGACTTAAATATGGCTAATGAAGCATCAGAAGTTGTCCATGAGTATGTATGGAAAGTTCAAGATTGAGGATTTTTTGGCCAGAAATATTTTCCTTGGGTCAAATATGGACTTCTGTATGGCTAATATAACATCACAACAAGTCAATCTTTACGAATAGCAAGTTAATGTTCAGGTACTCTTTGGCCAGGAATATGACCATTAAGTCAAAAAGTGACCTCTGTATACAGAATTCAAAGACTCTGTATGGCAGATTTTTTATCAAAAGTAGTCTATTTTTAAAAAAAAAATTTTTAGGACCCTTTAACCGGAAATAAGTTCAATAGGTCAGATATGGCCATATATGGCTTATGGAGCATCAGAATGAGTCAATGAGTATGTATAGAAAAATCAAGATGAGGACTCTTTGGCCAAAAATATGTTCAGTAGGTCAAATATGGAATTCTGAATGGCTGATTTAACATCAGGAGTCTCTAAGTTTATATAGTTTAAAACCAATTAGGACCCTTTGACCAGAAATATGTTCAATGGCCTGATATGTATATCTATTGGACTTATGAAGCATCAGTAGGATTCTTTCAGTATGTATAGAAACTTCAAGATTGAGGACTCTTTGGCCAGACATATGTTCAGTAGGTCAAATATGGAATTCTAAATGGCTGATTTAACATCAGGAGTCTCTAAGTTTATATAGTTTAAAACCAATTAAGGACCCTTTGACCAGAAATAAGTTCAATCCGTCAAGATATGGACTTCTAAATGGACTTCAAAATGGCTAATGAAGCATCAGAAGTTGTCTATGAGTATGTATGGAAAGTTCAAGATTGAGGATTTTTTGGCCAAAAATATTTTCCTTGGGTCAAATATGGACTTCTGTATGGCTAATATAACATCACAACAAGTCAATCTTTATGAATAGCAAGTTAATGTTCAGGTAACTCTTTGGCCAGGAATATGTCCATTAACTCAAAAAGTGACCTCTGTATACAGAGTTCAAAGACACTGTATGGCAGATTTTTCATCAAAAGTAGTCTATAATTTTTTTTTTTTTTTTTTTTTTTTTTAGGACCCTTTAACCGGAAATAAGTTCAATAGGTCAGATATGGCCATATATGGCTTATGGAGCATCAGAATGAGTCAATGAGTATGTATAGAAAAATCAAGATGAGGACTCTTTGGCCAAAAATATGTTCAGTAGGTCAAATATGGAATTCTAAATGGCTGATTTAACATCAGGAGTCTCTAAGTTTATATAGTTTAAAACCAATTAGGACCCTTTGACCAGAAATACGTTCAATCCGTCAAGATATGGACTTCTAAATGGACTTAAATATGGCTAATGAAGCATCAGAAGTTGTCAATGAGTATGTATGGAAAGTTCAAGATTGAGGATTTTTTGGCCAGAAATATTTTCCTTGGGTCAAATATGGACTTCTGTATGGCTAATATAACATCACAACAAGTCCAATCTTTACGAATAGCAAGTTAATGTTCAGGTACTCTTTGGCCAGGAATATGACCATTAAGTCAAAAAGTGACCTCTGTACACAGAATTCAAAGATTCTGTATGGCAGATTTTTTATCAAAAGTAGTCTATTTTTTTTATTTTATTTTTTGCACCCTTTAACCGGAAATAAGTTCAATAGGTCAGACATGGCCATATATGGCTTATGGAGCATCAGAATGAGTCAATGAGTATGTATAGAAAAATCAAGATGAGGACTCTTTGGCAAAAAATATGTTCAGTAGGTCAAATATGGAATTCTGAATGGCTGATTTAACATCAGGAGTCTCTAAGTTTATATAGTTTAAAACCAATTAGGACACTTTGAATAGAAATAAGTTCAATGGCCTGATACGTATATCTATTGGACTTATGAAGCATCAGTAGGAGTCTTTCAGTGTGTATAGAAACTTCATGATTGAGGACTCTTTGGCCAGAAATATGTTCAGTAGGTCAAATATGGAATTCTAAATGGCTGATTTAACATCAGGAGTCTCTAAGTTTATATAGTTTAAAACCAATTAAGGACCCTTTGACCAGAAATAAGTTCAATCCGTCAAGATATGGACTTCTAAATGGACTTCAATATGGCTAATGAAGCATCAGAAGTTGTTTATGAGTATGTATGGAAAGTTCAAGATTGAGGATTTTTTTGGCCAGAAATATTTTCCTTGGGTCAAATATGGACTTCTGTATGGCTAATATAACATCACAACAAGTCAATCTTTATGAATAGCAAGTTAATAATCAGGTAACTCTTTGGCCAGGAATATGTCCATTAAGTCAAAAAGTGACCTCTGTATACAGAGTTCAAAGACTCTGTATGGCAGATTTTTCATCAAAAGTAGTCTATATTTTTTTGTTTTTTTTGTTTTTTTTAGGACCATTTAACCGGAAATTAAGTTCAATAGGTCAGATATGGCCATATATGGCTTATGAAACATCAGAATGAGTCAATGAGTATGTATAGAAAAATCAAGATGAGGACTCTTTGGCCAAAAATATGTTCAGTAGGTCAAATATGGAATTCTAAATGGCTGATTTAACATCAGTAGTCTCTAAGTTTATATAGTTTAAAACCAATTAAGGACCCTTTGACCAGAAATAAGTTAAATCCGTTAAGATATATATTTCTAAATGGACTTCAATATGGCAATCAGAAATTGTCTATGAGTATGTATGGAAAGTTCAAGATTGAGGATTTTTTGGCCAGAAATATTTTCCTTGGGTCAAATATGGACTTCTGTATGGCTAATATAACATCACAACAAGTCAATCTTTACGAATAGCAAGTTAATGTTCAGGTACTCTTTGGCCAGGAATATGACCATTAAGTCAAAAAGTGACCTCTGTATACAGAATTCAAAGACACTGTATGGCAGATTTTTTATCAAAAGTAGTCTATTTTTTTATTATATTTTTTTAGGACCCTTTAACCGGAAATAAGTTCAATAGGTCAGATATGGCCATATATGGCTTATGGAGCATCAGAATGAGTCAATGAGTATGTATAGAAAAATCAAGATGAGGACTCTTTGGCCAAAAATATGTTCAGTAGGTCAAATATGGAATTCTGAATGGCTGATTTAACATCAGGAGTCTCTAAGTTTATATAGTTTAAAACCAATTAAGGACCCTTTGACCAGAAATAAGTTCAATCCGTCAAGATATGGACTTCTAAATGGACTTAAATATGGCTAATGAAGCATCAGAAGTTGTCCATGAGTATGTATGGAAAGTTCAAGATTGAGGATTTTTTGGCCAGAAATATTTTCCTTGGGTCAAATATGGACTTCTGTATGGCTAATATAACATCACAACAAGTCAATCTTTACGAATAGCAAGTTAATGTTCAGGTACTCTTTGGCCAGGAATATGACCATTAAGTCAAAAAGTGACCTCTGTATACAGAATTCAAAGACTCTGTATGGCAGATTTTTTATCAAAAGTAGTCTATTTAAAAAAAAAAATTTTTTAGGACCCTTTAACCGGAAATAAGTTCAATAGGTCAGATATGGCCATATATGGCTTATGGAGCATCAGAATGAGTCAATGAGTATGTATAGAAAAATCAAGATGAGGACTCTTTGGCCAAAAATATGTTCAGTAGGTCAAATATGGAATTCTGAATGGCTGATTTAACATCAGGAGTCTCTAAGTTTATATAGTTTAAAACCAATTAGGACCCTTTGACCAGAAATATGTTCAATGGCCTGATATGTATATCTATTGGACTTATGAAGCATCAGTAGGATTCTTTCAGTATGTATAGAAACTTCAAGATTGAGGACTCTTTGGCCAGACATATGTTCAGTAGGTCAAATATGGAATTCTAAATGGCTGATTTAACATCAGGAGTCTCTAAGTTTATATAGTTTAAAACCAATTAAGGACCCTTTGACCAGAAATAAGTTAAATCCGTCAAGATATGGACTTCTAAATGGACTTCAATATGGCTAATGAAGCATCAGAAGTTGTCTATGAGTATGTATGGAAAGTTCAAGATTGAGGATTTTTTGGCCAGAAATATTTTCCTTGGGTCAAATATGGACTTCTGTATGGCTAATATAACATCACAACAAGTCAATCTTTACGAATATCAAGTTAATGTTCAGGTACTCTTTGGCCAGGAATATGACCATTAAGTCAAAAAGTGACCTCTGTATACAGAATTCAAAGACTCTGTATGGCAGATTTTTTATCAAAAGTACTCTTTTTTTCATTTTTATTTTTTTTAGGACCCTTTAACCGGAAATAAGTTCAATAGGTCAGATATGGCCATATGGCTTATGGAGCATCAGAATGAGTCAATGAGTATGTATAGAAAAATCAAGATGAGGACTCTTTGGCCAAAAATATGTTCAGTAGGTCAAATATGGAATTCTGAATGGCTGATTTAACATCAGGAGTCTCTAAGTTTATATAGTTTAAAACCAATTAGGACCCTTTGACCAGAAATACGTTCAATCCGTCAAGATATGGACTTCTAAATGGACTTAAATATGGCTAATGAAGCATCAGAAGTTGTCTATGAGTATGTATGGAAAGTTCAAGATTGAGGATTTTTTTGCCCAGAAATATTTTCCTTGGGTCAAATATGGACTTCTGTATGGCTAATATAACATCACAAGTCAATCTTTACGAATAGCAAGTTAATGTTCAGGTACTCTTTGGCCCAGGAATATGACCATTAAGTCAAAAAGTGACCTCTGCATACAAAATTCAATGACTCTGTATGGCAGATTTTTTATCAAAAGTAGTCTATTTTTATTTTATTTATTTTTTAGGACCCTTTAACCGGAAATAAGTTCAATGGGTCATATGGCCATATATGGCTTATGGAGCATAAGAATGAGTCAATGAGTATGTATAGAAAAATCAAGATGAGGACTCTTTGGCCAAAAATAGTTCACTAGGTCAAATATGGAATTCTGAATGTCTGATTTAACATCAGGAGTCTCTAAGTTTATATAGTTTAAAACCAATTAGGACCCTTTGACCAGAAATAAGTTCAATCGTCAAGATATGGACTTCTAAATGGACTTAAATATGGCTAATGAAGCATCAGAAGTTGTCTATGAGTATGTATGGAAAGTTCAAGATTGAGGATTTTTTGGCCAGAAATATTTTCCTTGGGTCAAATATGGACTTCTGTATGGCTAATATAACATCACAACAAGTCAATCTTTATGAATAGCAAGTTAATGTTCAGGTAACTCTTTGGCCAGGAATATGTCCATTAAGTCAAAAGTGACCTCTGTATACAGAGTTCAAAGACTCTGTATGGCAGATTTTTTCATCAAAAGTAGTCTATATTTTTTTTTTTTTTTTTTTTTTTTAGGACCCTTTAACCGGAAATAAGTTCAATAGGTCAGATATGGCCATATATGGCTTATGGAGCATCAGAATGAGTCAATGAGTATGTATAGAAAAATCAAGATGAGGACTCTTTGGCCAAAAATATGTTCAGTAGGTCAAATATGGAATTCTGAATGGCTGATTTAACATCAGGAGTCTCTACGTTTATATAGTTTAAAACCAATTAGGACCCTTTGACCAGAAATAAGTTCAATGGCCTGATATGTATATCTATTGGACTTATGAAGCATCAGTAGGATTCTTTCAGTATGTATAGAAAAATCAAGATGAGGACTCTTTGGCCAAAAATATGTTCACTAGGTCAAATATGGAATTCTGAATGGCTGATTTAACATCAGGAGTCTCTAAGTTTATATAGTTTAAAACCAATTAGGACCCTTTGACCAGAAATAAGTTCAATCGTCAAGATATGGACTTCTAAAATGGACTTAAATATGGCTAATAAAGCATCAGAAGTTGTCTATGAGTATGTATGGAAAGTTCAAGATTGAGGATTTTTTGGCCAGAAATATTTCCCTTGGGTCAAATATGGACTTCTGTATGGCTAATATAACATCACAACAAGTCAATCTTTATGAATAGCAAGTTAATGTTCGGGTAACTCTTTGGCCAGGAATATGTCCATTAAGTCAAAAAGTGACCTCTGTATACAGAGTTCAAAGACTCTGTATGGCAGATTTTTCATCAAAAGTAGTCTATATTTTTTTTTTTTTTTTTTTTTTTTTTTTTTAGGACCCTTTAACCAAAAATAAGTTCAATAGGTCAGATATGGCCATATATGGCTTATGAAGCATCAGAATGAGTCAATGAGTATGTATAGAAAAATCAAGATGAGGACTCTTTGGCCAAAAATATATTCAGTAGGTCAAATATGGAATTCTGAATGGCTGATTTAACATCAGGAGTCTCTAAGTTTATATAGTTTAAAACCAATTAGGACCCCTTTGACCAGAAATAAGTTCAATCCGTCAAGATATGGACTTCTAAATGGACTTCAATATGGCTAATGAAGCATCAGAAGTTGTCTATGATAATATGTATGGAAAGTTCAAGATTGAGGATTTTTTGGCCAGAAATATTTTTCCTTGGGTCAAATATGGACTTCTGTATGGCTAATATAACATCACAACAAGTCAATCTTTATGAATAGCAAGTTATTGTTCAGGTAACTCTTTGGCCAGGAATATGTCCATTAAGTCAAAAAGTGACCTCTGTATACAGAGTTCAAAGACTATATGGCAGATTTTTCATCAAAGGTAGTCTATATATATATATATATATATATATATTTTAGGACCCTTAACTGGAAATAAGTTCAATAGGTCAGATATGGCCATATATGGCTTATGGAGCATCAGAATGAGTCAATGAGTATGTATAGAAAAATCAAGATGAGGACTCTTTTGCCAAAAATTTGTTCAGTAGGTCAAATATGGAATTCTGAACGGTTGATTTAACATCAGGAGTCTCTAAGTTTATATAGTTTAAAAACCAATTAGGACCCTTTGACCAGAAATAAGTTAAATCCGTCAAGATATGGACTTCTAAATGGACTTAAATATGGCTAATGAAGCATCAGAAGTTGTGTATGAGTATGTATGGAAAGTTCAAGATTGAGGATTTTTTGCCCAGAAATATTTTCCTTGGGTCAAATATGGACTTCTGTATGGCTAATATAACATCACAACAAGTCAATCTTTACGAATATCTAGTTAATGTTCAGGTACTCTTTGGCCAGGAAATATGACCATTAAGTCAAAAAGTGACCTCTGTATACAGAATTCAAAGACTTTGTATGGCAAATTTTTTATCAAAAGTAGTCTATTTTTTTTTTTTTTTTTTTAGACCCTTTAACCGGAAATAAGTTCAATAGGTCAGATATGGCCATATATGGCTTATGAAGCATCAGAATGAGTCAATGAGGTATGTATAGAAAAATCAAGATGAGGACTCTTTGGCCAAAAATATGTTCAGTAGGTCAAATATGGAATTCTAAATGGCTGATTTAACATCAGTAGTCTCTAAGTTTAAATAGTTTAAAACCAATTAGGACCCTTTGACCAGAAATAAGTTTAATCCGTCAAGATATGTTCTTCTAAATGGACTTCAATATGGCTAATGAAGCATCAGAAGTTGTCTATGAGTATGTATGGAAAGTTCAAGATTGAGGATTTTTTGGCCAGAAATATTTTCCTTGGGTCAAATATGGACTTCTGTATGGCTAATATAACATCACAAACAAGTCAATCTTTATGAATAGCAAGTTAATGTTCAGGTAACTCTTTGGCCAGGAATATGTCCATTAAGTCAAAAAGTGACCTCTGTATACAGAATTCAAAGACTCTGTATGGCAAATTTTTTATCAAAAGTAGTCTATTTTTGTTTTGTTTTTTTTTAGGACCCTTTAACCGGAAATAAGTTCAATAGGTCAGATATGGCCATATATGGCTTATGAAGCATCAGAATGAGTCAATGAGTATGTATAGAAAAATCAAGATGAGGACTCTTTGGCCAAAAATATGTTCAGTAGGTCAAATATGGAATTCTAAATGGCTGATTTAACATCAGTAGTCTCTAAGTTTAAATAGTTTAAACCAATTAGGACCCTTTGACCAGAAATAAGTTTAATCCGTCAAGATATGTTCTTCTAAATGGACTTAAATATGGCTAATGAAGCATCAGAAGTTGTCTATGAGTATGTATGGAAAGTTCAAGATTGAGGATTTTTTGGCCAGAAATATTTTCCTTGGGTCAAATATGGACTTCTGTATGGCTAATATAACATCACAACAAGTCAATCTTTATGAATAGCAAGTTAATGTTCAGGTAACTCTTTGGCCAGGAATATGTCCATTAAGTCAAAAAGTGACCTCTGTATACAGAGTTCAAAGACTCTGTATGGCAGATTTTTCATCAAAAGTAGTCTATTATTTTTTTTATTTTTATTTTTTATTTTTTTTAGGACCCTTTAACCAAAAATATGTTCAATAGGTCAGATATGGCCATATATGGCTTATGAAGCATCAGAATGAGTCAATGAGTATGTATAGAAAAATCAAGATGAGGACTCTTTGGCCAAAAATATATTCAGTAGGTCAAATATGGAATTCTGAATGGCTGATTTAACATCAGGAGTCTCTAAGTTTATATAGTTTAAAACCAATTAGGACCCTTTGACCAGAAATAAGTTCAATCCGTCAAGATATGGACTTCTAAATGGACTTCAATATGGCTAATGAAGCATCAGAAGTTGTCTATGATAATATGTATGGAAAGTTCAAGATTGAGGATTTTTTGGCCAGAAATATTTTCCTTGGGTCAAATATGGACTTCTGTATGGCTAATATAACATCACAACAAGTCAATCTTTATGAATAGCAAGTTAATGTTCAGGTAACTCTTTGGCCAGGAATATGCCCATTAAGTCAAAAAGTGACCTCTGTATACAGAATTCAAAGACTCTGTATGGCAAATTTTTTATCAAAGTAGTCTATTTTTTTTTTATTTTTTTTATGACCCTTTAACCGGAAATAAGTTCAATAGGTCAGATATGGCCATATATGGCTTATGGAGCATCAGAATGAGTCAATGAGTATGTATAGAAAAATCAAGATGAGGACTCTTTTGCCAAAAATTTGTTCAGTAGGTCAAATATGGAATTCTGAACGGCTGATTTAACATCAGGAGTCTCTAAGTTTATATAGTTTAAAAACCAATTAGGACCCTTTGACCAGAAATAAGTTAAATCCGTCAAGATATGGACTTCTAAATGGACTTAAATATGGCTAATGAAGCATCAGAAGTTGTCTATGAGTATGTATGGAAAGTTCAAGATTGAGGATTTTTTGCCCAGAAATATTTTCCTTGGGTCAAATATGGACTTCTGTATGGCTAATATAACATCACAACAAGTCAATCTTTACGAATAGCTAGTTAATGTTCAGGTACTCTTTGGCCAGGAATATGACCATTAAGTCAAAAAGTGACCTCTGTATACAAAGTTCAAAGACTCTGTATGGCAGATTTTTCGTCTATATTTTTTTTTTTTTTTTTTTTTTTTAGGACCCTTTAACCGGAAATAAGTTCAATAGGTCAGATATGGCCATATATGGCTTATGAAGCATCAGAATGAGTCAATGAGTATGTATAGAAAAATCAAGATGAGGACTCTTTGGCCAAAAATATATTCAGTAGGTCAAATATGGAATTCTGAATGGCTGATTTAACATCAGGAGTCTCTAAGTTTATATAGTTTAAAACCAATTAGGACCCTTTGACCAGAAATAAGTTCAATGGCCTGATATGTATATCTATTGGACTTATGAAGCATCAGTAGGAGTCTTTCAGTGTATATAGAAACTTCAAGATTGAGGACTCTTTGGCCAGAAATATGTTCAGTAGTTAAAATATGGAATTCTGAATGGCTGATTTAACATCAGGAGTCTCTAAGTTTATATAGTTTAAAACCAATTAGGACCCTTTGACCAGAAATAAGTTCAATCCGTCAAGATATGGACTTCTAAATGGACTTCAATATGGCTAATGAAGCATTAGAAGTTGTCTATGAGTATGTATGGAAAGTTCAAGATTGAGGATTTTTTGGCCAGAAATATTTTCCTTGGGTCAAATATGGACTTCTGTATGGCTAATATAACATCACAACAAGTCAATCTTTACAAATAGCTAGTTAATGTTCAGGTACTCTTTGGCCAGGAATATGACCATTAAGTCAAAAGTGACCTCTGTATACAGAATTCAAAGACTCTGTATGGCAGATTTTTTTATCAAAAGTAGTCTATTTTTTTTTAAATAGACCGGAATATTTTTTCTTAACCGGAAATAAGTTCAATAGGTCAGATATGGCCATATATGGCTGTAGCAACATTGAAAATGACAGATGATTATTCCAATTAATAAATTGTGATTCTCTAGAATACTTCATTAAATGGTCTGAAAAGACAAGACATTTTGGTGGCTCCCCATAGAACCCAGCCCCAACATTGCTCACACAAAGAGACATGTAACATGACACCCACACATTCCGTTGCATTAGAAGCACACACATACCAAGACACCACATGGCCTCAGACAAAGGAAAGGACTTTCACCATAAAGTCACCCTTAAAATGTACCAAATATAGCCATTTTATGTGTTAAGATGTGTTTATAAACCATAGGAAAGCATATATATGTCCTAGTGTAACATTAATCGAACTTTAAATGTCTATACTAATGCATAATAATATAACTTTGTATTCTATTAATGTTAATATGATGTGTTTCGTATCTTTGTAATTCTCTAAATCTAACGGAGTTGAATCTTGACTGCAAGGTACAATAATATGCATTTATTCTAGGAAATACCATACTTCTAAATATGAATGTTAAATTCAATTTTACATGACATAGTCAAAGTGGGCGTGTCTTTACCAACAAAGGAACATTCTCCCGCTCTAGATCAGAGGATCCGATTCGCTCTTGTCCCAGAAGGGGGCGTATCCTTACATTCCTTAAAAGCGAAAACGCTCTTCCTGCACGCCCTCTTGTCCCCTGCTCTCCCTGCCGTCGTCAGCATGTGAAAGTCCGAGCCTGAACTCCTCCAGGAGTTCCCTCCACTTTTTATTTCCTTACAAAAGTTTATTTTGTTTCCTTTTCAAATTCTCCTTTGTTCGTTCCACCTACGAGTCAAACGAACGAAGCCTGAATTCCTTCAGCAACTTCCCTTCCAAAGAGGCGCCTTCTTCAAAACTCCCGCGAACAGCTTGCTCTGGCAACAAGCACGCGCGCCTCAGCACGAGCGCGCGCCACTCTGCTCCAAGAACACGCGCAGGCTGGACACAGCTCGTGCACGCAAACGAACCTTTTGCAAGTATCAAGCTCTAACAAATTTAATGTTTTAAGGTGTTTGATTGATGTCTCTCTCAAAGGTCTGTGATGTTTGCTGTTCTATGGTCACACGTGACCATTCTCTCTCTCTCTCTCATCCTCTCTTTATCTCTCTCTCTCTGTCCCGCAATCAAATCGAGCGCGGGCCCCAGAGCGCCCCTCCCCAACTCTCTATAACTCTCCTTCTCTCATCAGCTGTTACCCGTTTTTGTCTTGTCTGTTTAATGTAAGTAACTGTACATAGACGTATAAAACCTATAATCACTATGTGTAATCCGTTATACTCTGTAGTTTGCATTTATTAAAACAATGTATTCAAGACTGTGTCTGTGAAAAACGCTCGTAAAACCACAAACGTCAATGAGGTAGGTTATAGCTACCGCGCTCCCTGTTCACTACATTAAGTAGTTTTAATTTCATAAACACCAGAAATATTAATGTTCACGGCCAGAAGGTTGGTGTTTCTTGGAGTTTATAAGGAAGGATAACTTTATTGAGAGATTAATCACTTAATCTAATCGTTGGTCGCTGGACGAACAACGATTTGATAATTACATTGATTTCCCTTAAAGATTATCTCGCAATCGAGGTTAAGTAGGATTATTGATATATGAATGAGGAATTATAATTCGTTGTGATTGATTATCATATATTCATATGGTCCACCTTCACTTTCGACAATTTAATGTAACTGAAGTATGCAAAATATTAATCATATTCATGATTAGTTATTAAAATTCCCTATGGATAATTTGAGCTAATTCATACGGGCCCAGGAGTCCGAGGCATAAGGCATTTATATTACATTATTGGTGGAGAAAATTACGCGCAATCTCAAACTTGTGTTTTACGAGCAAATCAGTTTCAGTCTGTCTATATTGTGTATTAATGTAACGCGCGCGCTCCAGCGAGAGTCCACGCGCTCCCATTGAGGAAACAAGCGCGCCCTAGTAAGGCAAAAACCACGCGTGCTCACTGAAGGACTGTTAGAAGGCACGAAGCCGATCTCAGTCAAAGCAAATTGACCCCTGCTAGATATGTTTAACATTTTCAGCCCCTGTTAATTGCTAAAATAAACTTCGATGTATTATATTAATATTGTTTCGGTAAAGAGAACAGAATCTCTGTACAGTCCGTACATTAATATTGTGTTACCCACGCGCGCGCCCTAGTGCGAACACACGCGCGCTCACTGAAGAACTGACTGGCGCAGAAGCCAGCTCAGCTCAAGCATATTAACAGACGCTGAAAGGGCAATGAATGTCCTGAGGAAAGAATCTCTGTTCAGCCTGTAATTAATATTGCTTCAGCCCGCTTGAAATCAAACGAGTTTCTTTGTTCACGCGGTAGATTGGAACAGAGCGAGTCTCCTCCGTTTCGATAATAGGCCTAATAATAATATTGGATCGTTAAAATAACGATAACTCCTGGTTGAAAATTGGATTAGCTACCCATTTTGTAAACCTAAGACATTTTTAAATCATAAGTGCTATTGTGGTTAAATGTTTACGGGAACCCAACAACAGATGATAATTCCTGTGTTCACAATTGTGTTTTGCAGCGAAGAAACCCTGCTTCACGCTCTTGTGCAATAGCACCCACAGATCCGCAGATCTTGTCCCTTTGTGATTTCTATTACAGAAAATCAGCACGTGACTGAGCTGAACGCTCTGAGCTCTTTAGAGTCACATTTAAAATTGGTTGTAATTCCGCGGACTAAACACCAGAGGTCCTTTTAGGTGTTCAAGTCTCAAAATACGCGCCCCAACGACGTCACCCTGCGTGAGCACCGCCTCCCACTGACGTCAGCCTGCATGAGCGCAACTACGCCATCTCGTGGCCGTTTCAGATAATGCTCTCGTACTGCTAAATTCAAGTGTTCTATGATGAATAGTGAATTAGCTTATGTCTAAATTCTCAATAATTATTGGCATTTCCAGCTTTGCTCGTGCGAATATTATTTTGTGTTAGACAATTTTCCTGCTTGTGACTGGTACATTTACTTTGAGTTTGGTTCAAACAAGAGTTGAATTAAAACTTAAATTAAATCCCAGCCCAGCCATTGAGAGCCCAGTTAGAGGGAAGTCCGCCACCCAGTTGGCCGCCTCCCGCTAAAGCGGTTCATTCAACTCGTTTTTTCTGTTTCCAATTCTGTGTGAATTGCTTTATTTCTGTTTTCTCGTCTGATTATTTTATAATAATTACTGATACTTTAATGCATCTTAATTATTGTACAATATCATTCTGAGTTCTCAATTCCCTTACACGCTTATCTAAATTCGAGTTAAATCAGATTTAAATTTTGGATTTAAATCTTGTTTGGCTGGCAGCCACTGTCATCCACTAGAAGGAAACAGCGCCACCCCCGCGTGGCCTTGTGGATACTAAGTCGGTGCCACTCTTTTTCCCCCTTTCACTCTTTGAAGTGTGTACTTATTCCATCTTTCCCTTCTGATTATTTCATAGTAATTACTGATGCTTTAACGTCATCTGGATTATTATAAAATATCACTCTGATTTTTACATTTCTGCACAGGCTTATTTAAATTTGAATTTAAAACCAGTTTGAATTTAATTTGAATGAGTTTGTCTGTCCAACCAGGTTGACCACTGAAAAGAGATACGCCCCCTTGTGGGACAAACCCACTACTGCGGCCTGTCTCTTCTTCTGGGGTCATCCTGTCTTTTCATTATTTTATTTTATTAATATTTTTTTTATTATTACATTTTTTTTTTTTTTCAAAAAAAAAAAAATATTATTACTTTTTATTCCTAATTTTCTTATCTCTCTTTTAGGTTAGGTTATTCTGATAATCACCAACATTATCATAATTCCCTTTTTGTTTTACCATTATTTCAAAGCCTTTGCCTTTATTTCTACATACATAATTACTAAACTTGGTTAAACAAGAAAGCCTTAATTGACTTTAACTTTCACCTGTTTACCCCTTTTTGTGTGTTTATGTGTAGTTCTCCCTAGGGCGCTGTGGTGATTTGACAGTCATCTCTGGTTGGTTTCCAGCGAGCGGGGTCACCTGGTCGTCACGACCGACACCGGCCGTGCGTGAGTCTCGGACTCTTCTGTCTCTTACCATTGGGGTGGCACGCAACTGCTACATCAGCAATTTAGCACTCCAAGGGTAAAGTCAACCACGCCAGCTGACACACAAGGCAATTTCGGGACAATTACCTGAACCAGGGCCTGCTGCAGGGGCCGGGTTCCGGTGAAAACCCCCATTTTTGTCGTGCTGTCTGGCAGTTGACACCTTGGCGTTGCCAGGTTGTGTGTAAGGTCGCAAGTTGTTTGAGAAGGTCGCACCGTGGTACACAGAGTAACAGAAGGCCCGGGTCCACTGCGCTCGAGTGTGTGGGACCGTCGAGAAGGTTGACCGCGCCGCTGACTCCCACCTGAGTGACCTCATTTCACCCCAGGCAAACTAAATAAGGTAAAACCCATACACTTAGTATAAGCCACAGAATATTAGATATTCCCCGGTCATTTAAGTGTTTGGCCTATATCCCTTTCTCCAAGCCTCACCATCTTCCTAGGTTTTCTACCCCGATAGCCCCACTCACCTGTAGGCCCTATCGTAAACTCTGGCAGTGGTAATAGGCTTAGGCCTCCTTATTCTCTCTAACACATACCGTGTTACTATTGTTTGATCTTATTTCACTTTGATCTGTTCTATCCTTTGTTCTGTTGTGATTTGTTTCTTTCATTTCACCTAGAAACAGTAACCTGAGAGAGCCATCAAAGAAGCTAAGCAGTAGAGTGACCACCAGCAGCCGGGGCCACCACGTGACCCGCCAGGCTACTGCTCGTCACAACCTCTAGTGCAGGTCCTCAAACGACCCAAGTTAATTGGCTCCGCGAACTGTCTAACTGTTGGCATCAGTTAGCCCCAAAATTCTCATAAACGGCATAGCCGTATGATCATAGCTCGTTAACCTTAAAACGAACTTGCATTGGTCTCTTTGTGTGTGTGTTCTGTGTTCTCTCTCGCCTACAGTGTGCCAAGGTCACGGCCGTCCAGTATGGCTGCCCAGTGGGACGAACTCGAGTCGTGGTTGAGAGCCATGACGACCGACTTCCTGTCCGGAGACGCCGCTGACACAGAGCCCCGGAGCCGAGAACAGCTGGACGCCGACCTGGTCGAACTGATGACCCACGATCCGACACAGAGCTACAACTACAAGGACTGGGCCAAGATCGTCGGAAGCCTCGCACACAAACTCGTCGCCCAGGCACGGCTCAGCGAAAAGAGCCACATCAACCTGGAGCAGGAAGCAGCAGCGCTAAAGCTTCAAGCAGAGGAGGCCCGGAGGAACCAGGCCCACACCCAAAGTCATCTTGACCAGCTTCTTCTCCAGACCGTGAAAGAGAACGACACAGATCCAGAGCTACAGAAAGAAGTAGAAAGACTTCGAAAGTCCCTGCAAGATCTTCGCCTCGACACAGACCAAAGAGAACAGTCGGAGAATGAAACCTGTAAAGAACTCGACGAAAGACTCCAACAAAGTGACACTCTCCTCGAGAGAGCAAAGACTGAACTAAGAGACAAAAACGCTAAAGCCACAGCCTGTGAAAAAACACTTACAGGTGGCCAGAGCTGAAATCCATGAGCTTACTCTGCAGAGACATGATCTCAGAGACGAACTTGACATTGTTCACCAGAGAACTGAGACATTCTTACAGACTTAATAGTGACCGGGTAGGGGAAACACACACCACAAAGTTTCCCCTGACCAGCCGGTACACACCAGCCAGCCAACAAAAACCCCTGTCAGCAGAAAGGGGGGGGCCCTCACAGAGAAACACTTAACGCTAAGCGCGGCACGGCTCCCAAAGCTGAAGGGGGCGGAGCTGAAAAGGGTCAGAATCCCCTCCAGACGGATTGGGCCCCCAGCCACAGCTCTCCCCCCCACAAACGTTGACAAGTTGGCCAGAAACATCCCCACGTTCACCTCCAAACCTTGCAGGAGGCCATGATGTACATGCTTACCTTCAAGACATTGACTTTCACCTGCAAACTGTCGCCAACGTGACAGCTTGGGACAAGTTTTGCCTGCTCAGAATTACTTCTAGCCGTGACGTGCGCAGCTTCCTAGACCGTCAACCAGAGACTGTCAAAAGGGACTACCAACAGCTACGTGACTTGGTCCACAAAGCTTACACCAAGCAAAAGACTATTTCCAAAAAGACTGTAAAAGACCCCACAATCGACTCTGTCTCTGAGCACTGCTCAGAGCTAGATACAGAAGGTGCCCTACAGCACCACAGTCACAGACTGTACCACAGAGAGTCAAGACCGTTCCAAGCCAGCAGAGGGCAGCACAACCGGGACGGTGCTCATCCAAAGCATCGGAGCGAGCGCTCTAAGAGGTTCTGGGACCTTCATCACCCGCCCGTCCAGAACTCCAAGCCCAGAAAGCCAGCCCTGGAACCCCTCTCGACATGCTACTGGTAAGCCCAAGCCTCATCGCACACCAGAAAAACACAGTGCAGCCACGTCGGAGACAGCAGAGATCGTGAGGATGCTGAAAGAGTTTCTTCACAAGAAACATCGCAAGAGAGACAAGGACGAACCAGACATCTTATGTCTAAGCATAAGAACTGAAACCAACACCCTGTCCTGACTGCCATCTGCCTGAGCCAAGCACCACGAACACTGCTCGTCCCCCACAGACTACAGAGCTAGCTGTCACACCACAAAGTGACAGCTCCGCTCCAGCACCACAGCTGACAGCTGCACACACTACACGAAACAGCACAACACATCACACCTGGGACCAACATCACAAAGTCCCAGGAAGTGCTGTTCCGGCTAGCTGCCCCCCGCAGCAAGCCACACGCCCCTCTCGGGGACAACCCACCAGACATTGTTATCAAATCGCAACCCATGACTTTGCTGTTACATCACCAAATAGCAGCTCCACTCACTCACTCATTGTTGCATCACAAACTGACAACACCTACCATTCACTCCGGCTGACAACAACAGCCCCGGTGCCCACAGTTTCTGGGAAACCTTCTTGAAAGGGGGGTGACCAGGAAACCCTACCTAGCCTGCACTTTGGAGAAGGAAGTGAAACTTGAAGCCTTGATAGACACAGGAGCAGACCTCACTGTGATCTCATCTCAACTTTTCAAAAGACTCAAAGTCGAAGCTAAGAGACAGAATCGAACTTTTGAATCCCACACTTGTGAGCTAAATGTGCATTCATACAGCCAAAATAGCATCCGGCTCGAACAGCTAACTCTAATCCACCTGTCAATAGGTTTTATGTCGCTGACTCACCCTGTGTACGTTTCACCAATGAACACTCATCCACTCATCATTGGCAAAGACCTGCTGGATCGTTTCGAGCCCTTACTGGACTTCAAAAAGCGAACGCTTTGGGCCCAAGGGCCAGAACCTCTCCCCATCCAGTCACACAGGCCACCCGAGCCAGACTGTCAGATCACAGAGGTCACGAGACTTTCCACAGAGCCAGACCGTCAGGTCACACAGTTCATGGGAACTCCCACAGCCTGTCACAACGACACAGACTTAGCACCAGGTCAAGTTTCAAGTTCGCTACCCTGCACCTTCCAGCTCACAAAAGACTGTAACAAATGCTGCGCCAAGGTCAAGACTGACCTGCAGCCACATGACCAAACTCATGCTCGCGCCAAGCCTGGCGCACTAAACGGAAAGCGGTGGTCACACCCGACCCCACCCACCCCGCCCTCACAGTTGCAACGACTACACGCTGCATAAGACTTTTACAGGCTACACTGCCTAACCCTGTGCCGCTTACGCGGGCTCCGCTGTCTGCAAAATCCAACATAGCGGACATGGGGGCTTCTGACACCACAACAAAGACTTTGCGTTGCCACCACTTATACCCCTCCTGCCACCCTTGCACGCCGTCTAAACTCACTGACAGCCAGTGCCTCAAACCGCTGCATGACATGCACACGCTGCATGCAGACAAAAATTACGGGTTCTGCAACTGTTGACATCACAGCGCAAAAGCTTGTGGTGAACAGTTGCAAAAGGGGGGTCATGCCAATGTTTATCTATGATGCATCATGTGCGGCACAACACAGCACCAGAGTCACTGACGAGACATTGAAGCAAGCGACCGGCTGGCAGAAAGATGTGACAAAACATGGGCCAAGGCGAGCTAAACCTAGCTGCCACCCACAAAGCAAAAGAACTGCCCTGTCCAACCAAAGACAACCCTCGTTTGCCTCTTCCTTCCCTTTCTCTCTCTCTCTCTCTGTCATCTGTACCAGGTTGCTGCTGTGGGTCGTCATGCTGTGCTGTCAGCCATCCAGAGGACAGCTGCCACCGAGAGAACAACTGAGACTTCTGATTACCGACTGCGGAACCTACACTCAGCCATTGTATGGTCGACTCATCCAGTCCTGCCCGGTCTACAGAGCACACCACCCCAGCACCGCAGCCCCATACACCTGGGCAAGTGCCCAACGGACAGAGGACTCCCTCCCTCACGCCAAAGCCAAGGTCGAACATCTGCTCAACCAACTGGAGAAAGTGACTGCCACGCAATCAGGACTCCTAAGCACCAACCACCGATCCGAACGGTTCCTGGAGCGTTGCTCGGAGCCGTAGCTGCCGCCAGAACTCTTTTTAACATTGGTATGTCCAGTGTCAACGCAGCGAACCAGACTGTGAACTCAATGAAACCGCTGTTTAATATCTTCCAGAAAGACTTTGCCCAGACTCCGCTGTTTACAGCACTAACGACAGACATGCTGTGGGAGGTTAGCTCCTCCACTGACAGCCTAGCCACAGGTGCAATCCCACCGTACCTGAAACTCTTAAGCCTTGTGCGAACTGTGCTGGCTTCCAGCATCACCACGCCAGCTGACCCTCTACAAACACACCTTGCTTACTCTCTGGGTTGCGCCACCCCACTTCACGTCAACCCCGAGCAGAGAGAAGTGGGTTTTCTCCTAAACCTACCCATCATCGAGTCAAACCGAGCCTACAGGCTCAAAGACATTGTCAACATCGGGTCCTGGAAAAGCAGGACCCAGTTCAAGATATGCACTCCAGGCGTAGTGGCCTACCACGACAGCGACACCCTGCTGTACCCGGCCTCAAACCTGCACGGGTGCACCTTGACCAAAGACAGTCACTATCTCTGCCCTAGCAAGCCCGTCCTCAGAGACAACACTGGAGGACTCTACAAGTTGCAACCCCTGGTCAGCCACACACGCTGCCCTGCTGAAGCTAAGCCTCGCACACAAGTCACAGAAACACAAGCAAAGATTGTAGGTGAACGATGGCTGGCTAACACACCTGCGCACACAGCCACTGTCACTCACGAACAGCATGATACAACCAGCCGTGTCAACCTGCTCAGCCAGAGTATGCCGACTCAAGTACCGACAGGTGCCATCTCACACCTCGGCAACCTGTCATGGTACCATCTTCCGAGCAAAGAGTACCAGACAGCACTGGAACTCCCATCCTTTAAGAACTACAACGTCACCTTAGATCCAGAAGGAGATCTCTGGTTTGAGAAAAGGGGGTCCCAACTCATGAACATTGCTCCTGTCAACACATCCCTCACCTGTGTCCAAACCTGGACCGCAGCTGATACTGTTGTATCTTTCCAAGGTCACCGACCACGCACCGACACTCGTCTTGGCCTTCACCCTGTGCCAGACTCAACGAGATGTGAACATCCACAGCCAAGCTCACAAAGCCGTGTCGGCGGTTTCTCACAGAACCCCACACCATCGACCACCTCAACCTCATGTGAGCTGAGCCAACAGCCTTGAAACCACCTGTCATCCATTGTGCTAAGTTGTTGTTCGATGAAGTCCATCCCCTGACTTAATCGAACAAAAAGGGGGAATATGTAGCAACATTGAAAATGACAGATGATTATTCCAATTAATAAATTGTGATTCTCTAGAATACTTCATTAAATGGTCTGAAAAGACAAGACATTTTGGTGGCTCCCCATAGAACCCAGCCCCAACATTGCTCACACAAAGAGACATGTAACGTGACAACCACACATTCCGTTGCATTAGAAGCACACACACACACATACCAAGACACCACATGGCCTCAGACAAAGGAAAGGACTTTCACCATAAAGTCACCCTTAAAATGTACCAAATATAGCCATTTTATGTGTTAAGATGTGTTTATAAACCATAGGAAAGCATATATATGTCCTAGTGTAACATTAATCGAACTTTAAATGTCTATACTAATGCATAATAATATAACTTTGTATTCCTATTAATGTTAATATGATGTGTTTCGTATCTTTGTAATTCTCTAAATCTAACGGAGTTGAATCTTGACTGCAAGGTACAATAATATGCATTTATTCTAGGAAATACCATACTTCTAAATATGAATGTTAAATTCAATTTCACATGACATAGTCAAAGTGGGCGTGTCTTTACCAACAAAGGAACATTCTCCCGCTCTAGATCAGAGGATCCGATTCGCTCTTGTCCCAGAAGGGGGCGTATCCTTACATTCCTTAAAAGCGAAAACTTTCTTCCTGCACGCCCTCTTGTCCCCTGCTCTCCCTGCCGTCGTCAGCATGTGAAAGTCCGAGCCTGAACTCCTCCAGGAGTTCCCTCCACTTTTTATTTCCTTACAAAAGTTTATTTTGTTTCCTTTTCAAATTCTCCTTTGTTCGTTCCACCTACGAGTCAAACGAACGAAGCCTGAATTCCTTCAGCAACTTCCCTTCCAAAGAGGCGCCTTCTTCAAAACTCCCGCGAACAGCTTGCTCTGGCAACAAGCACGCGCGCCTCAGCACGAGCGCGCGCACTCTGCTCCAAGAACACGCGCAGGCTGGACACAGCTCGGCAAGGCAAACGAACCTTTTGCAAGTATCAAGCTCTAACAAATTTAATGTTTTAAGGTGTTTGATTGATGTCTCTCTCAAAGGTCTGTGATGTTTGCTGTTCTATGGTCACACGTGACCATTCTCTCTCTCTCTCTCATCCTCTCTTTATCTCTCTCTCTCTGTCCCGCAATCAAATCGAGCGCGGGCCCCAGAGCGCCCCTCCCCAACTCTCTATAACTCTCCTTCTCTCATCAGCTGTTACCCGTTTTTGTCTTGTCTGTTTAATGTAAGTAACTGTACATAGACGTATAAAACCTATAATCACTATGTGTAATCCGTTATACTCTGTAGTTTGCATTTATTAAAACAATGTATTCAAGACTGTGTCTGTGAAAAACGCTCGTAAAACCACAAACGTCAATGAGGTAGGTTATAGCTACCGCGCTCCCTGTTCACTACATTAAGTAGTTTTAATTTCATAAACACCAGAAATATTAATGTTCACGGCCAGAAGGTTGGTGTTTCTTGGAGTTTATAAGGAAGGATAACTTTATTGAGAGATTAATCACTTAATCTAATCGTTGGTCGCTGGACGAACAACGATTTGATAATTACATTGATTTCCCTTAAAGATTATCTCGCAATCGAGGTTAAGTAGGATTATTGATATATGAATGAGGAATTATAATTCGTTGTGATTGATTATTCATATATTCATATGGTCCACCTTCACTTTCGACAATTTAATGTAACTGAAGTATGCAAAATATTAATCATATTCATGATTAGTTATTAAAATTCCCTATGGATAATTTGAGCTAATTCATACGGGCCCAGGAGTCCGAGGCATAAGGCATTTATATTACATTATTGGTGGAGAAAATTACGCGCAATCTCAAACTTTGTGTTTTACGAGCAAATCAGTTTCAGTCTGTCTATATTGTGTATTAATGTAACGCGCGCGCTCCAGCGAGAGTCCACGCGCTCCCATTGAGGAAACAAGCGCGCCCTAGTAAGGCAAAAACCACGCGTGCTCACTGAAGGACTGTTAGAAGGCACGAAGCCGATCTCAGTCAAAGCAAATTGACCCCTGCTAGATATGTTTAACATTTTCAGCCCCTGTTAATTGCTAAAATAAACTTCGATGTATTATATTAATATTGTTTCGGTAAAGAGAACAGAATCTCTGTACAGTCCGTACATTAATATTGTGTTACCCACGCGCGCGCCCTAGTGCGAACACGCGCGCGCTCACTGAAGAACTGACTGGCGCAGAAGCCAGCTCAGCTCAAGCATATTAACAGACGCTGAAAGGGCAATGAATGTCCTGAGGAAAGAATCTCTGTTCAGCCTGTAATTAATATTGCTTCAGCCCGCTTGAAATCAAACGAGTTTCTTTGTTCACGCGGTAGATTGGAACAGAGCGAGTCTCCTCCGTTTCGATAATAGGCCTAATAATAATATTGGATCGTTAAAATAACGATAACTCCTGGTTGAAAATTGGATTAGCTACCATTTTGTAAACCTAAGACATTTTTAAATCATAAGTGCTATTGTGGTTAAATGTTTACGGGAACCCAACAACAGATGATAATTCCTGTGTTCACAATTGTGTTTTGCAGCGAAGAAACCCTGCTTCACGCTCTTGTGCAATAGCACCCACAGATCCGCAGATCTTGTCCCTTTGTGATTTCTATTACAGAAAATCAGCACGTGACTGAGCTGAACGCTCTGAGCTCTTTAGAGTCACATTTAAAATTGGTTGTAATTCCGCGGACTAAACACCAGAGGTCCTTTTAGGTGTTCAAGTCTCAAAATACGCGCCCCAACGACGTCACCCTGCGTGAGCACCGCCTCCCACTGACGTCAGCCTGCATGAGCGCAACTACGCCATCTCGTGGCCGTTTCAGATAATGCTCTCGTACTGCTAAATTCAAGTGTTCTATGATGAATAGTGAATTAGCTTATGTCTAAATTCTCAATAATTATTGGCATTTCCAGCTTTGCTCGTGCGAATATTATTTTGTGTTAGACAATTTTCCTGCTTGTGACTGGTACATTTACTTTGAGTTTGGTTCAAACAAGAGTTGAATTAAAACTTAAATTAAATCCCAGCCCAGCCATTGAGAGCCCAGTTAGAGGGAAGTCCGCCACCCAGTGGCCGCCTCCCGCTAAAGCGGTTCATTCAACTCGTTTTTCTGTTTCCAATTCTGTGTGAATTGCTTTATTTCTGTTTTCTCGTCTGATTATTTTATAATAATTACTGATACTTTAATGCATCTTAATTATTGTACAATATCATTCTGAGTTCTCAATTCCCTTACACGCTTATCTAAATTCGAGTTAAATCAGATTTAAATTTTGGATTTAAATCTTGTTTGGCTGGCAGCCACTGTCATCCACTAGAAGGAAACAGCGCCACCGCGTGGCCTTGTGGATACTAAGTCGGTGCACTCTTTTTCCCCTTTCACTCTTTGAAGTGTGTACTTATTCCATCTTTCCCTTCTGATTATTTCATAGTAATTACTGATGCTTTAACGTCATCTGGATTATTATAAAATATCACTCTGATTTTTACATTTCTGCACAGGCTTATTTAAATTTGAATTTAAAACCAGTTTGAATTTAATTTGAATGAGTTTGTCTGTCCAACCAGGTTGACCACTGAAAAGAGATACGCCCCCTTGTGGGACAAACCCACTACTGCGGCCTGTCTCTTCTTCTGGGGTCATCCTGTCTTTTCATTATTTTATTTTATTAATATTTTTTTATTATTACATTTTTTTTTTTTTTTTTTTTTTTTTAAATTATTATTACTTTTTATTCCTAATTTTCTTATCTCTCTTTTAGGTTAGGTTATTCTGATAATCACCAACATTATCATAATTCCCTTTTTGTTTTACCATTATTTCAAAGCCTTTGCCTTTATTTCTACATACATAATTACTAAACTTGGTTAAACAAGAAAGCCTTAATTGACTTTAACTTTCACCTGTTTACCCCTTTTTGTGTGTTTATGTGTAGTTCTCCCTAGGGCGCTGTGGTGATTTGACAGTCATCTCTGGTTGGTTTCCAGCGAGCGGGGTCACCTGGTCGTCACGACCGACACCGGCCGTGCGTGAGTCTCGGACTCTTCTGTCTCTTACCATTGGGGTGGCACGCAACTGCTACATCAGCAATTTAGCACTCCAAGGGTAAAGTCAACCACGCCAGCTGACACACAAGGCAATTTCGGGACAATTACCTGAACCAGGGCCTGCTGCAGGGCCGGGTTCCGGTGAAAACCCCATTTTTGTCGTGCTGTCTGGCAGTTGACACCTTGGCGTTGCCAGGTTGTGTGTAAGGTCGCAAGTTGTTTGAGAAGGTCGCACCGTGGTACACAGAGTAACAGAAGGCCCGGGTCCACTGCGCTCGAGTGTGTGGGACCGTCGAGAAGGTTGACCGCGCCGCTGACTCCCACCTGAGTGACCTCATTTCACCCCAGGCAAACTAAATAAGGTAAAACCCATACACTTAGTATAAGCCACAGAATATTAGATATTCCCCGGTCATTTAAGTGTTTGGCCTATATCCCTTTCTCCAAGCCTCACCATCTTCCTAGGTTTTCTACCCCGATAGCCCCACTCACCTGTAGGCCCTATCGTAAACTCTGGCAGTGGTAATAGGCTTAGGCCTCCTTATTCTCTCTAACACATACCGTGTTACTATTGTTTGATCTTATTTCACTTTGATCTGTTCTATCCTTTGTTCTGTTGTGATTTGTTTCTTTCATTTCACCTAGAAACAGTAACCTGAGAGAGCCATCAAAGAAGCTAAGCAGTAGAGTGACCACCAGCAGCCGGGGCCACCACGTGACCCGCCAGGCTACTGCTCGTCACAACCTACTGGTCCTCAAACGACCCAAGTTAATTGGCTCCGCGAACTGTCTAACTGTTGGCATCAGTTAGCCCCAAAATTCTCATAAACGGCATAGCCGTATGATCATAGCTCGTTAACCTTAAAACGAACTTGCATTGGTCTCTTTGTGTGTGTGTTCTGTGTTCTCTCTCGCCTACAGTGTGCCAAGGTCACGGCCGTCCAGTATGGCTGCCCAGTGGGACGAACTCGAGTCGTGGTTGAGAGCCATGACGACCGACTTCCTGTCCGGAGACGCCGCTGACA